>JAGGNH010000110.1:0-183385 GCA_026586065.1 Dioscorea zingiberensis | reverse complement strand
ATGAATGAAATGAGTAGACCAATTCCAATTGTCATTTTACTTTAACACGCTATCAAAGACGCTGAGCCAATAGCCAAAGAAAAAATCCATTCTTCTTTCTCGCCACCAAAAAAAAATCCTCACCCACCTCTAGAAGGTTTCACGGGCCTCCATCATCCGCCAAGAAGACACCGCTACAGCCGATCACTAATCTTCCTCATCGGCCGCCACCCTCACACTCACACAACGCCCAGCCCAGACGATCACAGCACTCCGTCCTGCATCCTCACCAAGACCCACCTTGTTTCCCCAGCTCTGGGCCGCCATCACTCTAATCCACCCGTTCTCAAGGCCCCTGCTCCTCCACCGCAGCTCGCACTCCACTCACCGCCTCGCCGCTAAGCACCATTTGAAGCTTCCGGACCTGCACAGCAGCCTAACCGCCAAGCTTTGGCGACTCCGAAGGACCAGAAAAGGCATTGAAAAAGAAGAAAAAAAAAAGGGGTGACCCGCCCAAAGAAAAGGGACCCGCCCAACAAAGATTAACAAAAAAACACGAGGCCCAGTAAAACAAAAAGGCCACAGAAAGAAAAAGAAAAAAAAAAAAGAAAAGAAAAAATAACAAGGCCCACTATTGAAAAAGAGAAGCGCCCGCTTTTCTCAAAACATGCTAATCACGCTGCATCAACACGCCGTAGCGCTTTCTAGGATTTGCTCATTTTCTCAAAATCAAGTATATGTTTTCTTTATATTTATTTTATTAAATCCACAAGCATGTGTGAATTTGATTTATCTTTTTCTATTTTAAGCATGCTTTAGATTTCTACGGTATATGCTTTATTATAAAATTTTGTAAATTTTCGAAAGCATGTTTAAGTTAGATAATATTAATCATTTTTTAAGCATGCTTTGTTGTTTATGCTTTATATAATACCATCTTACTTAAGCATGATTATATATTTTATTTTTTGAGCATACCATATATATATATATATATTGTTATATATTTATTATTATGAAATTTTGAGCATGTTTTTTATTTTTATTTTACGCTTTATATATAAATAATATTCCTACGCATGCTTTGTATTATGCTATATTGTTTTACATTTTTATTTTATGCATGTATATATTCTTAAGCTATTATTATATGTAGCTAGTATATTTTGTTGTATATTTGTGCAATTTGAGTATGTCATGTAGTAATTCTTTTTATATATGCTATGTTTTATATGTGTTATGATTAATTTTAGAATGCAACATATAAAATTCGCTTTTAAGCCATGATACAATGAAAATCTCATCTGGCGCGCGATTATCCATACATTAACTTACTGCGTGGATAAAGCATTTTCACATAATAGCATCGAAAAAAAAAAAATGTACCATTACGAATCTTGGTCTTTGAAATCTAATTCACATTTTTTGGAAAATACAATTTACGTGGATGTCTTTTCATGATCGCTGTAATTTTATACGCCTTCTCTTGTTTATGTAGATGGCTGATCCAACTCGACCAATTTGACATCTTGGACTCGAAGGACTTGAGTACCATCGCTGGGTTTCGATATGGAAACCGCCTTTGTGGCAAAAAGACTACACCGCCACCATTACCACCCCAAAGATGATGAACTATCTACAAGGTGAAAGCAAATGCCTTAATGTTTCGAGGCTTACATATTGATCCTAGCCTCACTGGGAATACCTTCAGTTGAAGACACCCAAAGAACTGTGGGATGCCCTTAAGGCGGACGCTTGGGAACATTCATGACACTATTGCTCCTTAACTGGCCAATCGCTCAGCTGGAATGAAATCCGCTTGCTTGACTATAAAAGGGTAAATGACTTCAACAAGGATATGTCATGCCTAAAAGCATCGCCTAAATTTCCTGTGGAAAGGAACTCGCTGTAAGATGATATGATCCGTACAAGACTCTTTCCACTTTCCCTACTTCAAAGAATTATACTAGCTTAACCAAGATAGGTCGGAGTATGATAACAAAAGAATCACAACCTTCAACAAGTCGATCAAACTACCGTAAGTGGTCAGAGGCATAAAGAGGTTCTCTTGAACAACAATGCCAGTTGCCCATCGACAAAGAAAATTCCCCGAGGCTAATTATGGCAAAGTGAAAGGTGGAAAGAACCCCAATGCAAAGTGGGTTGACGTTGATCCCTACCCACGCGGCAAACAATGCACCACGCGGCAAGGGACATGGGGTCGTGGAAACAGATGATGGTAAGCCGCAAAACAAGGAAAGAGTAATAGACAATGAACCATGCTATAGGTGTGGAGTCATTGGGCATTGGTACAAGAATCGCTACAAGCAAATGTTATGTAGCCAATTACAAGAGGTATATAGTCTAAAGAACAAGATAGGCTCACTATATGGAAGAAGGAGGCCATGACCTAGACGCCAACCTCACAATTGCACTCTTAATGGCAACAAGGAACTTGCCTACCAATGGAAAAGATGGGTGGATATTTAAAAAAAAAACAATATTATGTAGATATATACTATTTCTTGTTTCAGGCAATACATCAAAACTATGCAAGTGGTCTAGTTGGTTGGGCAATTTATTTGCATATGCTTTGGGAGGGGTTTGACTTCCCTCAACCCTCAAAATTGGAATTAATTTTGGATTTTTCCATATTCGTCATGTCTGTGGTCATTTTGGGAATTTCGCATGCGCAGGGTCCCACTTTGAGTCCGAAGCTGGAATGCCACGCCAGCGCTAACGCTAGAAACCGAATTGAATCTAAGGACCTATTGGACGAGAAAATAATACCGGCAGGGTGTTTTTTTAATTGAAAGTCCTAGGACTGAATTGATGCGAGGTCTATACCACGTGGTGGTAAAATGCATTTAGCCCTTATTTCAATAATGGTTTGATGAATTAGAACAAGACCTTGATTTGATTATCGCTATTCTCATTAATAAATTCTTGAATTTTATTCTCAAGCAATCAATTTATTCCAAATTTATTTACCACTACATATTTACATGGTTCGAATTGCAATATAAAGATGTAAAGCAATACATCTAGAGAAAAATTATTATTAGAATGAAAAGATTATCATTCTACTAAAATAGAAATACTCTAAAGAATATGAGATATATTTAAAGTCAAAGACGCCTTCGTATGCACCAAGAGCTAATCAACCTTGTTAAGTATCAAAGATATTCGCGCCAACTGCATTATCATGTAAAAACACACTGTGAGAATGGAATCTGAATACTTTTATATTACCTCTAATGAATGTGGAAGGAAACGATTTTTAGAGAAACTCATGAGTCAATCTAGTGGATCTGTACCTCACTACGCATTCGGATCATTGAATCCTAGATTGTCACCCATAATGAAATGTGGGACACGACTCATACATGTGCTTTGGCATGA
Organism: Dioscorea zingiberensis; assembly: GCA_026586065.1. Taxonomy (NCBI): domain Eukaryota; kingdom Viridiplantae; phylum Streptophyta; class Magnoliopsida; order Dioscoreales; family Dioscoreaceae; genus Dioscorea; species Dioscorea zingiberensis. The sequence continues at coordinate 180,004 of JAGGNH010000110.1, read as the reverse complement.
CCGCCTAGGGCACCCCTTGGCCGTGACATGATGATCCGTGATTTTAAAGAACTCATATGGACATCCCTTCTTCTGAAAGTGAAACATAAAAATGGGACAAAAATCTGGCCACAATCCGCAAGGTGTCGGTTCTAGTATTGCTCAAATGTAGCCATTGCCTTCCCTCAAGTACCGTATACACTTACCTTCCCTCCCATTATGCCCTCATTGACTATCTTCAAAGGCACATCACTCATTTTGTAAAGCTCCCGCTTTTAGCAAAAACAGATCGGTAGACCTTCTTATGCTAAAGATACAAAACAAAAACATTCCATTCTTACAAAGGATACAAGGAGATATCTCAGTGGACCTATCCATCCGCACGCGGACCATTCAAGTACTTTATGGTTCCGTGGATGATTCGGCCTCACACGCTCGTCTAAGCATGTCGCTTTATTGTCCACAAGAAATGCTGCATTTGCAAAACTCCTCAGCACATATTATACGCTTAAGGGCTCACTACTCCTGATCACCTTTATCAAGTCTATAAGGCTTGATAACGCTAGAGAGTTTACATCAAAAGCATTTGATGATTATATTGCATGTCTATTTGGCCTCCGATCGGCGTATAGAACATCAATTCTACCATGCGTGCATACACAAAATGAAATTCCCCGCAAGCTCACCATCAAAAGGCTACAAATGGTGGCTAGGCATTGGTCATGGTGGCTGTGGCATTGGTTATGCACACCAACCTGCCTATATCTCTGCACGGGTTATGCAATATTGCACGCCAGCCTTTACTTATTCGCTTCGCTTTAATCTACCCATTTAGCCAACCATTTTTTCGCAAGTACTCGCTTGGTAATCGGATATGAGTCTACATTTCACACCTTACGCATATTTGGTTGAAAGCAAGATATGTGCCTATCATACGCCCCACACAAGCACCAAAATGGGTCCTCGTGAGACGATTAAGTATTTATGTTAGATACTTAATCCCCAACAATTATCTCGCTTATTTGGAAACCCTTGACAAAGCATCTCTTTACCGCTAGATTTTATGGATTGTCACTTTGATGAGACAGCCTTCCCTGGCTGTTAGGGGAGATAGGAAAAAGGATTTTCCCAAGGAATCCATTGTGAATTGTCGCGGTTTGTCCCCACTTTGTCTCATTATTGATCCCCGCGACTTCACAAAGTGAAAGTGAAGTGAAAAAGAATAATCGATCTTCTAACGAAAGTGCATTCGATGCCCGATGCGCTATCGATATCGCAAAAGTGACGAGATCACATATACCACCTGCAAAATGTGTCTCGCAAGGTTAGAAGTCCCCAACAAGGGGCACAAAGGTCACAGATAGAGGCACCGCAACCACACTTAGCGGAGGTGTGGTCGAGGACGCGGTTCTCAAGGAAGAGGGGGAGGCCACTTGTTCGGGATTGACACTCACCCAAGGAAGAAGAGGGTGAGTAAGGCACAAAACCGCCATTAATCATCAATGTATAGAATCTCTCTCGCAGATTGTCTCCCCATTATAGTTATGTCCATGAATCAATACTAGAGGACGCCCATGTTAAAAATGATTCCAGAGAACAAAGAAATCTCGTGAGGGATTATGAGAGTGCGTGATGAGTTGATAGAAAGATCTTCCATACACATTGATGATATATACCGCCGCTCAAGGAATCATAGAGCACGCATGATATCGAACCACGCCTCAAGCTGCAAAATGTCAACAAAGAGCGATATTGGCCTAAATGGAAAGAAACAATCCAGTGTAATTAGATTCTCCTCGACAAAGAGACAGTATTTGGTCCTGTAGTGCTAACCCCACCAAGTGTAAAGCTTGTAGGACATAAATGGGTCTTTGTCGAAAGCCGAATGAGAAGAATGAAGTCCCGAGGTACAAGGCTCGCCTCAGGGCGCAAGGTTTCTCACAACGCCTGAATTGACTACGCAGGAGACATACTCTCCCGTGAATGGACGCTATAACGCTCCGCTACTTAGTTAGCTTAGTAATTTCCTAAGGACCGGAAATGCAGCTCATGGATGTGGTTACTACATATCCCTACGGGGATCTAGATTCAGAGATATATATATGAAAAGTGTCCGATGGTCTTTACATTATCCAAGTCAAGTGACTCTAAATCCACGGAGCGCGCTTTGCAATTAAGTTGAAACGCCACTTTACTTGAATGAAACAATCCCGGACTGATGTGGTATGCTACCGCCTAAGTGACTACTTGATCGGGAAGGGATATAAGAACCATGAAGTATGCCTCAAGCAGATTCATAAAGAAAACAAAGTTCCGGATTTGCAATTGTAGTCAGATATGTCGTCCATGATATGAACATAATAGGTACCTCTTGATGAAATAAGAGAAACCGCGAGCTACTTGAAATCCTAATTTGAGATGAAGGATCTCGGGAAAACTCGATTTTATCTAGGCCTTGAACTAGAACACCGAAGTTTGTGGAATACTAATCCACCACCGCATGTCCAAAAAGTCGCGACATATAACATGGACAAAGCGCATCCTCGCTAGCACTCCCATGATTGGTCAAGCTTGGATGCAAGGAAAGATCCATTTTGTCCAAAGGAAGATGACTTAAGAGGTGTCGGGAGCTGAAATTCTCTATCTAAGTGCAATAGGCATTATTGTACCTAGCCTAATGTACTTGACTGTACATTGCATTCTCGAACTTGTTAGTTAGATTTAGCTCACGCCAACGCTAGCCACATCGAATAGTATCAAGAACATTTTCGATACCTAAAAGGAACCATCGACTTGGGACTGTTCTTTCCCTACAGAGAGACAAGAGGGACCGATATGGAACCGCAATCCCTAAAGGAAATGTTGATGGCTTAAAGCGCCACTCACTACAATCAAACGCCAAATAACGCTTTTGGTTGGTTTTGCCGATGCCGGGTACCTCTCGACCCACATAAAGACCGCTCCCAAACCGGTTATGTATCTACCATTGGGAACACGGCGATATCTTGGAGATCAACCAAGCAAAACTCTTGTGGCTACCTCCTCGAACACTTAGGAGATCATTGCTCTACATGAGGCGTTCGTGAGTGTGTATGGTTAAGAGCCATCATCACACATATTCGAGGGACTAGTGGTTTGAGTTCTACCAATCAAGAGCCTACTTGCATTTATGAAGATAATGCAGCCTTGCATCGTAATGCATGAAGCTAGGATATATCAAGGGTGATAATACAAGACACATATCGCCAAAGTTTTTCTACAATCAGCAAGAACAAAGTTCTCCTCAAGATTCAAGTGAATCAAGTAAGGTCTGAGGAGAATGTGGCAGATTTGTTCACCAAATCATTACCTAAGGCCATATTTGAGAAACATGTGAAAAGCATAGGAATGCTAAAGACTTTCTAAGCTCCCTTGACAATGTAAGTATCGTGGGAGGTGTAGACATCGTGGGGAGTCTAACACACACATGTCATACTCAAATGTAGAAGGTGCGTTGTGCTCTTTCTCCTTCCTAATCAAGGTGTGTATTTTTTGTCCCACGTGGTTTTTATTGTTACTTGGCAAGGTTTTAGTGAGGCAACAACTCATGCACCATTTAGTCTTTGACTTGGCACAAGGGGAGTGTTAAAGGAAAACACATTATGTGCCTTCGCCAAAGCGATCTTTGAGAGGGAATCAAGGAACTGATTACCATCAATCACACAATTACGGATCAATTAAGCTTAATGTATCATTGTAATTGTTCTTTTCCATTGTAATTCTCTCCCTATATAAAGGGCTATGAAATGAAATGAATAGACCAATTCCAATTGTCATTTTACTTTTAACATGATTTATTTCTCAATTTTAAAATGAACTCCACTTAGGCAAGTGAGACTGTTTTAAAACAACTCCGACCTTAAAAAATGAAACCGCCTAATATCAAATTCTTATGATTGACACTATCTTTTTAATTAGTAAATACATCCAATTTTTTATTTCTTTCTGGGACGGCCATATCAAAGCATGAACTGAACACTATTTTTGTTTCTTCTTCTTATTTTCTCACTGATAATTATTTTTTATGCATACAAGTTGCTATCTGTAAGATAATAAGACACAAGGAGCTACATACTTTGGGCATTAATATTTTCTGGGAAAATATTTTTCATCAACATCATGATGGACAACATGGTATTGTTTACTCACATGTAAGAGGTGAAGAACAAATAGACACCTCCCCAAATTGCGTTCATCTTTCTTTTTGCCAACTCGTGGTGCAAAAGAAAGTCTTATCATACCATTAGATTACCAAAAGAAAAAGCCTTCCTCCCCCTTCTTCTATGCTCCATTTAAAGTACAGCCGTCTGTGTAGCGAGTCCTACAGTACTCCTACCTTATTCCATACTCACACGAATACACAGTACACACTTTATTACTGTTGAAATCTCACTACCTTCATTCATATAATGGCTTAAACAGTAAGTAGAGAGGTAAATAATTAACTACTTAATTAGGAACAATGTCATCTACTGGCTAATATTGTAAAGAGCAAAGTCATAAAAGTATAAATGATTTAAGGTATAAGTTGGTCACACCTCTTGAACAGCAGAGCAGAAGTACCAATAAGATACTGTCCACATATCATGAGGATAACAAAACCATTTGATTTGATTTTCTGTTTTCGATTAAAAAAAAAAAGGGATACTTTCAATTTGAACTTTCTCTGAATGAAAAATGAGTCCTGCTTTGGTATTAGCATGCAGACTGTTGAATGCTACACGCCACACCTTTGGTTCATTTCTGTTAGTTGATAATAGGAGCACACATAATTTATAAGACTTGAGATTTAAGACTTAGCTGCTGAGTGTTGATAGATACCTAAAGTTAATTAAAAGTCAAATCTGAAACTGAAAGGCTGAACTCTTCAGTTAGAAAAAAGCACATACAGAACTTATGAACTCCTGTTAACATTAGCAACAAAGCAAATCATGTAATGTGTCACATTAATACTAAATTCCAAAAAGCTTGGTTTTTTTTTAAGGAGATCCAAAACTTGGTTTCATTTGGTCTTAGAACACTCCTACAACGTTAAATATTGGGAATATTGATTTGGCAATTAATTTTCTGGGAAAATATTATTCATCAATAGCTACATCTTGGTTTTTTCTTTTCTTTAAAAAGGCTGTTAAAAATAGACAACACAAAGTCGACAAGTCTTGAGAGTTGGGACTCAGCTTTTGATAAACTCCATTAAAAAGCCAAATCTGAAACTGAAAGACTGAAACTCTTCTTGTTAGAAAGGACCACAGAAAATAAAGAACATTAACTGAAGGTGTTAACATTTAGCAAGAAATCAAGTTCAATACCTGGAGCAAGTACTTTGTCACATCAATACTACATTCCAAATATTTGGTTTACTTCTACAACCCAAGTATTGATCAACACTTCAACCATTGATCGTGCAATGTCCTATATATGCTTCTAAAAACTAGTTGATTGTTTATCCATTCAAGAAATGAGCTAAAAGTAGAAGCAAATGAAAATAAGTTCCTCAACTTGCCTCCTCAGATTGAAATTAAAAGTGTAGATTACAATAACATACCTCAAGAAACAAAACAAAACCAAATGAATTCAGTTTTACATGTGACCATGAAGAACCTGTAGATGAACTTTCCTGCACAGGGTCTTGATCCAATGGCTTCACTCTCTCAGACTCAGTTGGGTGTTCACCAGCCAAGGTCTGGTCATCTCTGGGCCCCTCTTGGATTCAAACACAGAGGGGCTATCACATCGCTAGAAATATTCTCCTTCTTGTTGAGTGGATTGCTTGTACATAGCCCATTGTTTCCTCTTAGCAACTTCAACCTCTTCCCAAGCCTCCTCGATGAAATCTTCTGGAAGTGTCAGCTCACCACTTAACTGATTGTTGCTCAAATTTAGTAAATCAAGACTCTGGAAGAGTGCCCAAATTTGGACGAAACAGTCCCAGGAGGCTATTGTTGCTTAGAGAAAGAGCAGTGAGATTCTTCAAGGAAGAGAGAAAGTTGGGTAATGGACTCATCAACCCACATTCTGAAAAGCTGAGTGTTTTGAGATTCATGAGCTTCCCAACAAAGTTAGGAACTTCTGTCTTGATTGGGTTGCTATCAGCTACCATGTACTCAATGCTGCAAACCTGAAAGGGTTTCTGTGGAATGGCCCATTTATTAAGTTGTGACTCAGATCAAGCAAAACCAACCTGTTGAGCTTCCCTATATCTGGAGGGGCAACATACCTCCAAGCCTGTTTGAGCTTTAAATCAATCTTTTGAGGAGTTGAAGCTGACCAAAAGAGGAGGGCAGCTGACCTTCAAGAACATTCTGACTTAAATCCAAAATGGTCAAACTCTCCAACCCTCCAATTTCTTCTGGTATTTGGACCACTCAAGTTGTTGTAACTCAAGTCAAGTTGCTCTTAAGCTGACCAAAGCACCAATCTTTACTAGGACTTTTCCTTGTAAATTGTTCTGTGACAAAAGTCAGAACCCCTAAGCTGGAAATTTGGGCTAAACTTGAGGGAATTTCACACCTGAGAGAAGCTGGATTGGACACAAGGGCTAGGTGTTCCAAGGAAGACAATGCACCAAAAAGAGCTTTGGAGAAAGAGTGACTTGTGATGTTGAAAAGCAACTTCAAATATTGAGAGTGGTTTTCAAGTAAGGTAGTTTGAGAAGGGACTCTGATAAAAGTGCAGCAGATGATTGCAAGTGAGGGGTGAGAATATCAGGCCAATGTGTATCTTTGTGACGTGAAACATTGAGGGTCTTCGTCCCCAATCTCTACATTGAACACCAGGCCATTGAGTCTCAGTACATGGTTGTGGGTGCTCTAGAGGCCAATCAGGAGTCTCAAGAAGGGCACCCATTACCTCAAAAATCCCCTTAAAAGCTCCTTCTTTTCCATCTCTAGTGGAACCCTTTCATCATCTGAGTCAGGCATTTCAGCAAGCAACTTCCCCGCAAAAACAAGAAAACCCAACAAGGAAAAAGACACACAAAAAGAAGAAAAGCCATGAGAACAAAGAGAGCAGGATAGATACTAATAAACCCAGCAAAACCTACAAGTGAAAACTGGGGATTTAGATAACCGAAAGTGCCAAAAGTGAGTTAAAGGTTTTAGCTTTGCCCAATTCATGAATAATGGCATTGATGACAAAAAAGGATCGGATCAATTAAACTGTATCTTAGTGACAGAAGCAAAGGCTGCAAGAAATCAAAAAGTTGTCGCCTTTGGCTACCATACATTGTCACAATAGGAACGTGTGAGCATGACAGTGTTAGTTTGGCATTGAAGAGAGCGATGCTGAAAGAGAAACAGTTACTAGTAGTAGAAGAAAAAGATGTCAGAAGAGCCATGATGGGTGCTTGCAAAGAGACTCCTGTAATAGTAAATGTGATGGGACTTCATATCTCAGATTCTGAGTACGAAGCCGACAGCCATGCTTTACCAGATGCACCGTTGTCTTTTCTCCTCTTTCTCTTGGAATGTCCAAAGCGTGGCCGCGTGGGAATCGATTTTGTGGTGGAATTGTACAAGTCTTGTCATTTTAGGTAAGATTCTGATGAGACATGGTTGATCATTGTGTAATGTGTGGTGAACAAGAAACTTGAAAGATACCTTTGACTTCAAATCAATCCAATCCATCAACTACAAACTTGATGATAAACACAACAGAGAATTAGAAACCAAATGAATAATCTTAGATTTTGCATTCAACCATATATATATAACTATAATGAAACTGATCTTTGTTTGTTTTATATTTACCTTCAAAAGTATTTTATACTCTCTTTATATTGCGAATGTGAACTTAAAAGTTGGTGAATTTCTTTTTTCCAATTGCACAATTTGATTCCTCGTGATTGCACAATATTTATAATTACAGTCATTCTTGTTTAATTTTCCTATAATTTCTCCAACAAATTTTCTTCTTATAATTTCTGTATTATAGAGAAGCAAAAAGTCAAAGCTTTAGCCTTTTTTCTTCTCCAACAATGATTCCCTATTTTACAGCAATCTCTAAAATCTCCATATTCTTCCTCTAAAAATTTTAGAGATTGCTGTAAATATAGGAATTTGGTTTTCTTTCCTCACTTTCTAAAATAGGATAGTTATAGGGAATTTGTTGGAGTAATAGGCTAATTTTTCCCTAAAGTAGAGAAAAATCAAAATATGGGGAAATCTGTTGGAGTTGCTGTTAGTTTGAAAACAACATTTACTTATGTAAACGGGTTAATTAATTATGTGATTAAGTTTGCTTTCTAAAATCGACATTACACCTTTTAAAGTTAACAACAATATTGTAAAAGTTCCTTAATGCTTTTCAAATAAAAATCTTAGTCGTAAATTATGTTGTCTACTTATTGATCCTCACAAAGCATGCACCCACTATATATATCAGCCCTTAAGAGAAACTCAATGGCTAATGGCTAGGATTCTTGATCATATATATAAGATTACAACCATGCATGTGATTATGTTATAAGAATACAGTGATTTTCCGGTCTCTTGATGCTTTCTTGACTTTTTATAATCTACTTGTTATTGTAGACCATTTGGAGTTGATTAGGCCGGTTTGTAATGCCTTATGAATCTATGCGACTATGACCATCTTTTGTACACTAACGTTTTCAACATATATGAAAGACACATAGATTATCCATCCATTTTATGCAGCAAATTATGTCATTGCCTCATTCCACAATCATCATTCATCACAACTTCACATAAGCATTTGAGTTTTGAATGGGCTGGAAAGCCCAAATGGACCAAACTAGACACCAAAAGAAGAGTCCAAAACGCATGCATGCATCCACCACCATCAAGCTTATAGCTTCATCGTCATCAGCTACGTACCTCGCTGTCACTCTTCAGGCTTCAGATTCAGAATATAGCAGAAGCTCGGTCACCAGCATTCTCTGTCTTTCCTCGCTTTGAAATAAATTTTATGAATGCAGAAGTGGTCAGTGATGAGTCAACTTTTACGACCTACGTACCTACACCTAGCCTTCTTAATTTTGATCTCTCATAAGGTGATAAGGGGAAACTTCTGCTCTCTTGATAAGGAACCTAAACCTAATAGCTGCTGATACCCATGCATGTAGTTATTGGTTATAGACTTGTAGCTAGGGTTGAAGCCTCGATCTTCGCGCGTGAAATGTTGCAGTTCCATGGGAATCGGGATGAAATATATAAGAAGATTAGAGATGAAGATATATAACTAGCTAGGATGGTACTTTTTAAACCCTGATTTCCTGAGAAAATTTGTAGTCTTATCTTGTCAAGATTCTTCAATCTTTCATTTTTGGTCAAATTTGATTGCCCTAGTGTAGTTTTTATATCTGACTAATTATGATTGATAAAATAAGAACATTATTCATAGAGATCAAGATGATACAATGATGACCTACGATGACAAAATTAGTTCTGTGGATGAACTGCACTTGGATTTAAGATGTTAAACTTTCCTCTATCCATATCACCGAGCTCTCTATTGCTGGAAGAGAGAAACAGAGTATAAATTTTTTTGATTTGAATATCATGAAACGTGACACTGGCACTCTGGCAGTGTAGGCAAGTCAATATATATATATCGATCATTTTCAGATGATTTGGTATACAATATTACAAAACTCCATCACTGTCACTTTCTTTAAAAATTAATTCAAACCTCTAGCTCCGCTTATAATTTACTGGCATTGTCATCGATCATCATTGTAAAATTCAGACTGAAACTTTCAGCAATAGTTTAGTCCATCGTTTTGTCGAGGAAACTGTGGGCTGATCTTGTCAGTTGTCACCTCAAATCCAAGTTTATTCGTTTTCTAAATACAATACAATTGATATCATCAATTAGCTGATTAGTATTATTTGTCATAATTTGATGAGTCAGTTTACTTATTTCTAGAATGAGAATGAAGATGAAGGGATCCCTTTAAAATGAGTCAGTTCTTTAATGAAAATGGTCCCTTAATGAAAATGAAGGCCTTGAGTACTTCCAATAATTTAAAGAATTTGTCACTAGGGAAGAGTCTCTTTTCTATCTTTTTTTGACTTTGTCAAGGGGAACCCAAAGGCTTCCTAGACCCAAGATAAAACCCCTTCGGGCGCATGTGAAATGCTCCAACCGTGCATTAAAAGCAATGCTGCTCGCCACTTTTGACAATGTAGCCTTCGATTCGAACCTAGGTTGGGGAGCACACCCAACTAGACAAGAACCACTAAGCCACTTGCTGGTTCTTTCTCTATCTTGGATACAAGTAATCTTGTGAGATATATATACAGATCAAGAATTAATATGTTCCTGTGTTGTTTGTTTGTTTACTTTTTTGGTTCCGTGAAGCTACATTGATATCATGAGAGAGTCCTTCTAATGAGGATCACTTTTACTAAGGACTAGTTGAACATTTTCTAGTCAATGTTTTGAGACCCATTTTTCAATTGCATTACGCAAATTAACCGTTAGATATTTATGTATGCATGATTATATCACTTCTGATAATTTTCTTCCAAATTATTAATCGTTAACTAGATCAAAACAATGGATCTAAATCTAAATCTATCGATATGAACCGCTCATGTTCATAATCGATAAATCACGCATTATGAATGTCTTAACGATTTTCAATTTGGTTAAAAAATTGCATAAATAATCTACACATACATATCTAAATAGCTAACGGTTGATTTGTGGAAATATGACCTAAAAGTGAATCTTGAAAAACAGTTCTCAACTAATACTTATTTTAGTAGTCCTCATTAAAAACTCTCCCCATATCATCCTTAGATCCCAGAGCATAACCTTCCAATCAACTAAAAAACAAGAAGTTTAAGAATTAAACTACAAAATAGAAAATTGAAACTACAAAAGATCGAGACATCGATCGAAAGTTAGTCATCAAATTCCAAGAGACACGCATACACCACAAAAATCAGGGCATTTCCGGTGATCAAAGTAGCATAAATATTAATCAAAAACACGAAGCTCGTTCTTGATTTGATGTCTTTGGAGTGTTCCTCTCGCTACTACATAATCTAAATTCTGTTGCATTGAATATCATTTGGATTGTTGGGATAATTTTCTCTCATCCATGATCTGGTTACGCAAGAAAGATAGTGAAGCAAGCAATCAGCAAAATGACACCCAGGTCTCATGTGTTTATGTGTTCCGCAAGTCTTTAATAAAATAAAAGCAAGTCACAAAGACCAGCCATAATATTTGGTGCAGAAAGCTGAAATAAGGTAAGCATGAAAAACTACCAAGTATTTCATGCATATATATCTGGTTCATTATTCAAGGAAATTCCACAGTACACTGTCGCATCAATAAGTTAATCATGTATTAATTACTGATTTACAAATGATAGATCAACTCTTTGTGTTGGTGGACGAAAGGTTTACATTTCAATAGAAAAAAGAAAACAACAAAAAAATTATAAGCAGAAGGCACAAGAACACTCACACCCCAAACTGATCAAACTGGAAGGCGGTACTCCCAGAAAGAGGGAGTTGAGAAGACCAAAGAGACATAGAGGAGGAGGAGGGCCTAAGTTAGCCAGACTATCAGCCAAGAAATAGGCTTCACTCCAAATATGGATACAAGAAACATATTAAAATCTACAAGCTTAACTGTCGAGATTATTCTGGATAAGAAACTTGATCCTCCAAGGAGTTGAAATGCGATCATTAATGAGAAAAGTTTAGCACTATATTGAGCTTAATGTACTGATATACTAAACGAACAATTTTTTTTGTGTGGAAGCTAGGGACCCGCAGCCACTATAACATGCCCAAGATCAAAAGAAGAAGGGTTTGCAGACTTTTGGAGAAGATGAGTAACCTTAACTTCATGCCTTTGATTTTGATATCCAACCACCCAGATGAGTGATTGAAGAATATTTAATGGAAACCCTTGCAGAGTACTTTAGAATACCAAAAATCCAAATTAAATTCCGTGGATTTTAGAAATGATTTCACCATAGTAGGAGCTTAGTACAAGCTTGGAGAAGTTGTGGAATTAGTTCGAACGATTTTATTTTCTAAAACTTAACGCTTTTAGGGGTCAACAAAGTTGACTTTTATACGTTCAAAATTTGGGAAAACTTCCTTCATGAAAGTTGTAGAGCTCGTCGATACGAAGTTCGTGGACATGTGGAACGCAATATTCGAGTTCAGATGATTAAGTTATGAATATTTGAAAATTGGGAATTTTCTATAAATAGAGAAATTTTCCAAATTCTTTCATTAAGGACGAAACTTTTCCCTTTTGCTAAATAGTCCCTCCTCTCTCTCTCTCGATCGAAAACCCTCGCTCCTATCTCGACCGACTAATCTCGACCCATCTCCCCCTCCTCCGCCACGACCCCGCCTTCCCTCGTGATCGCCGCAAGCCGCCTGGTGCCACCGCCTCTTGCACCGGCCGCTGCCCCAAACCCGATGGAGATCGACCCCAGCGAAGTAACCGACCCGACCGGATCTCATCGACGCCCGCTGCATGGGCCGATCCTCCCCATTTTCGCGGATCTCCTCCTTCCCCGATCATCCCCATATCCTCCTTGCTTGACGATTTGGAGTGTGGAGTGAAAGATCATGGTTGAAGATTTCGACGCCCCTCGATTCAATCCGAATCGACGACGCGACGAGATTAATCCAACTTCAACGCTGATCTAGGACTATCTAGGCCAACCGTGCTTAGCTCCGTATGAAAGTCCACCACCCTTTCATTTTGAACCAGTTTGTAGTTGGTCACTTTGCCATCTCGAGGTGGTTGACCGGCGTTGACCGCCGCTGCTGGATCGCTTCACTCCACTCACCGCCAGGCGCGATCGACCATATTTCGAAGTTTTCATTATCTAGGCGATGATCTATGCATCCATACGAAGCTGCTTTTGATATATAACATGGTCATGTTAGAAAAAGTTGATAAATAGTGGATTTACGCTTTGACGCTACTATTTAACGCTTTTACGCTTATCTTCTGCTTACGCATCCGTGAAGATCTGACCATCGGTTTTGCTTCAATTTTGGATATGTTGATCGTGATGACTGTCCCTTGACTTTGTGAGGTCACGCGGCTAAGATCCCACCGCTGGATCTTCGTGATAATTGAGAAATAGTGATTCTAAGGCGCATTCGTGAGAATCAATCGCCGGATTTTCATATAATTTTGTGGAGATGTTAGTTAGAGTGATTCAAGAAGATCTGACCGCTGGATCTTCGCGGATAATTTTGGAGGATGATCCTAAAGGCGATCCGCGAGGATCCGACCGCTGATCATCATTAAATTCGTGATCCGACCGCTGGATCATCGCTAATTTGAATCTGACCGCTGGATCGCCGCTTAATTACATATTTGAGTTGTTGGCTAAGTCAAGATCATTATTGGACTAGGTGATTGACGGATTGATTTGGTGGACGCATTCGGATCGTATTTTGAGTCAATTGAAGACGCAAATGATTATCGAGGTGAGTAAACCTCACGCGGTTCATATTACTTAACCCAATATATTTAATTGCTTTATTTTGTTGCAATCATATGAACTATTGTTGGTGTATTAGACATTCCCCGTGAATGTCTCAGATATATATTATTACGCGGAAATAATATGTATTGTTGGAGTTGTGTTGAGTTATTGTTGAGAAACAATATATTGTGAGAGGTATTGAGTTTATTGTTGAGAAACAATATATTGTGAGAGGTGTTGAGTTTTATTGTTGAGGAACAATAAATTGTTGTGATCTGTGGAGATCACTAGGTCACGCAGGTGACCATGGCATCTATTAGTGAATCACGCCTCGCATCGGGCCGGTGGTTATTAATAGTATTAAATCGTGAATCACGCCTGCGTGGCCTGACGAAAGTGGTTACGCTCAGCTTAGAGCTCTAGTCCTGCTCGCCAAATGTGGAGTGACCTTATGAGTGAAATTGAGAGTAACTCATAAGTGTCAATATATATATGGTAACCTTATGAGGGAAATTGAGAGTAACTCATAAGGGTCTATATATATATATGAGTCCTGCTCTACCAAATGTTGGGAAATCTTATGAGCCTAATTTGAGAGTAACTCATAAGTGTCTATATATATATATGAGAGTGAGGGATCTTATGAGCTAAATTGAGAGTAACTCATAAGTGTCTACATATATATATGAGAGTGAGTGATCTTATGAGCTAAATTGAGAGTAACTCATAAGTGTCTATATATATATATGAGAGTGAGAAAGTAACGCGGGTTTGTGGTAGTCTTGAAATCTAATAAATCAACAGCTTCTTTCTTGTTTACTCATACCGGCCGTAAAAAGCTTACCGGTTTTGTGTTGTTGCAACTCCCTGCATACACTATTCAAATTGTGTAGCGGTAATCCTACAGATGACAGAGAACCGTGACTTGATCGTATGTTAGAGCAATTGTTAGAGTTTTACAACAATTGTAAGTTGTGAGGTGTGTTATGCTCATTTGAGCTTTATAATATATTGTGAGAGTGAATTGTAATAATGAACTCAAGTTTCGAGATTTGGTTTTTGTAATTGTAATTATTCAGTTTCGGATTTGAATTCTATTATTCAAAATTCGGGCGACAGCTTTGGTATCGTGAGCGTAAGGTGCATATTTTCAGGATGTGTCAATACCTTCCGAAAGTGATGGCCCGTCTCAAATGGGATCCCCATCGTGGTGCTCTTCTGGTATTGGCTAAGTCATTGGGTATGGAGTGTTGGGAGTTGTTTAGGCCGCTAGGTCGCTTAGGAACGCGGAATACCTTCCCTATAGTATTGACTTGGTTAATATGAATTTGTATTTGACTTATAATCGCGGTTTTAAGTGTTATACATGTCTTAGCCAAGCATACTATACTCCTTAGGTGATGGAGATTCAAGGGTTGTACTTAGAACCTTACAGCTTGTCTTGTAGGTTCGTGATTGGAATAAGTTCTGGGTCATGAAGTTACAATCCTTGAGGAATAGGAACCTCTTGATTCAACTCTCATAAGTCAACGAGGATTGTTTTATGGAAATGAGGTTCTTTTGATTGTTGAAGTGTTTGGTTGAAGACATGGTGTGGACCTATGCACGCATTCTAGTGTGGATACGAAAGTATGAATTGTTATAAATTTTGTCTTCTTAAGTTGGACGCATTGATGTTTAGATGAGGTGTACGTATCAAGGATTAGATATCTTGTTTTATAAAGAGACGCCTTAGTGGAGTTTTGGTAATTGACATGTGATACGCGGATTAAAGTGACTCGAGGCAATTATGCCGACCTTTGTGTGAGATTGAATTCTTAGTGTAGACTAAGAAGGTTGTGTGGTGATTTTATATACACTACGCGGATGAACTTTTAGAAGGAAAAGTTATGAGTAAAAAGTATGGGTTTTTCCCTCGATGTCTATAGCGTGACTTTGTGAATATAGTTTTGTTCAAGTGAATGAAATTGAATTTTGAGGCCTATGTATGGTGCGTGAAGAAGCATGGAGGACATGTTAGAGTCGTGCAAGGGTTTGCCTTTGGTGATTGATTTTAGGTGATATAGTTAAACGCAATTTCGTATATTGATTTTAGTGACTTTGTTAGGTATCCATAGTGGTTCAAGTGAATTACTATGTGATATGGAGTTTGATTCGATTTTAATCGCTAAAATGTTAGGGATTGAATTGTGGTGAGTTTTGTTGAAGCAATTGATAGATGGAATTATCGAGATTCTATAAGAGTTGTAAGAGTAACTCTAAAAACGCGGGTTTTTCCTAGCTAACTCGTGATGTGTTTAGCTTTATAAATCCCTAATCCTATCGATGAAATTGTTGTGTTTGGTTTGACTCGCAGGATACTAGCTAGACCTCGATGCTTAATTTAATTGATTGTTGGATTCTTTTGAGTGATTGTTTTATTGCATCATTATGAAAGATGTGTGCAAAGAGAGTTGTTTATGGTTTTGAAAATAGTATTGGGTGACCAAGGTTCATCCTTGGTGTTGTTGTTGGTTAAACAAACAGAAAGAAAAACATGCACACCATCTTATTGAGTTTATTTTACAAAAAAAAAAAAAAAAAAAAAAAAAAAAAAAAAAAGGAAAACAGAGGACTATGCTATACTAAGCCTAGTCACAGCCTCCTGATGGGTTGAGGCCGAGCTCAAGAGAAATCGGAGATCCACGGCTGTAACCACCGAGCCACCGAAATAGTAATCATGTGCACTACCTTCCTGAAGTAGTCTTCGTGTTACCAAAGACGCCCCTCGCCAGGCACGGGAACAGAGGAAGAGTTTGAACCTCCCCGTGATCTCCTCCTCGCTGTTGCAGGTGGATGTTTGTCCTCCCCGCAGCCAAAAAGAGTTGGACCGGTATTAGTGTTGAAGTGTGAGGAAGAATATGAAACAAAATTTAAATCAAGAAATCCTTCATTACCAAAGAGAATAGGTGGAACCAAAGTTGAGATCAATGGATCTACCATCATCAAGAGAACTAGTGGACCCAAAATTGATGTCAATGGATCCACCAAACCGCCCAAAATTGATGTCGATGGATCCACCAGCACCAAGAGAACCAAGTGGACCCAAAATTGAGATCAATGGATCTACCAAGCATCAAGAGAACTAGTTCCCATGGGCACCGGAGCGTACCGATTACACCTATTCATCTCGCTTCTCGAGCCCCGACGCTCGAACCAAAAGTAAATGTTCTTACCCTCAACATACCCATATCGGTTCAAATCCGGAGACATGCATCTCGCGGAATCAGCTTCCTCAGAAGTTGGGCACTTAAATCCCTTTGACATAGTAAAGATCCTCGAGGATTCTTATTTGTTCCGGAGTAGGAATCCACTCTGCACGGCCGCCGTAAATCCACGCTGGCACTACTTCCACCGCTGGGTGTTTCCTCCCTCCTCCGCTGGTTGCCGCTGCTGTTGTGGTTCCATTTGTTGCGGGTTTGGAGCTCCATTAGCTGCAGAGTTCGTGGCTCTTGGGTCATGGGGTGAGAGGATGTGGAAATCGAGGAATACATGGTTTAGTGTTTGAGGGAGATTTTGTTAGAAGGATTGGAGTTGTTGAACTGGGTGATTGGAGATCCGAGATTCTCGTGAGGAAAGATGAGATCGAATCTTCAAATGGAAGAAAAGATCCGAGAAAGAAGGATTGAAGATTTGGAGGAAAAGATTGAAGATCCGAAAGTTCGTGAGGAAAGATGGGATTGAATCAACTAGATGGGAGAGAAGATCGTAAGAGAAGGATTGAAATTGATGAAGAAAGGATTTGAGAAGAGAAAGGTCAAGAGTTGAGAGAGAAAGACTTGAGCTCTAAGAAAATTTCTTTTCTTTGGAGTGAACAGCTTTTTCCCTGCACGCACCTATTTATAGAACAAGGTGAGCGTGATCTCCACCGCTGGATGAACGATCTCGTAATTTGAATCCACGCTGCTGATTAAAAGTCATCCAAAACCCTAAAAGTTGTTGGCGCTGCGGGAGAGCGGTAAGGGGACAGCCGAACCTCGAGATGCCGCGGGCGCATGCCTTTAGCCGAAAAGCAGATTTGACCGCCAGAATCACGGAAGGGATAAGCCGCGACACAAGTGGGCCGCATTTGGGCCTGCCTCTGATCAAGGCATCATCAGAGTCGGGTGGAGGCCTCGATGGGCCGAAGCTCGTAAACAGCTTTGGACATGATGGGCCGAAGTCAAACAGCTTTGGATGATGGGCCGAAGTTTCTCGCAATGCCTTGGATGTTTTGGGGTCAATTGTTGAAACAAATTGAAACAGCTTGGTTTAAATAAAAGGATTGGTATGGATAATAACGCGGAGCAGCCGTGTTCTCGAAAGTGGTTGAGTGTATAGCCAGGTACAAGAGGTCCGAGGTTCAACCTCGCCTCGCTTATTTTTATTATGTTCGCTTATGACATAATAAGTATAAAATTTGTACACATTATATTAAGCACAGCCTTTTGTGCTCCAAAGCTGGTCGGGGACAAAGGTTTCAGGCGGCAGTTGAGGTTTCGAACCTTGCCTTCCCCTGCTATTTTATTTATGTCACTTATGACATAATAAATATAACACGCGGAGCATATATTAATGAAGGCAGCTCTTGCTTCAAAGGGTTGGGAGCAAAACCTTCGCGGTTTCGAGGCCCGGAGTTCAACCCTACCTCTTACAAATATTTTTGATCTCAGATATGCTTGATATAATGACGATATACTGTATGTACGGTGATATACATACGTATATACGGCCTGTACAAAGATGCATACGATATACGGGCCACGGTATGCATACGATATACACGATCTGTGGTGATGTATACGTGATATACGGTGATGTACAATTTCATACCAGAGCCGAAGCCTTGAAGTTGGTGGGCCGATTGGTAGGCCCAAATAGTAAGCCCAATTGTTCGCCCAATAGTAGGCCCAAATGTTAAACCCAAAGTGGTTTGGGCCGGTTCAAAATGTGGATGGTCCGATTTCTTCAGCCCAATTGGCCAGCCCTAGTGCTTAGCTCCAAGGATTGAGCAAGCCCAAGTCATCATCATTGGGTGACATAATTTATTGGCGTGTTTTGGGGATGATTTGTTTTGAGTGATGCATCTCTATGGTTGTGAAGAGTGGTGCATGCTTAAGTTTTACTATGGAGATTTACCGTGATGCTAATTGAGTAGCTTAAACACTTTGTGGGAGTGTTTATCGCGGCTTGTATGCCAAAGACAGAGTGATGATCTATGTGAAGATCTATGTGATGATCTATGTGAAGATCTATGTGAGGATCTATGAGATGATCCATGTGATGATTTTGTGTAATTGATGTGGAGTGATGTTGAGCAGTTGTGTTGTGCGCTTACGCTTGTGATGAAAGGATTTAGTGGCCATAGGAATGTATTTTTATACAAAGGATTGAGGCTTTGTAGATTACTACAGATTTGGAAAAGATGGAGATTCTATGGTTAGGTCAACCTTAATCGAGAGGAATTGATTCTACGCCAAATTTCGATCTAAATTTCTTTAAGGAGGGTAGATTGTAATACCCTAAAAATCCAAATTAAATTCCGTGGATTTTAGAAATGATTTCACGATAGTAGGGAGCGAAAGTACTTAAGCTTGGAGAAGTTGTGGAATTAGTTCTAACGATTTTATTTTCTAAAACTTAACGCTTTTAGGGGTCAACAAAGTTGACTTTTTATACGTTCAAAATTTGGGAAAACTTCCTTCATGAAAGTTGTAGAGCCTGGCCGATACGAAGTTCGTGGACATGTGGAACGCAATATTCTGAGTTCAGATGATTAAGTTATGAATATTTGAAAATTGGGAATTTTCTATAAATAGAGAAATTTTCCAAATTCTTTCATTAAGGACGAAACTTTTCCCTTTTGCTAAATAGTCCCTCCTGCCGGTTCTCTCTCGATCGAAAACCCTCGCATCTCTAACTATTCGACCGACCCGAATTCGACTCCATCTCCCGCCTCCGGGCTGCCCTCCCGCCACGACCTGACCCTCCTTGTGATCGCCGAAGTCGCCACGCCTGGTGCCACCGCCTTGCACCGCCAAGGTTCCCCAAACCTCGATGGAGATTACCCCAGCGGCAAATCGACCCGACCGGATCTCATCGACGCGGCCAGACGCGCCGATCCTCCCCATTTTCGCGGATCTCCTTCCCTCGATCATCCCCATATCCTCCTTGCTTGACGCATTTGGAGTGTGGAGTGAAAGATCACGGTTGAAGATTTCGACGCCCCTCGATTCAACTGAATCGATCGACGACGCAGATTAATCCAACTTCAACGCTTGATCTAGGACGCATCTAGGCCTAACTGTGCTTAGCTCCGTGTATGAAAGCTCACTCACCCTTTCATTTTGAAACCAGTTTGTAGTTGGTCACTTTGCCATCCGAGGTGGTTGACCGGCGTTGACCGCCGCTGGATCAGCCCACTCCACCACCGCTTGTGGCGCGATCGTAATTCATATTTCGAAGTTTTCATTATCTAGGCGATGATCTATGCATCCATACGAAGCGCTTTGATATATAACATGGTCATGTTAGAAAAAAGTTGATAAATAGTGGATTTACGCTTTGACGCTACTATTTAACGCTTTTACGCTTATCTTCGCTTACGATCTGTGAAGATCTCACCATCGGTTTTGCTTCAATTTTGGATATGTTGATCGTGATGACTGTCCCTGACCTTGTGAGGTCACGGGCTTAAGATCCCACCGCTGGATCTTCGTGATAATTGAGAAATAGTGATTCGAAGGCGCATTCGTGAGAATCAATCCGCCGGATTTTCATATAATTTTGTGGAGATGTTAGTTAGAGTGATTCAAGAAGATCTGACCGCTGGATCTTCGCGGATAATTTTGGAGGATGATCCTAAAGGCGATCCGCGGAGGATCCGACCGCTGGATCATCATTAAATTCAGATCCCACCGCTGGATCATCGCTTAATTTGAATCGACCGCTGGATCATCATTAAAATTAGCCGGGGTTTCTCGTGATATGTGTGCTTTTGAGTTGTTGGCTAAGTTAAGATCATTATTGGATTAGGTGATCGATGGATTTATTTTGGTGGACGCATATCGAGGATTTTAATGGAGCGCTAATTGAAGACGCTAGCCGATTAGAGGTGAGTAAACCTCACGCGGTTCATATTACTTAACCCAATATATTTAATTGCTTTATTTTGTTGCAATCATATGAACTATTGTTGGTGTATTAGACATTCCCCGTGTGAATGTCTCAGATATATATATTATTACGCGGAAATAATATGTATTGTTGGAGTTGTGTTGAGTTTATTGTTGAGAAACAATATATTGTGAGAGGTATTGAGTTTATTGTTGAGAAACAATATATTGTGAGAGGTGTTGAGTTTTATTGTTGAGGAACAATAAATTGTTGTGATCTGTGGAGATCACTAGGTCACGCAGGTGACCATGGCATCTATTAGTGAATCACGCCTCGCATCGGGCCGGTGGTTATTAATAGTATTAAATCGTGAATCACGCCTCGCGGGCCTGGACGAAAGTGGTTACGCTCAGCTAGAGCTCTAGTCCGCCTCGCCAAAATGTGGAGTGACCTTATGAGTGAAATTGAGAGTAACTCATAAGTGTCAATATATATATGGTAACCTTATGAGGGAAATTGAGAGTAACTCATAAGGGTCTATATATATATATATGAGTCCTGCTCTACCAAATGTTGGGAAATCTTATGAGCTTAATTTGAGAGTAACTCATAAGTGTCTATATATATATATGAGAGTGAGGGATCTTATGAGCTAAATTGAGAGTAACTCATAAGTGTCTACATATATATATGAGAGTGAGTGATCTTATGAGCTAAATTGAGAGTAACTCATAAGTGTCTATATATATATATGAGAGTGAGAAAGTAACGCGGGTTTGTGGTAGTCTTGAAATCTAATAAATCAACGCTTCTTTCTTGTTTACTCATAATCGGCTGTAAAAGCTTACCGGTTTTGTGTTGTTGCAACTCCCGTACACTATTCAAATTGTGTAGCTGGTAATCCTACAGACAGAGAACCGTGATCTGGATCGTAAGCGGTTAGAGCAATTGTTAGAGTTTTACAACAATTGTAAGTTGTGAGGTGTGTTATGCTCATTTGAGCTTTATAATATATTGTGAGAGTGAATTGTAATAATGAACTCAAGTTTCAGGATTTGGTTTTTGTAATTGTAATTATTCAGGTTTCGGATTTGAATTTATTATTCAAAATTCGTATGGACAAGATACATCTTAAGGACACATTCTAATCATGAGCAGATCATGGAGAGATCACTATTAGCCATATATAATAATTTGGAGATCAATTCCTACATAAACTAATTTTCAATTCGTAGACTATATATGCTTGTATGTCAAGATTTCTGATCATATATGTATGGTCAAGATGATTAGGCTTCAAAATGTCATGATCATCATTAATCATGGGCATGCATAGCTCTTAGGACGTGACTTAATATATCAATATGCTTAATTAGTCAATTGGTAATCAGTTAGATTACTTTTGCAGTTCTTGGCTGAGCAGGTGTATATGACAGCAAAGCAAGACTATTAATTAGGTAGGAGTAAAATCGTTATCTGTCATTGTGGCTGTCAACTATGCTGATATGGCTTAGAGATTATAATTAACAAGAATAGGCCATCTAACCTCTGCTATCCGCTAAGAGCATATCTATCGTTCTCTCTATTTTCACTATTGATAAATATTGGAGAACCCCTTTCAAAAAAAAAAAAATTTGGAGAACATGCCTAAACAATTTTATCTTTTTAATTTGAAATAATTATTAATTTATTAGGTTCATTCCTCACGGGAATGTACATACGCATTCATTCCCTTTGTCAGAAAACATATATATTTTATATATTTAACTTCATAATCCGAACTGTTCATGTGTTACAATATAATCTAAATTTATTTTTGCAAAATTCAACAAATTTTTAAGACCTCTTGACCATCCAATTGTACCACATAAATGGACTGTTTCTATTATTTATTTATTTATTTTAAAAAATAATATAAATTTAAAATTAACTAAAGTAGAGAAAAACTAATTACACTAGCAGCTAGGAATATGATGTGGCCAATAAAGTTTATTTCGGATGATTATAAATAATGGATTCATATATATATCGTTAATCAAAGTCGGCATTTGATACAATAAGAACAATACTCCACATAACAAATATTTAATTGTTAGTCTATAATTTGTTTGAAAGATTGTATAAAGTTATGACACGCGGAATAATGTTAGGTATACCACATTTTTGTGTACCATGCCACATTTGCTCATAAAAAGCACATACATTTAGCATCATAGTTTTTTCTAAACTTTTGCAAAGAGTAGGCGCCAAGAAGTCGCCAAGACTTTTAAGTGAGCAACAACACCAACTTGCTCTTTAATGAACGAATTGATTCATTTGATAATCTTTTGCTTTTACTTGTTTTTTTGGTAAATTTTACTAATTACTAGCTAGAGCAACTAATTTTTCATTTTACCTATACAAAGTACCTCTTACGCCATAAGGAAGTAACTCAAGAAACTCTCTTCAAAGCCTAGACTTCAGAGAATTTGGGACTTTCGTTTTCGAAGGTTGGAGAAATCGTGCAAGAAGACAAAGCTCACAAAGAATCTCCAATTGTTAAGTAATTCAATTATTTATCATCCAAATCACAAGTATTAAATCCCCTTGGTTTGGAACTTCTTCTCTACCAACCGAACTCTTGATCACTAATCCCCACTTCTTTTCTCTACATAAATATGGCCAAAAACACCACCAACTGCAGTCCAAGATTCAACGAAAGCCTACAAATTGAAGAACATTATCCTCAAGAACCCCACAAATCTAGTGTGCAAGATCCTTGATTGCCTTCTTCTTCTCTATACTAATTTACACTTCCATCTTCTATATTTTCAACCTCTCTCCTTCCACTCTCTTCTACAACACCAAGTTTTGGTTTATGATATCCAACACCCTGATTCTTATCATTGCAGCCGACTACTCTTCTCTCTAAAGACAAGCACGACCAGATTAATTACCAAGAAGAGTATATGATGCATAGGTAAGCTCAAACTACTTCTGAATTCCTCATTTGTTTTGGAATACCCTCGTGAAATAGTCAAGGAAACCATTATTGATCACCAAGTTGCACGTCAAAATATACGAAACCCAGAAAACAGGCAAATTGTGCTTAAAGACGAGCATGATGAAAAGCCTAGTGTTGATGATATTGATGTCCAAGAAAAGAAAATAGTCCACGTACAGTCAAAAGGTGGTAAGAAAGAAAAATATTCAAGCAAAACTTACAAGCGAAGTAAGTCGGAGAAGGTGAAAAGAGTGGTGATCGACGAATGCAAGAGAGCAATATTATAAGGAGGTCGGAGACAATGGAGAAGCAATTAAGAAACTCAAGTAAGTACTCCGGAAGAAGTTATTGATGAATTCTCAACCATGTCAGATGAAGAACTGATTCAACTGAACAGAAGATGTGAAGAGTTTATTCAAAGCTTTAATGAACAAATTAGGCATCAATCAGTTGCAGACAGAAGGCCCAAAAACCTACCATCATGTCTAAAGTTCTTGGAGTAATGTTATGCAAGACTTTCGGTTTATCATTCTGTGTATAATTATAAGCACACGATTGACAACAAACTGAGAAAAGAGAATCGGAGGTCTTCCTAGAGTTTTGTTGTCTCTTTCTTTATTACAGAAAGTTTTGCTGCATGTACGTGTTTCCTTCATCAAATGGTAGTAGATATATATCTAGATATAAGTTTTGTATTTCTGTTTGAGTTAGTATATATGAATCCAATCAACTAGCTAGATAGTACCTTTTCATCTGAAAGTTTCATGTTTTCTCTATTTTCCTATTTGTTTCATATAATTTGATGTTTTTCTTAAAGAAATTACTTCTTATTAATGTTAGTTTCTTCAAATACAGGACCCAAAAAGCTAGATTTAGGGCCCTTTCACTAAAGGGTCTTTTTTGGTTATTTAAAGGGATCCTCTTGGACAAGGGCGGATTTAGGGATGTCAAGCTTGGGCAGTTGCCCAATCTCGAAATTTGAGGCTAATAGTGGTATATGATCTTGCTCCAGAAGGTAATTGCAGAAAATTTCCAAAACAAAAAAGGGTAAATATGAGGAATGAGAAGCAGTTTACGCAATCTTCTGCAATCAATGTTATTTTCCTATACCAAAAATTCCATTGAAAATGCCAACATTCAATTGTGACCATGAAAAGAAAAAAGTATATATTAACCCTTTAATGACTCATAAATGTTATAATCTTATGTTACTTGATTAGCTTATGATGAAAAATATATCAGAAAAGAAAACGTTAGTTTCTTTTCATTTGTTTGAGTAAATTTTTCTTGCCCAATCTGAAAAAAGTTTATGGATTCGTCACTGCTTGTGGAACCTATTTTTCAATCACATTTTGGCATCTCCACCGCTCAGTTTATTGAAACCTAAATGTAGATCACTTATGCAAATTTTCATCCAAATTGATGATTGGTAAAGCATTCATAATCGTGGATTTACGATTTTAATAAACTGAATCCATTCAGGTTAGACAGATTGGGTTCGTTCATTGATTTGATCTAATTCGTACCTTAATGATCTTTAATTTAGCTGAAAGTTTGCAAACGTGATATACTACTCATAGGGATCTAAAAACTGAACGGTCGAGATGCGATATGTGATTGAAAAAATAAGTCCCATAAGAGATCCTTTAAAATGGCAAAAAATGAATCTCTCACTAAAACGGTCATATACACACACATACATATATATAATTTTAGGTTTTGGTGGAGAAAATTTGGGTATAATAGTATAATATAATTTCATATGAAGGACTTCTGAGTGTGAATATACCAGGGTCTAAAAGCCACGTTAGCTTCTATACGTAGTTTTCAAGTAAATGATTAGGGCCAGCTAATTAGGAAACCAGACACAACCACAAATCAAAAGAAGTTTTCAGGACAGACTGTCTTTGTATAGATTATAGAATATTGATGCACCCGAGAAAACAGTGGGCGTACACGTTGTGCATAATCAATCTTCTTTAGGTTTGGTTCTTCCTTATTATATGAAAAATATATAAATCAAGCCAGTTTGAGCTTTTTATAATTTGATCCAGAAGCTTCTTCAATCGAAGTAAAGTTAAAGGAGTTGATCGAGATTTATCACAATATCTACGAAATGGTGACTCATGTGTGTACATGCACTTGGGAGAAAACATACTTTGATCAACTTAACACAAAAATAGATGCATCTATGATTAAATTTGTTTTCTTTAGATGCATGATTGATACTAAACTCGAGCCAAAAATGACTTCAATATGTGGACCGAATATATGAGGAGTCGCTTTCCTTTGCACTCCTTGTAATATCATCAATCAAAACGTAAGAATCATCTTCACTAAACAGACTTTTTCCTCATCAAGAAAAACAAAGCATGATACTTAAGTAGCTAGAAGATTCTTCCTATTATTCATACTTTTTTTTTGTAAACCTATTATGCATGATAATTATAGCTAGAAGATTCTTCCTATTATTCATACTTTTTTTGGTAAACCTATTATTCATACTTGTTCATTAGTATTAGTAATTACACATAGCAAGGCCCACCACAGTCATATTCCTATCAAGTTTCAACTGAATCATCAAAATGACCATAAAACCCACCTCTCCGTGTTTTGGTTCTCTCTCCAACCCCTTCGATTCCTTTGTGGATCTTACCTCTTTCTCTTCTTTTTGGTTTCACGTAGTTGGCACTGTGAGGCTGGGCTCGGGTCGGGCCGCCTAAAATTTGGTGAGACCGAGACCGAAGTCCAAACAATCGGTCCCCGCCGGGCTTTTTCAAAAAATGGAAATCGACGTAAACCGACCCCAAATGGGCCGGGTTCTGGTCTTCGGGCTTTTCGGCCCAAATCCAGCTTCCCCAAGCTTTATGCAAAATCTGAGACAAAATTATGACAAAGGGTTTGAACCCCTAATTCCTACACACGAAAACCTTGCTCCCAACCAATCGGAGCACAAGACGCCTCTCAATAATTTGTCCAAAGTTTATATTTATTTGATCCTAAGCGGAGAAATGAAACAAAACAAAACCTAGAAGTGCAGAACCCTCTTTCACTTTCTTCTCTCTCTTTTCTAGCCATATTCTTCTTCTTCTTCTTCTTCTTCGCTTTTTTGTCCCCTTTTTTCTTCCTCCCCAATCCCCATTAATCCATTATGCAATTCTCTCTTTAGTCTTTACCATATCTTGATTTTTTTTTTGAGGAGTGAAAAGAAAATTACAACAAGAAACCCCTACTACAAACGAACTAAACCGATCAAAATTAAAAGCGACAAAGCCAGAGAAAGGCAGCTTTCTTGACCAAGTGATAGGAGTAGAAGACTTGTGACCCATATTTGTAATGTAAAGATCAAAGAATCTAAGTTGACT
Source organism: Dioscorea zingiberensis (assembly GCA_026586065.1). Taxonomy (NCBI): domain Eukaryota; kingdom Viridiplantae; phylum Streptophyta; class Magnoliopsida; order Dioscoreales; family Dioscoreaceae; genus Dioscorea; species Dioscorea zingiberensis. Next base: position 153,060 of record JAGGNH010000110.1, on the reverse strand, counting down.
TCCCCGGGAACATAGGAAAAGGAAATAGCTTCAAATTGCTAGCCGCATCTCGGGATGTCTTTCACAAGAGTATGAAGACGCCAAGGAGGAGCGCATTTCTTGTTGATGGAGTCTATAATTAACTTGGAGTCACCTTCACATAAAGCTTTCGGATTGAGGTGGAGTGGCATGATAAAGACCATCACGGACTGCACTTCCTTCCAAAGAATGGGGATGTAAGCATGACCAATGGCTCTCGCACCAAAGAAAGAGGGGGGAACCATCATGCTCCCTAATAACAAAACCAAGAAGCTTTCTTATTGTTGACAATGTAACTATCGAAATTGAGCTTGGCGAAGCCAGCAGGAGGAGGTAACCACGAATAACTCGAGGGATAGAAGCAGGACCCTTGAAGTGGCAAGGGGTTGTTTCTTCAGAAGTTCTCACCAATGGAGGCCACAAAGCATGAACCACCATGTTAGGAAGAGAGGAGGAATGTCTGAAAATTAGATTATTCCTCGCCTCCCAAATTTTCGAACAAAGAAGGAGAAGATTTTCAAGTAATAGACTTTTTTACCATATCTTGATTATCTTCTTCTTCTGCTTTTTTCTCTTTTCTTCCTCCCCAATCCCCATTATGCAGTTCTAACTTCTCTATTTACCATATATTCTTCTTCTTCTTCTTCTTCTTCTTCTTCTACGACTTTGATCTACTCCGGCCTCAGCTTCAAGCTCAGGGAGGCCATCAAGAAAAGAGTTTTTGTGTGTGAAGGAGTTTCTGGCTTCACCGGTTCCCAAGGTAAGATTACTCAAAGCAACAACTTTCTCTGTGTTCCTATGTCCTATGCTCAAATTTTAATAGTTTGTTTCATATAGGTTCTCGGTTCTTATGAAATTATGTACATTTGAGTATGGAGAAGGAGGAGGAGGAGCTAGCTTGGGAGGAGAATCTCGAGAGGTCGAGATGGAGGAGAAATCGGGGTTCTGGGTTGGTCTTTCGGTCCAGAAAATATCAAACCTGGGACAGGCCGATATAAATCAGAATTGCTCCGCTTTGCACCGAACCGACATTTTCCAACACAAAACCGAACCGAATCAGGCTTTTTGCTTTCGGTTTGGCCTGGTTCTCGTCCAAACGCCAAGCTCTAGTTGGCGGAGGATGATCTTCAATGTGTAGAATAGATGGTTTGAGTTTTGTGGTTCTTGTCTTTGATTCCGATCAAAATGGATTGTGTTAAATTGATGTTCCCATTAAGACTTTTTAAAGAATAATCATTTTATTTGAGGAGCCGAGCCTCTTACATGGTTGTCGCCCTCGAATCTACTCTTATTCTTGGAGATCTCTTTAGACTTCGCCTATATGTATGTTTGCCATCGCCGCCTCCCGAGCAATGAGTTATTGTGGTGTGAGAATTTTGAGGATTCGGTGCTTTTTTCTCGTGGCTGCCTCCGCTTTGGGTCGTGGTGGCAAGTGTGTTAGGTTGGATTGGGCTATGGAACCGTTTGGGGTTTGTGGGATCCAGTGTGTATTGGATTGGTTTCCTTGTAACCACAATGGCTTCGGCGGTTTGACAAGATCTCATCCTCTCTTGGCTGGTTCGCTGCCTCTGGTTATGAATCCGCAAGTATTCGCAGTGTCCGCGGCAAGGGATTATGCGCAGAGACGGGTTTCGTGGGTGAGGTTGGTCGTGGGCTTCGAGGCTCGTTGGATCGCCGACCGCGGCACACTGCATACGGTTTGGGACTCCTACTTTGGGCTACGGGGCTACGCGCATAAGTTAATAGGGCTACCGCTATAACAAAGTAAGGCGCTTCTTTCACCGCAAGTCACGCAGGCCGCTGCGGTGACGCTACCGCTTCCTCGCTCGCTGGTCGTAGGATTCGGTTCGGGATCCGTGGGCTTAGTAAAGGGAGCCTGATTTGGGATACGTGGAAGTTGGGTTTGGCGCTGCCCACTATCTTTGTTGGGTTTTTATGATTCGCTAGAATGGATCGGGGCTCCTGCGGCTTTACCGGGTATTGGATCCCGGACCCAATTCTATGGTATTTGTTCGTGAAAGATCGCTCCGCCAACATGACCATGTTCACACCCTTGGCTCCGCTTCAATCTTTAGGTGGGAGAGTGCCTTCAATCCGGGCCAAGTTGATTTTTGTCAATTTGTCGCGTTGGAGTTCGATGGGTAGTCAAACCACCGACTACTCAATTCACAATATTCACTACACGACCGCAACTGTAGTGTAAAATCACACAAGCGTCCTCGACGCTTTACGCTCTTCAAGCGTTATTAAGTTTTTATATTGAGAAAATTAGAAAATTAAAAAAAATGAAGCTCCTATTAAAAAACTCATTCCTATATTTTCTTTTAATCTACACCCATTCACATAATTAAACCTTCCTTATAGGTTTTAAGTCTATAATTAAGTTTTTTCACATTTTTTAGTTTGACCATTTTACCCTTCTGATTGAATAAGGAAAATATTCCTCAAATATAGCTGTTTTTTTAAATTTAAATATGGCATCAGTTATAAACACAAATTAGAATTTAATACAATCAATAAGGAAATTTTCCCTTATTTAAAAAGCGATTAATTGCCTTAATTATTGTATATCTCTTCCTTTTCGATTTGATCTATGTATTTGCCATTTTAGTAGATATGTTTGTGTAGATATTCCTATTATTAGATGTCTCAACGTGATTAATCGCCTTTTAATTATAGTATATAACTGATGCCATATTTTAGAGATATGGTTGTGTAGATATTCCTTATTTAAAAAGATTAATTGCCTTAATTATTGTATATATCTTCCTTTCAGATTTGATCTATATATTTGCTATTTTTTAGTAGATATGTTTGTGTAGATATTCCTATTAGATTTCAGTAGATTTCTCAACGTGATTAAAACATCCTTTTGTGGAGATATTCCTATTATTAGATAGCACCTAAACTCTAGGTGGGAGTATTCTTTAGCCATCAAGAACTTGTAGAATCTATTGAGAAACAATAAGAGGAAAAAGAAACATGCAATCAAGAACTTGTAAAGTCTATTATACCTATTCAATAGCATAAACCCTGAAAAATCACAAAACAAATACCTCTTCGTCAGGAAGACACACACCTATTGAATAGGTAGCAAACACAATGCTCATCAACCGTGCCAATCGGATTAAAGGGATATGCAGTTGAACAAAGGCAACCCACCAACCTCGATTGTGCGATCCATTTATATCACAATCACAATTTGAAATCAAAAACATAATCGCATGATTGTGGAGAAGGTCGCACCCTAAACTCTACGTGGGAGTATTCTTTAGCCATCAAGAACTTGTAGAATCTATTGAGAAACAATAAGAGGAAAAGAAACATGCAATCAAGAACTTGTAGAGTCTATTATACCTATTCAATAGCATAAACCCTGAAAAATCACAAAACCAATACCTCTTCATCGTGAAGACACACAGCCTATTGAATAGGTAGCAAACACAATGCTCATCAACCGTGCCAATCAGTTAAAGGGATATGCAGTTGAACAAAGGCAACCTACCAACCTCTGATTGTAAGGCGATCCATTTATATCACAATCACAATTTGAAATCAAAACATAATCGCATGATTGTGGAGATATTGATACCGCTTTGAATGTAGAGATTAGGCTTTTAAATGTGGAGATTACATAACCTCCAACCCAGAGGAGAGTTTTCAATTGTTGGAATCAAGGGTTGAGTAATTCCGGCACGCCTATGGGCAGCCGCTTCATGAATTCCATCGGCAGCAAGACTGGATTTTAATATTAATCCTATTTAATAGGTGAATGAGGAATTTGATAGTGGCAACTTTAGTAATTCTTAACAACATTGGGTTTTAATATTTATCCTATTTAATAGGTTTTTTTATTTTGAATAAACCTAATTAATTGGTTTGAAGTGTATATTAAAACACTCTTATGGATGAGATTATTCTAAAAGGGATTATTCATATGTAATTTTCTTTTCGCATCGCTTTTATTCCTTCTTGATGTCTTTTGGCATCGTATCGCTGTAATGTTTCAATTTCAATAAATGGCTGACCTCTTTTCGATTCAAAAAAAAAATAAATAATCATTTTAAAGTTCCTAATTTTTTTTTTACAAAAAGTTTAGGTAAGAGGGAGGCTTCCCTACACTACCGTGGCTGTAGGCAAAACTCTACGACACTCAACCCAACAGACTTCATTTAAATCGCTTGTCCAGTGTCCCCAAACCCCCCCATTGGTATGGAATTATGCAGGACATTTTCTAGATTGCCCACCAAATGAGAGATTGTTGGTATAGGAGATCGAATTTGTATGGGTTTACACTCAAGTCCGCCTTGCCAACCAACCAACTTTCTATTGGCAAGTTCCTAAAAATTATTTCAAACAATGATAATAACAAAAGGATTAAATTCAGTTTACCTCTCCCGAGGTTTGGGGTAACTTCATGTTAGTCATCGTCCTCTCAATTTAATCAGTTTACCCCCGAAGCTTGTCAATTTTCCTCAACCGTGTCCAATTTCTCAAATTCCGCCTAAATCAAACGTTAAATCTGATGATGGGGCCCACTTTCAGGCTAAAATGGTCATTTCATGACAAAAAAGGCCAAAAAAATAAAAATAAAATTTATTTGTTTAATGGATGAAAACCTAATTTCTATTTTCACTTTTCATTCATCATCCCATCATATAAAACCGGTTATGCAATTAAGATCAATCTTTGGTATGTAACCACTCTAAATTACCTCATTTTTCCACTCGCTTCATTCTCAGCCTTCCCACCATTTTGAGAATACGAGCATTACCATGTGAATGAGAGCGTGGACGCATTTGAGATCAATGATCCCTAGCTCCCCCAATCTCTTCTCAGCCATCATCAGCTCCTCCACCACAACATACCTATCTCTATCTCTCACGGTGAGTACCGAATCGGATGAATAGTTCAACCATGGAAGTCCAGGAGTCACAGGATCTGGAAGCCGAGTCTCGAATCCACCTACGTACCTATTCGCCGCACCATGGGCCTCCGCGCACAGCCACAGTGGAACCGCTCCCGGTCAAGTTCCTCACCACTTCCGACGAGGCCGGTCGAGGCTCGCCTCTTCGAGAATGATTATCTGAACGATCTACTCCGAGGAGATCAACATAGCATGGTGGAGGTCCTCAAGGCTAAGAACACCGACGCTTTCAAGCATCGGAAACGGCTCCCTCGTTGTTGCCGGACGCTATGTGCTCAAGCCCATCGTGGACCTTATTATCAAGAACCTCCGCAGCCCCTCCTCTCCTCGAGACACTTCTCGCGACCTTCTCCACCGACGCAGGCCAAAGCCTTGGCTCCCTTCATCGAAAGCAAGAGGCCTTCGCCGCCGCCGTGATGAAGATCTCAGTAATGGGTGAACAACGAAAAGGAAGAGGGAGGAGCGCCATGGCCGTAACAATGGGTGCGTAGAATTTTTTTTTTTTTGCCTTTTGTCATGAAATGACCATTTTATCCCCCGGAAGTAGGTCCATCATCGATTTAACGCTTGATTTGGTAAATTGGACACCTACTGGCGAAAATCGATGCTCTGGGGTAAACTGATTAAATCTGAGAGATAAAGATTTCAATACTTAAGCTACTCCCCAAACCTCGTGAGGGTAAACCTAATTTAATCCTACCTGAATTTAATCCTAACAAAAATATCAAAATGAAGAGAGTCACCAAGTCACAAGTAACAACCTTTTGTTTTGAAGCACAGAGTGAGCCTTACTTTATCCCCATAAGAAATGGGTTAGAAGAAGCAACAAACAAAAATCAGTTAAAACACCCGGGAAAGGAACAATGGTGGTCTTGGGTTCTCTTAGCCAAATCAAGCCCTCTCCACCAATATCAACCACTTTTTCTTTCTTCTTCTTCAAATCCTTCCCAGAAGGCCTTTCTCACAAAAACGAAGAGCTCTACTGCTTCTGGCCCAACTGCTTTGGTCGCTTCCTTGCTCCATTTCTACAACCCCATTTCATCACAACCTTCAGCAATTGCTCTGCAACAGTTACAAGATGAGCTCCAGCAGGAAGAAGACCGTGCTGTGAATCTTTTCCAGGTCTCACTCTCACTCTAAAGGCACTATCTTTATTTTCTTCTATTTGTAAAATGATGAACACCCAAACCAATTGAATAATGCTCTCTCAGTTGACCTAGATTCTTGTTAATGTGCTTTGTTTCTTTGACCCTTTTGGCTATCAGTTTTGTTAGTTGAATAAAGAAAAGAACTTGATTGGTGATAGCTCCTTTTGAGGAGAATTGTTGACAATCATATATGTAGGTTTTTTTTTTTTTTTTCAATATTGGCACTGTGAAAACAACTATTCAAGACGAAATATGTTCCAGCCATGTCGTTCTCAAGCTTCGAAAGTGGTTAACTCAAAGTATTTGATAGGTAAAAGTGTGTGGTCAGTTGGAATCGGTTTGAAAGCTCGTAGAAGTTGTAGCCCAAATCCCTGGGATTATTCATGGTATCTTCTTTGATTGATCAGTTTGCAGATAAAAACTTTTGTTCTGATAATGTCACAATTATCTGATATATAAACTGTGAATGCAGACTGAAAACCACTTTGCTGACATCCTAAGGGTTTGAAAAGCGAATTACTTATCCATGAAGATCAATACTTTTCTCAAAATTGCTTCCAGTAATTAAATGGCTCGTATAATTTAGTTTGTTATTCACCAATGTACTTTCTTTGCAGGAAACTTCTCCATCAGTCGTTTTACATTAAAGACATTGAGATAGACAAAAGCCTAAAAGGTTCTCCTACTGCAGTCTCGCAAAGTGAGGATGATAATGCTAAAGTTGAAGGAACAGGTTCAGGCTTCATTTGGGATAAGTTTGGTCACATTGTAAGCAAATACCTCAAACTTTTCCAGATTGTCATCTGATAATACAATTTCAAGGTTTCCAAAAGGGAAAACCTATTTGCCTCAGTTTGCAATATATAATGCTTGGAGTAAGGCTTTAGGACCATAAGCTAATCTGAACACATTATATGGCAATTTATGTGTCAATTAACAGATAAGCAATCTGGCCTACATAATCAGATTAGCTAATATGATCAGGAAATCTGGTTGCTCGAGTTCACTGTCTGTATGTTCATTTGACATTTTCACTTTGGAAAAGAAATCATTTACATCTGTGTTGTAATTACAACAATATTAGCAGTTTTTTCATACACTTGCATCCATACTTCTCTTAGGATTAAGTAAAGAATTCTGGTCTAAGTTTGAATTATCTAGTTAGATGCACCCTCTCCCCAAATAATTAAGTTTATTGTAATGATCTTCTACTTTCCCAGTACTGAAAGTGGTCAATCCTTTGTGTTCAGGTCACAAATTACCATGTTGTAGCTAAATTGGCTACAGATCAAACTGGATTACAGCGCTGTAAGGTTTTTGTCCTTTAATTCTACCTGTGAGCTTTTGTCAAATTATTTCATCACTAATTATTCCGACTAATAGTGATATTTCTGTCTGGTATACCACCATTGGTTTGACTTCCAAAGTTCTTTATTGCTGTTCGTGAGGTTTATATGGTTGATGCAATGGGCAAATGGTTTTAGCAGTGAAGGGAAGATTGTTGGTTTAGATGCATCTCGTGATCTGGCTGTTCTTAAGGTAGTAAAGCCTACCATTCTAAGTCTTCTCCCAAGGCCCTTTTGGCTCTTATGGAAATGGAACTTTAAGCTACATTATTGTTGCACAACTTGCCTAGAGAAGAGAAACTTTCAAATTACTAATGCACCATGCTTCAGTGTTGGAGATGCTTAGCCTAATATCATCTGCAGGTTGATATTGAAGGACATGAGCTAAAACCTGTTGTTCTCGGTACATCTAGTGATTTGCGTGTGGGTCAGACGCAGTTTCAGCCATTGGAAATCTGTGATGGATATGAGAACACACTAACAATCGCAACTTTTTTCACAATACTGACTGTTCTACAGTTACTTTAGAAGATATAGTATTTGACGCATTATATGATCCTTTTGAATACTTCAGGTAGTCAGTGGATTAGGCAGGGAGATACCCTCACCAGACGGAAATGCCATTAAAGGAGCTATTCAAACTGACGCTTATTAATGCTGGTACTTTTCCAACTTGAGCTTTCAGAAACTTATTGTTGTCTCTCCTCCCTAAATACGCTTGTATTGTTTAAGCACAAAATGATGTGTGCTCGATTCATCTGAATAGATTCCAAAGTCCTAGTTACGCGAACCATAGTTGGCAATTGCCAGGTTCCAAGGAGACTGCTAAAGCTCTAATACCTGCAAGTTATGTTTCATGCACAGGTGTAGGGATAGCACTAGAGTTAAAATACTACTCAAGAAAAGTCTGTCCCTTTTCTCTGACAACATATATAGCTAAAACTTATTAAAGTCTGAGTATTTACTAATTTTATTCATGTATGAGTTATGCTGTGAATTGTTTCCACTATTGCTCATTCATCCTCTGAAAGACGTTTGTAAATGTTATATTCCTGCAGGGAATTCAGGCGGGCCATTGATTGATTCATATGGTCATGTTATTGGAGTTAATACATCAACGTTCACTGCAAAGGTAAAGCATGCAGCTTCCATTTGTTGTATGCAGTTCAGGGAACTGACTGGTAGAGAATGTTATTCTCTACCTTGAGTGTTTGAGTTGGGTTTCCAATGCTTTTGATCTTTTCAAATCTTAGGTCGCCCTCTCCACCAAGTTTCCATCCCGCCAAAGTGATAATTAAGACTCAGAGATTGAGAGCTCTAAACTAATTGGCACGCAACTAGTTAGATATTGAGCATCTGGTTCTACATATTCAAATTGAACTTAGTAAAAGCCTCCCAAACTTTTGCATGAAAACAAAGGAGGCAACGGATTTAGTTGAACTTTTCAGAGCTTATATTGTCCTCTTTATTTTGCAGGGTCAGGAACATCATCTGGTGTTAACTTCTGCGATACCAGTAGACTCTGTTGTGCGAACCGTACCTTACCTTATTGTATATGGAACGCCTTATAGTAACAGGTTTTGATCGATGTATCAATTGTATTGTATCTAATGTATCCTCAGATTAGATGTCATTTAGGGAAACAAGTTGTATAAGTTTCATGGAACGCAATTCAAATACTAAATGTGTCATCAAAAAAAAATTCAAATACTAAATGAATATTGATGATGGACTTGTGGGAGAGTGACATAACCCAATTCTTCAGTATTGTGATAATTTACCAATGTACTTTCAATTTCTCTTTCGAAACAGCATGGAAGTACAAAACTGATTTTATCATTCATTAGTCATACCAGAAACCGATTCCCTACTCTGTCCGGCGATTCATACACTTCCTGAGAACCGGGGACGAGACAGTTTTTCCCTTTGCCAAGCAGTGTCTGCGAGCTAACAACTTAGGTACTCAGCAAGGCAAACATGCGGTCAAGGAATGAAAGCAACACCCAAGGATCGAAACCTCACTGCCTCTGAGTATACATGTTAACTTGTCTCTAAGAAGCCTTCTCCTAGGAGTATGGTTTGTGTGCTAGAAAGCTGCAAACAAAATGAATTGTCATATAAGAAGGTCAACTTGAATGCGCCCCACATTCGAGGATTCACTGCTGACACTTTTCCTTTCTGGATCAAAACGGGAAGAAGCTTCAAACCAGGTGCATCCCCAATACCAACTGGCTTCTCCTTTGGATCCCAACATCTTCCCTCCATTTATAACCACCCTTCTCCTCAGAGGCTATTCTCACTCTCATTCATTTCAAAATTCAAACCCAAAACAACCACCATAACATTACTAGACCACTTTTACATATCACCCATGTTTTTGGGCAAACACATTGGAACTTCAACAATGCACTGCAAAAAGATTTGACCAAAACGAAGAAGTAAAAACAAGCAATTCCACAGGAACCCTATACAATAGTGAAACAGTAGTACCCAATTGCTCAGTAAAAATTGAAAATCCACACACTCGAAAAGCTATGCAGATTACTGCAACATTCCTACTAAGTATAACAAATCCAAAGCCCCAAGATTAAACAAGAGGTCAAATTTGAACCCAGCATTGATACACAAATTTCAAAACAAACATGAAACATGGAATTCTAGACCGAAAGCAGACTCATTTGTTCTTCAATGGAGCACCTGACATGGCAAGAGACACGACAAGAGCTAGGGATCAGAATCAGACTGGAGGCAGCGCTGCTCCATCGGAGACGGCGAGGACCGCCGGGTGCTCCGATACTCCACCGCATCCTGAAGAATGATGTTGCCTTGTTTGTCGATGCAGTGAAAGGTCCCCAGGAAAAACCGGCCGTCCCTTATCCCAACTAGCATTCGCCGGAACAGAAGCTTCCTGGCGCGGCTCACGGCCTCCGAGCAAGCTGGGTGGTCCGACCCGTCTGAGCTATTCGGGTTCGACCTTCTGAGCCCGCCACCTGAATCAGTGACTCCGCTGCTTCTTGTTCCATGTTCGTGGGGGTTTGGATTCGAATGGCACGGTTTTGCTTAGAAAGTAGAAACCCAAGAACAGTAATTGGAGTCGAGTACCCAATTCACAAAAATTAGGGATTGTTTTTTCCCTTGGTTGCGGCTTTAGACTAGTTTTGGTTGGTTGGCACTCAGCAGATGGAGTCCTAACTTAAATTGTGACCCAGCACTTAAGTTAGTAACTTAATTTCTGAAGAATTACAACAGTTAATCTTATTTGAATCAAACTCTCACAACTTAAAAAAAACAAAAAAATTATACTATTAGACCAATTGATACGGGCTTGAATCATTTTTTTTTGGGTTATTATCACAAAATCTGCACTGAACTTATCCTCTATTTTATCGACACTAACTTCAATTTTGATCACAACCAATACCCTAACTTTTCAATTTCATTTTAAATGGTACCTAAGGCCACCTTCTGCCACTATTCCGCTAAAAAGCCAAATCTAAAAAAATAAAACAAAAAACAAGTTCAAGGCAAGTTCTATTACTAAAAATCATCACTATATATGATCGCAACCCTTGAAATCATCAAAAATCATCACTATGATCGCCTCCCATGCCGCTTTTAGTCTAATAGTGACCAGGAGGTGGCTCTAGGTACCATTTAAAATGAAATCGAAAAAGTTCGGTAATCGGGTTGTGATCAAAATTGAAGTTCAGTACCATCATAAGATTGATGTATAATTCAGTACCATTTGTGATAATAACCCTTTTTTTTTTTAGCAATTTGTAACCAAATCTAAAACAAAAAGGAGGAGGAGGAGGATCTCCATCATACAACGTAATATGCAAAAGGGAGTGAAGGGGGGTCATTGGAGCAAGTTCACCCGCGGGTCACCGATCACCTACTATTCACTACTTTGTATGTGTATTTTCACCTTCCGGTCACGCAGCACAAGCAGTATTTCAAGGTCCCGAAGTCACTTTCTCTCGTCACCATGGTGACTCGCGACAAAGTGTATTTTGTGCCTTGGGTCATGGGTACAAAGGTATTTCAGACCCAGAGAGTGGAAATAAACACACAAAAAGCAAGTGGAATAGTAGGTGACCGTGACCCAATCCGTGAACTTGCTCTTATAACCAAGTAGCCGATCATTGATGTCTCAATTTATTGTTTTCCTTCACTTTATTTCAAATACACTAACCACTTGACACAGGCTTGATGTCTCAATGACTCAATTGATTGTTTTGTTATACTTTATTTCCAGGTATAAGACATGTAGGCTATATATATCCACTGTGTGTGCTTGACTTTCTTTATCGCTTCCTGTGAAAGAATCGTGGAACGCTCGATCGAAAAAGGATCGTGGAAACGACTTTGTAGCATTCAATAGCCCAGTATATGAAAAATTATTATCATTCTGAATCACTATACATGTGGCTAATGTGATTGGCTCATGTAAAATATACTTGATGCTCACCCGTATTTCATTTGCATGTACGTTCGTATTCTGTTGCCCTTGATCAACATTCCTTGTTTTCTCAAAGGCATTCGGTGTCCTTTTCCTGAAAAAAGCAAGTACTTACAAACTGCGATGGAAGTCTATATCTATTAGTTACATTTTGTTATCGTATATTGGACTATCTTTAACATCTTTCTGGGAGTATCCTTAAAATCTTTCTGCTTTGGTTAATAAGAGTGATGCAAGTTTTCAGAGGCCCAAACCAGAACATTGACAATTAAATAGCTCTTCAGATGCTTTTAGGACCAGGGTTCAATCATGCTGTCTTCTTAAAATCTCCAGAGTGTGGAGTCTACCAGATTGTAGAGTGCATTTGCTTATCTATTAACTGACACTTACCAACAGTTTATATAACTAACATGTATTCCATCAGTAAATCATCGTTCAATCAACCATAATATTCTTCTGTGATATGTTACTGAAGTTATATGACTTCCAAACTCAGCCTCAAATTAAAAACATTTAGTACCATAAGGTCCCCTGGGAATGGGGATTCTCAAAGAATACACAGTTGCTAAAGCTCTTTAAATTGGCTACATTTTGCAAGGCAACACAGTATGTACTTTTACAGAAGAAAATCAACATAACCAGCTCCATTAGAAATAGTAAGTTGGATTAAGAATAGAGCATACTAGTTCCTGAAAAGAGGAACAGAGGCCAAACAGCACTTGCTGTAAAGTCATCTCAAAATTCCTTGACGAACCACTGATCTTGAAGCATGCACTATTATCAATTTCTATAAGTCTTTGGTTACAGAGAAAAGACCTTACACATCTGGTTAGGATTATGCAAGGCAAAAACATCAAGACTAGTTGATATCTTGGAAAATTTATCAAACAGAGTTATGTGGATATTTGTCAATAAAACTAGGGTCTCTAATCTATGTGAAAACTAGCAAAAGTCTATCAATTGGTTAAAAAAATATCTACACAAATCTATCACTTACAGCAAACACTTAAACTTCTGAAATAACAAACATAGCAATAAGATTCAAGTAATAAGGTATGTTCAAATATTAGCTCAGACAACTGCGATTTAGAATTGAGACCAAAACAAAAAGTATCACCTTAATGATAGACCAAGATAAGAACTTCCTTCTTCATCCCTCAATATCCCATTCAATCCTGAAGAAAACATACTTCCTCCATGCAGTAGCACGGGCCGGAAGGTCTGAACAACCCTCACATGCAAAATGACGAGTCTTCGAAGCAAGCTTGGATATTTCTCCATCATTATCTTCAAAACCGCCACAATGATTGGCACGAAAAAAGCCCAAGATTTTGCATCCCCGCATTATTGTGACAACGGTATCCCTTTCAATGGTACACCCTGTTGCCGATATGCACCGAAGGTTTGGCAGCAAGTTCACAATTGCCAATGCCTCAACTTGACCAAGATCGACTTGATAAAGACTCAAAGTCGTAAATCTTTTGCAGTGAGCGCCAATTTGCACATAACAATTCTCTCCAAAACATTATAGCGGTCAGGACTTTCCGACGCAAACATCGCCTTGAAACGTTCACTAAAGCGTTTTCCTTTTCTCAGCTCCATCAACATCTGCTGCATTACAGGCACCGAGCTGCCCCCAAAATGCAACACCTCCAAATATTTCCATTTCCCAATCACTTCCGGAACAACTTGCGAATGCTTAAAAAGCACCAAGTCATCCACAAAACCCAAAAACTTGAGGAGAGGGACACGCATCTGAAACATATCTCAATGCTTCCTCTGTACAGAATGCAGGCAGCCAGAGCAGGGTAGCACCCCTTGCTCCGGTCGACTACAGACTTCACAAAACCAGTGATTGAGAAACTACTCCTATTGATTCCAAAATGATCCATAAACTCATCATAAAATGTACAGAAACTATTGAGGAAGTGTTGGAGAACTGACAGAAGGCGAAGATGTGAGAGTTTGGATTGATAAGGAAACTTCGGTTTCAAAGAAGATGACATCTCGTGAGACTAACATTTTCTTATCTTTCGGGCTATAGACTTTATATCCCTTTGACCATGAGGGTAACCAAGGAAGATACACTCAGTAGAGCGTGGATCAAACTTGCTGGGTCAAGTGGATGAGTAGACACAAAACAAATCCACAACCAAAAACACGCAAAATGAGAGTAGTTTGGTGATTTGTGAAATAACGCGTTTCAAAAAGGTGTTTTACCTTTTGCAAAATTGGTGTCGGTGTCCTATTTATTAGAAAGGCAGCGGTGAGTATGGCAACCCCCAAAATGGTTTAGGCAAGTTTGATTGAAAGAGAAGTGCACGCAGCAATGTTCAACAAGTGCACGTGTTTTATACCGACGCCATTACATTGGGGCGTGTTGATGCAATCTGGTTCGATGTAAAATACCCTTGGAAGAGTAAAATTGTGTGCATTTAAATTCTGGACCATTGTCACTCCTAACAATTTTATTCTTTTGCCAAATTGATTCTCAACTAAATTGACAAAGTGAATGAGTAGGGCTCGTGGTTTCGACTTGTGATGCATGAGATAAACCCAAGTGCTTCTAGAGTGATCATCAACTATGGTTGAAATTCCTAAAAAATCCAAATTAAATTCTCGCGGGATTTTTAGAAATGATTTCACGATATAGTGGAGCGAAAGTCTGAGGCTGGAGAAGTTGTGGAATTAGTTCTAATCCGATTAATTTTTGAAAACTAACGTTATTTAGGGGTCTCAAAAAGTGACTTTTTTATACATTGGGAAATTGGGAAAACTTTCTTCATGAAAGTTGTAGAGCGCGTCGATACGAGTTCGTGGACATATGGAACGCTTAATATTCGGAGTTCGTATGAATAAGTTACGAATATTTGAAAATTGGGATTTTCTATAAATATGAGAAAAATCCGAATATTGCAAATGAGGACAGAATTTCGGGAACTCCAAATTTCTCCCCATTCTCTCCCGAGCCACCGACCCTTCCCTTCACAACAAAGTGGGGTTTTCCGGTCTCGACCCCTTTACGAAGTTTGTAGAAGAAATGCAAGTGAAATACGAGTATGTAGGCTCTACAAGGCCGAGAAGAGAGCCTCGCCTGAGACGAAATCGCTTCTTCCCCACTTTTTCTCGGGCTCTACTTTGTCTGGCCATATCTTCCTCTACAGCCTCCGATCGACCTGATTCCCAAAGCAATTTTTCTCACCGTGAAGTTTTCTACAACTTTCCGTAAGACATCGACTTGAGATAACCATCGCGGTGGCCGCTAAAGACCGAGAAGCCGCGATAGCCCGAAGCCGAAATCGCCTTCCTTCGCCACCTTGGTTCTCCCAGCTCCGCCACTAGAGCTCGAGTTCTTTGAGGGCTTTTCTAGCCCAGAGGAAGTAGAAGCTATCCCCAAGAAGGCTTGCAGCGATTTGATCCGTGGTGATCGAATTTTGGAGTTTTGAAACTAGGGTTCATCGGATCCGTCGACTTCCAAGCGTAAAATTCAATCTTTTGGCTTATAATCTGACTTTGTCGTAGTTATGAAAAGTGAAATTGGAGTTGAGATGAAGGACTTTCATGTTGTGAGTTTTATCAAATTTTGACTTTAGATGGCGGCGGCGCCGCCAACTGTGATGGTGGTTTCCTCGCGACCTCATTACCTCCAAGGGCAGCTTCTGTCCATTTTTGTGTTCTAATGCGGTCGATGGATCGTAGTGCATATATAATTCATAATTTTGGAGATCGTATGATTAAGTTATGAATTTTAAGTTTTGATCATTTTGATCGTTAGATTTGTGATCTGTGAAGTTAGGACCGTCGGATGGACTTGTAGTTTTGATATGATGATCTTATGACTGTCCCAGTGGCTTTTGTGTGGTCATGGGCGAAGATCCACCGCTGGATCTTCGTGATAAAATGCAAAAGCTGATTAGGGAGGCGCATTCGCGAGAATCAGGCCCGTCGGATTTTCGTGATAAATTGGTAAAGATGTTAGTAAAGATAAATTCAGTAAAGATCCGGCACCGCTGGATCTTCGTGGATAATTTTGGGGATGACTTAATGGCGCATCCGCGGAGGATCCACCGCTGGATCATCATTTAATTTTGATCCATCGCTGGATTGTCGCTTAAGTATGTTTTGAGTTGTTGGCTAAGTTGAGATCATTATTGATTAGGTGATCGATGGATTTATTTGGCATGGACAATTTGTGAAATTGTTGTTGAGTCAAGTAACAAGACGCTACTGATTACATGTGAGTAAACCTCACGTGGTTCATATTACTAACCCAATGCATTTAATTGTTTTAATTGTTGCAATCGTGTGATCTATAGATGGTATTAATAGGCATTCCCGTGAATGTCTATGTATATATATTATTTACGTGAAATAATATGTATTATGTGAGTTGTGAAATAATATGTATTATGTGAGTTGTGAAATAATATGTATGGTTGGAGTCAGTGTGAGTTTGAGGTTACATTTTTGAGTCAAGTGTGTCTGCTTTTAAATGTATTGGTCCTTGTACCAAGGTAGGAGATAGGTAATCACGCCTTTGGCCGACGCAGTGGTTACTTGTCTCGATTTATGACCGCATCGGTTCCGAAATCAAATGTCACAGATGGTGACCAAAGTAGGGAATAAGTAATCACGCCTTTGCCCTGACGAAAGTGGTTACTTGTCCGATGGCGACTAGATCGTCCGAAATCGATGTCACGTGGTGACCAAAGTGGGGAATAGGTAATCACGCCTTTTGGCACTGACGTAGTGGTTACTTTTCTCGATTATGACCGCACAGTGTCCAAAATCGATGTCACAGACGCGACAGTCGCATCTGACAGGACCTAGGCAGACATAGGTAATCACGCCTTTGGCCTGACGAGTGGTTACTTCGCTAGGAAATGTTGAGGATAAGTAATCACGCCTTTCCCCACTTAATCAAATAAACGCTCAAATTTTTTTCTCAAAACAACCTCAAAGACATGATACACAAACTCCAAATCTCAAACTTGAGTTTATTATTACAATTCACTCTCACAAGTAATATTGTAAAGCTCTAAAATGAGCATATAACACAAACTTAAAAAGACTCAAATATCTCAACATTTCTAATAGAAGTAACCACTCGGGTCCTACCAAAAGACGTGATTACCTATGTCCCGGGCTTACAGGTCACCGTCTGCACTCACACTGTCACCGCCTCAGGACATCCTCATTTTGGACCCGCTCGTCATAATTAGAAAAGTAACCACTCGCCCGCGCTAAAAAGACGGATTACCTATTCCCCACTTTGGTCACCGCACTGCGACATCTCGATTTCGTAATTGCCCGTCATAAATCGCATAAGTAACCACTCGTCCGAGCAAAGACGGATTACTTATTCCCTACTTTTCCAGTCACCATTCTGGCCGTGATATCCGATTTCGCACTGCCCCGGGTCATAAATCGCATAAGTAACCACTGCCCGCCAAAGACGTGATTACCTATCTCCTACCTTGGTACAAGCGACCAATACATTTAAAACGCATTAGACACACTTGACTCAAAAATGTAACCTCAAACTCACACAACTCCCAACCATACATATTATTTCACAACTCACATAATACATATTATTTCACAACTCACATAATACATATTATTTCACGTTAAATAATATATATACATAGATATTCACACAGAATGCCTATTAATACCAACTATAGATCACACGATTGCAACAATTAAAGCAATTAAATGCATTGGGTTCCGTAATATGAATCACGCTGAGGTTTACTCACCAGAATCCAAAGGCGTCTTGTTTAATTCTCAACAACAATTTCATACAAATTGTCCAAATAAATCCATCGATCACCTAATCCAATAATGATCTCAACTTAGCCAACAACTCAAAAACATACTTAAACGACAATCCAACGATCGGATCAAAATTAAATGATGATCCAACGGTACCGATCCTCACGGACGCCATTAAAGTCATCCCTCTAAAAATTATCACGAAGATCCAACGGCCTGGATCTTCCCTGAATTGTCCTTACTAACATCTTACTAATTTATATAAAATCCTAATCTTGACCTGATTCTCACGAATCCCCTAATCACTCACCACGTTTTGTATAATCACGAAGATCCAATCGGCCTGATCTCTACACCACACAAAGTTCCATGGGACGTACCAAGTAAAGATCATCATATCAAAACTACAAGTTCATCCGACGGTCCCAACTTCACAGATCACAAATCTAACGATCAAAATCGATCGAAACTTTAAAAATTCATAACTTAATCATACGACTCCAAAAATTATGAATTATATACGCACACGATCATGACGTATCGACACGTAGAATCACAAAATGGACAGAAGCTGCCCTTGGGTGGCCGGAGGTCGCCGGAAACCACCATCACAGTGGCGGCGCCGCCGCCCATCTAAAGTCAAAATTTGATAAAACTCACAACATGAAAGTCCTTCATCTCAACTCCAATTTCACTTTTCATAACTACGACAAAGTCAGATTATAAGACAAAAGATTGAATTTTACCTTGGAAGTCGACGGATCCGATGAACCCTAGTTTCAAAACTCCAAAATTCGATCACCACGGATCAAATCGCTGCAAGCCTTCTTGGGATAGCTTCTACTTCCTCTGGGCTAGAAAAAGCCCCTCAAAGAACTCGATCTATAGTGGCCGGAGCTGGGAGAACCAAGGTGGCGAAGGAAGACGATTTCCAGCTCGGCTGTGCGGCTTCTCGGTCTTCTAGCGGCCACCACGATGGTTATCTCAAGTCGATGTCTTCTGGAAAGTTGTAGAAAACTTCACGGTGAGAAAAATTGCTTTGGAATCAGGTCGATCGGGAGGCCTGTAGAGGAAGATATGGCCAGACAAAGTAGAGCCCAGAAAAAGTGGGGAAGAGCTGATTTCGTCTCCGACGAGGCTCTCTTCTCGGCCTTGTAGAGCCCTCATACAGCCTGTATTTCACTTCGATTTCTTCTACAAACTCGTAAAGGGGTCGAGACCAGAAAACCCCACTTTGTTTCACATCAATCGGTGGCCGGATGAGGAAGAACGAAGGTGACGAAGGGAGGTGGGGTCGCGGCTGGGCTCGGGAGAGAATGGGGAGAAATTTCTGGAGTTCCAGAAATTCTGTCCTCATTTGCAATATTCGGATTTTTCTCTCATATTTATAGAAAATCCCAATTTTCAAATATTCAGAATCTTTTATTCATACGAACTCCTCGGTATGACGTGCTCTATAGTCCACCGAACCTCAGATCGACAAGGCTTCTACAACTTCTCTATGAAGAAAGTTTTCCCAATTTCCCAATGTATAAAGTCACTTTTTGAGACCCCTAAATAACGCTAGTTTTCAAAATTAATCGCCTTAACTAATTCCACAACTTCTCCCAGCCTCGTAGACTGCCCCTCACTATCGTGAAATCATTTCTAAAAATCCACTTTAATTTAATTTGGATTTTTCGGGTATTACAAATGGTTAAGAAATATTGTGCCCCGTGAAAGAGATGGGACGTGGTAGCCACCCCATATGTCCACATGAATCAAATCAAACAACAAGAATTACTAGAAGAAACACTCAACGGAAAAGGTCTTCTAGTTTGTTTAGCTAAAGGGCAAATGGAACAAGGACTTGCATTGCAAGATTTATTTTGCAAAAAGGGAAATAATAAAGACACTTTGCTAGATGGATGTCCGAGCCTTTGATGCCATAGGTCATGTGTTTTAGTGTTCACCACATTGCACGCCTTTCTTTGGCTGATTGAGACAGTAGAGTCCTCACTTTCAGTTCCCCGGCCCCAATCATCCTCCCTCGCATTGAAGGTCCCAGATGAAACAAACTTGTTTAAGAAAGGGCTAAATACAAATTATTACCTTATAGGTTTAGGTCCAAAATCAATTCAGTCCCCTGAACTTTCAATTTCATTAAAACACCCCTCGCACTTTCAATTCTGATCTAATAGGTCCAATTTGATATACAGTTTTCCGACAATTGAGTTATTTAACTTGTTAATGTGGCCATATATGGCCTATGTTTTATGATGTGGTGTCGCAGGTGGTCTCGCATAGTCAATTTAGGAGTGAGTCATACTATTAAAAATAAATAGTTTTTTCAACAAATAATCTAATTATAACTTGAATCCATAAATGTAATATTAACTAATTGAACCTATTAGGATCAAAATTGAAAGTGCAGGGGTGTTTTTGATGAAATTAGAAGTCCGGTGGACTGAATTGATTTTGACCTAAACCACGCAGCATTCAACTAAGATTTAGCCAAGAAATATGGTGATATAAAAGGAATCAAATGCAAGTTTGCTGATGGAGATGAGATTTAGGTAAAACAATGGGACACATAGAACATTGTGAAGGACAAAGTGTGAAGAAAATGACACTGCCCCAATGTGAGAAACATGTAATGTGGTACCATCGCAAGCAACTTCACTGCATCGCATTGTGCACAGGTTGAAAAGTTGTGAGGAAAGTTTAATTACAAAACTATGTGGTCACTAGCTCCAATCAAGCCAAGCGATCCATGTGACATCTTTATTATCTTTGTGAGAGTGGGCAAATGCTTTTACCCGAGAGCTCCCTCATAAGTTAGGAATGTTACCAACAAGATCGGGTCAGAAGGTCGCTTGATCCGAATTCAACCGCCTAGTAGCGTGTGGCCATCATTGGAATTCTCCCATGGTTTTGAGGTCTTGGAAGAGCTCGTCTTTCTTGTGTTTAATGACCCGTTGTTCTTCGTCACCAGCCTATGAGGTATTTTGTTTGTGTAGATTTCTAGGTTCTCAAGAGCGATTGCTCCGATACCATAAAGAGATTTGGTAGTGTGAATAATATGTAATAACTTCAATCCATTCAATGGTTTACAACGCTTTATATAACAAAGATGCTAATCCTATCCATAATTATAGGACTAACTATAGTAATACAAATCTCTTAATTAAGATCGCAATAACGCTAAGACCTGCATCATATGAGATTCCTTTCCTCAATAGAAACTCTGAGAGCTTCATCATCATCGAAACTCCAAGGACAACGCCAAGCTAACTCCGAAATGAGAGCTCTTGCCGTGATAAAGGACTCGAGGGTAGCTTTGTACTCACGACCTTGCGCACAAAGGCACCGCGCCAAAACCAAGTGACTCCATTCCAACTCGTTAAAACACCTTCGATAAGCAAATTCATGTCTAACTCCTCCCATCTTCTTTCTTCTTCTTCACTTGTCCTCCTTTTCTCCAAATGACGCCAGTCTCAGCTTCAAGCATCGCAAGTATCAGTAGGTGAAACCCCTAACCCTAATTCCCTGCCCCAACTCTAACCTCTCTCAAACTCAATTGCTTACCAGCAAGAAGGGAGGAAAATGGAAGAGGCATTGTGATCTAAGCACGGTACTTTCAGGATTTAAAAGTGGAGGGGAATTGATTGGCTTATTGGGCCTCAAAGTGTATTGGGCACGGTCACTATATTACCTTTTTAATCAAATGGTAACAAAGCTTACTACTTTTTGAGCCATGACTAATTTGAATAAAACTCTTTTAAGAAGTGTTTTAATAAATGCATGATCGAATTCACATTTGTCAAATTTATGTGGTTAGCCTCGTTTCTCCTAGAACAAATCCCTTAAACACCATAATACTATTTTTTTTTTTTAAAAAGGGATTTGGAACCCCATCCTAATCCAGGAGGTTCAGTTCCGCCCAACGGTGTGGGATTTCATTGTCGTGGACTTTTAAAAAAAAATTGCTATCAAGTTGTTGTGAGAATAATCATGAATTAAAACAGTTTCGCCAGGTTTGGTAAATAATATTTTTAAAGATAAACTTTCAATTAAAGCTGTTTTTATTTATTTATCAAACACAATAAAATCTAAAATTTTAAACAAAAGTTTGATTTTTTAAAAGTCAAGCAATCTCAAACGATTTCTAAGTCCTATAAAATCTACGATAATATTTTAGAGTAAAGAATGGCGCCGTTCCTTTCTTACGTCAAATAAAATAAAGAAAAGGCAGTAGACTAACACGAATCCTTAGTTTTTCAGAAGCTCTCTTCTCTCTCTCTCTCCGTCTTCGACTTAGCTGTTTCCCAATTTACAGGTACGTCTTCTTTCTTCTTCTAGGGTTTTTAACCTCCCACCTTCATTATCTCCTTCCCATTCTTTTCTCAGTATTTCGATTTTCCACCAAGCTTTTATTCCGTTTCGTTTAAGAATGCAAAGAAACAATCCCAGGTCAAAACCGGAGATGTAAATTCGAGCTCTAATCTTTCACCACATGCTCTCATAACTGTAAAAAGACCCTGAATTTAGAAAAACCCAATTTCAATTTCAACGAAATCTTCAATCTTGTTCTATGTTCCTTCTTCTCATGGTTCTCTGCTCAGTCTGTGATTGAGTTTGTGTTGTGGTTTCAGGAACAGAATTGATCAATGGGAGAGACGGGGGAAGCGGTATCGTTCGCAGAGGGACCGAGATTACGATGGCGGGAACAAGAACCAGAAGAGGCGGATGAATGACAGAGAAGATAGGGGCGGTGGCGACGAGGTTGTTGTGTACAGGATTCTATGCCCTGTTGGGGTCATTGGAAGCGTGGATTGGGAAGAGTGGGAAAGTGATCAATCTGATTAGACAGGATAGTAGAGCTAAGGTGAAGGTTGTGGATCCATTTCCGGGTGCGAAAGATAGGGTCATAACTATTTATAGCTATGTTAGGGATAAGGAGGAGGTTGATGTTGATGATGAGTTCAGTAGTGATAGGGAGCCCTTGTGTGCTGCACAGGATGCTCTATTTAAAGTGCATTCTGCTATTTCGAATGCGCTGGCTGCTGCTGGAGATTCTGGATAAGAGAAGGAGGGATAAGGAAGAGTGTCAGATTCTTGTCCCGGCTAGCCAGTGTGCTAATGTGATAGGAAGGCCGGGTCGACCATAAAGAAACTGAGGAGCAGGACGAGGACGAATATTAAGGTCACTGCAAAGATGCCTCTGAACCAACACATTCATGTGCAATGGACTTTGACAACTTTGTTATGGTTAGTATTTGTTTTTGACTTGCAAAATCATGCATGTTTTAGTTGTGCTTTTGTTTTTTAATTACAAAATCAAGCATGTTTTAGTTGTGCTGTTGCTTTTGATCACCAAAACTTGACTTTTTGCAACTTTGGTCCTGCTCTTTCAACTTCTTTTAGTATTGCTTTCTGGCGCATATTTGTTGCTACTTACCTTTTGATACATTCCTCTCTATGGATATTGCAGCAAATTGATTTCAATATTGTTAGCTAAAGTAGGCGTGTTTCAATGGATATTATTTGTACAGTAATTGTTCATGCCTGTCATAGTTTTCTCAAGAGCTTTCTGTTTCCTCTTACTCAACTTTCTCAGAAACATTACTGTGTTTAAGTGATAGTTTCTTCCATGACAGATAATTGGAGAATCAGAAGCAGTGAAAAAAGCATTATTTGCAGTTTCTGCAATCATATACAAGTTTCCTGCACGAGAACAGATTCCTCTTGATACAACAACTTAGTACCGGAAGCCCCTCCCAGCATAATAATTCCATCGGATATGCCGATTTATCAACCGGGTGGATTATA
Source organism: Dioscorea zingiberensis (assembly GCA_026586065.1). Lineage (NCBI taxonomy): Eukaryota > Viridiplantae > Streptophyta > Magnoliopsida > Dioscoreales > Dioscoreaceae > Dioscorea > Dioscorea zingiberensis. The sequence continues at coordinate 129,570 of JAGGNH010000110.1, read as the reverse complement.
TAACCCTGCAGATCCTATTATTCCTTCTAGATCCCTACCTCCACTCCTAAATGCTACACATGTACAGGATCTTCAGGGTTATCTGGATACAGGGAATGCATGGCCCATATATTCATCTGCTCTTCCTTTAGTTTCTGGTTTCCAGTGTGGCATTGCGATCTGAGGGAGTTAGTTGTAGAGATTACTATGCCCTTCTGACAAGATTGGTCGTGTCATTGGAAAGGGTGGGGGGTACCATTAAAAGCATAAGGCAGACTAGTGGTGCTCGAGGTTGAGGTTGATGATACCAAGGATGACCGTGATGAGTGCATAATCACTGTTACTGCAACAGAGGTATTGGCCATACATATCCGCTCTATTTTAGTATAATTTACAGATTATAACAATAACACTAGGAGACACTGAATATTTCTATTTGCCAAAAATTCTAATATTTTTACTTGAGAAATTTTACCACCCATGCATCTCATATATATATAGTATTTGGTGAACAATTTGATTTGAGGCTTGGGTCTAGACATCTAGTATGTGTGGTTCTGGAGTTTGGGAAAAAAAGGGGAAGCATTTAACTTGATTTGAGAAAATTATTGAATCTGGAGAGAGCTTGGTAAATTAGAGTATTGTTTTGGATAATTTCTTTCCCCAATGCATGATATTGGTTACTGAGTTGTATGTTACCTTAACTTGTATCATAATTCTGGATTAGAATGTTGATCATGTTGGTTGGGTTTACTGTTTGGCAGTCACCGGATGATATGAAGTCCATGGCAGTTGAAGCTGTTCTATTGTTGCAAGGGAAGATAAATGATGAAGATGTTGGACAATGTTTCTATACGGCTTCTTGTTCCGTCTAAAGTTATTGGTTGTATTATTGGAAAAAATGGTTCAATTATAAATGAAATACGGAAGAGAACAAAAGCTGACATCCGTATTTCTAAAGCTGATAAGCCTAAATGTGCTGACGCCTAATGATGAACTTGTTGAGGTTTGTTTAAGTTAATTAGTTTAAGCTTTGTGTTTCACTATATTGCCTGTTGGTCATCTGTTCATTATCGCTTTCTCATTTTAGGGTGGCAGGAGATCTCAGTAGTTTGAGAGATGCACTTATTCAGATTGTTCTAAGGCTCGAGACGCATGTCTTGAAAGATAGAGATGGTGGTCATAACCCTGCTGTTGGTGCGGAGTCGGTATACCCGGGTAGCACTGGTCTCCCTTTGCCATCTGTGCTGCCTTCAGTTCCCCAGGTTGCTCCCTTTAGGTTATGATCAGAGGGCTGAAAGTGCAAGTGGCTTGGGGATGCTTTCTTCTAGTGGCCTGTTTGGATATGGATCTCTGCCGGTATGCCAATTTCACTAAATTAACCTGTTTCTGTTTCTCATATCATCACATTTAGTAGAGTAAATTAACTTCCAGACACACGTCACTCCAAGTCTTATCCTATATCTCGCAATCTTTTACCTCTGTCCATTGACAGCTGGCAGAACTTCACAGCGAAGTTCCCTCCACAAACATCTTCTATGAGTAGAGACCCAACCTCCAACCCATAAGAAATGGCCCATCTCTCCCAATTCCCATTTTACCTCTACAATCCTACTCCTATTCTATTTCCACATCTCACCACTAACCCTTTCTTTATTCATGCCATCAACATCACCAGGACCTCTTACAACACTCCTTCCAAAGGCAGATACACCTTCCATGACCACTTTAACCTTGAACATCCCTCCTGGTCAGACCTAGAAGGTTTCCCACCCTCTGGAAATATTGTTACAACCCCTCCCCAAAACCCCTGCTGTCCCACATTTTGGTTCCAAGAAGCTTACCCACCTAACTATGCAATAAAGTCATCGCTCTTATCCACTTTGGTCATTTTATGAGATTCATTTTAAATCCGAAGTAAGTTTCCTCAAGTCTTTATTTATGTCACTGATGGTACTCGTTTTATTTCTCTTTTAGATGGGGAAGATGGCTACGGATCAGTGTCTTCATATTCATCCAAGCTATATGGAGGGTAAGTGTTTCAAGTTTATAATATCTGGTTTTGAAGTTTGTCTCTCTTTGTTTCTTTTCTGTCAGTCATATGCTGCTCTTCTACGCATGATTGCCACCCCTTCCTTCAACACTTGAGATGCTCATTCCTGCTAATGCAGCGGTAAGGTGATTGGCAAAGGAGGGGCAAATATAGCTAACATTCGAAGGTAGATATACTATGTTTATTTCACGCCTGGAGAGGTGTCAGCATGGAAAATCAAGCTTGTTTCTGGCTATACATGTTGAACAATTTGCATGGTTGAATAGTGTTCTCATGCATACTTATTTTTCTCCAGATATCAGGAGCAATGATAGAGATTTCCGAGTCCAAATCTTCACTTGGGGTGATCGTATTGCTCATATATCTGGCACAGTTGAACAGAAGCGGACAGCAGAGAACTTGATCCAGGCATTTATAATGGCCATCTAAGTTTTTGGGTGCAACTGGCCAGTTTAAAGGTGAATAGTAAGAATCTTGGAATTTTTCTATCATGTTTCCCATCCTTAGACCTTTAGGGTTTGGTTCTGGAGAAGGCTTCTTTTCTGAACTTATCCAACGTGGTTCTTTCTGTTCTCCCACTAAAGTGGGTATTGAGACTGCTTGAGGATTCACCGCAGGGTTCATGCCTTCCATCTCCGCAAATCTATTCTTAATCTACAATGTTAGGTTCTTTTCTTTCCAGTCATATCGCTCAGCTGTCTTATCTTTCACTAAGATAGAGTTCATCTTATTTTTCAGTACTGTCACACTCTATAACTTTATGTTCATGCGGAAACTTATTCAATGATGACCATAATTGTCAATCTTATAATGAATGTATGTTATTTCCCTGGCCATCCAACTCTTGCTCTTAGCTTCTTGCTAGAAGCATCTTCTCAATCAACAGTGCAAGTGAAATGCAGTTGGTAATTCCATGTTCTCCTCGATTTACATGCATATTGAGCTTAAGCGGTGAGGAATTACTCTCTTCAATTAGATAATCTACAGCAAATCTTTTGCGTCTTTATTCTCTACCTTCTGTGTTCATCTTGCAGTGTGAAACATCATTGCAAAACCAACTCTTTGAATCTCTATTTATTAAATCCTAGAGGATCTCTTGGCTCATATCTGCCATCCTTAACCACAACATTCCTTAACATTGGATTAGTCTGCCCTGCACTCGAGGAGAGAATTTCGTGATAGTGACATCATGGAAATGCTCCTTAATACTCATTTCTTTGGCGAGGTTGGATAAAACTTCTTATTCACAACTATATCTTTCAATCTTGTGGCTTTGTTTCGTCTTCCAGATGGGAGGACTTTGAGTAGCTGTAGGATTTTGTATTTGCCATCTTTACTCAATCCGTGAATTAGCCACTATGGTGTTCCAGAACAGCTTAGTTTCTGGTTTATCACTGCAACTAAGCTTGATACTCAATATTACTGATATTGAATATTGAGAGACCAGAACATCAATGATATCAGAACATTCATTTGATCAACTTAAGATCAAACTGCTTGAATATTTCTGATCTTGTTCTGGTTGTCTGCTTGCTTATCATCTTGTTGTCTGCAAAATCTTATTGCAGTTAACAGTGATTCTTCCTTAGAAGCAACATCTGCTGCAATCATGACCAAATCATTATGGGAGGCTAGTATCAATTGCTTCCCTTTTAGATACGCATGGGCATAGGAATGTAGATCTGTAGATAGGTTCTTTTTACATTAGAGGATGCATCAAGAAAGACCACTTGAAACCATTGTCTTTTCCCTTCAAATTGATTGTGATGACAAAATCATATGGGGTATTTAGATTCTTTTACAATAGCGTTATAGCAATTAAAATGATAGATCAAAAACACCTCTTGAAATTCTTTCTTTCCTTCATATCAATCACAAGGAACTGGGTGTGAGTTTGTTATGATCATAGCTAAAAGCTCATAGAGGTGTGTGCTGAATCTTTTCTAGGGTTTACTTCAGCTTCATTTCTGTTTCTAGATTTTGTCATTTCTCTTGTCAGACTTGCTCATGCGATGCGTGGTACTATTGTCAAGAGTTTAATATATTCCTGTGAAGTCTAGATTTTTGTCAGGTACATTTCAAGTAGTGTATGTGTGGGTTTCAAGAAAACTAGTTGAGAAGGTGTTTCCCTGCTTGTGGGGGTTATGTTATGTCTGTGGTATACAGTTGTTGTGGCGCATTTTACTGGCTATTGATTGCTTGAGTACCAAAATTGATATGTGATGCTTTGACACTGGAACCATCGCAAGGTTTGTATTCTTTTCATTTGGGGAACAGGAAGTGGAGAAGGATATGGGGTTTTGGAAGGGTATGCAAAAATGTGTTAATCACTGAGCAACGTACATTGTCTGTATTGTAAACAATTGTGCAAGTTCTTTACTTAATCAGAGGTCTAGAAAGCATATATAACAACTTGACCTTTGCTTGTTTGAGAATTGATGCTTGATTATGAAATATAGATTGATGATGATGATGATGTATGGAAATGATGTGTTCTTTTTTCTTTTTCCTTTCTTTCTTTCTTTCCTTCCTTCACAGCAAAGATAAAGCTGGGGTTTTTTTTTCCAATCGAGCATGTGCAATGAAACAGAAAATGATGTATTGAATAAGGTCTTTCACTGAAAACCCTTGGTAGTAGCAGATTTCTAATTACAAGGGCAAATGTCGTCACCCAATTTTGGTGAGAAATAGGTTAAGATTAGGCCAGGTTTGGTTGTAAGAAAAGGCTTCCGTGCAGTAGAGCATAATCTGGGACCTTAATCTGCTCATTGCTTCATCCCTCGTGTGAAATCAAAGTTCTGGCTACTGTTATGATTTTAACCTCTCAGATCGAAATACATTGATTACTTTCTACTCTGTTGATGACTAAGTAAAGCTAGCACAAACATGAAACATCTATTACAAAATGACGCTGAGTGCAAACTGAACGATCAATAATATCCAGCATCTTTCCTATTTCACTGATTTCAAACCAGAAAGAAGATGACATTATGGATTCATACGTGTATCCAACTTATTAGATGTGTTAAACAAAATTGATATGAAGCCAATTAACAAATGGCATTTCACTCACCCAAGTTAATCTTGAATGACATGTGACGTGGGAACCATGATCTCTTTTTGGATAATGGTGTTTCACTTCGTCGTATAACGACAATTGTACTATTACCCATCATCGTGTTTCAGTCTGACAAGTCACAAACCAAACACATTTGCTCTCTTCAAAGTTCAAACCTCATATAACACAAAATTGGAACAAAAGAAAGTTGAAATCTTTGTCATCATCCGTCAATGGCGAGCAGCAGGAGAGCTTTGCAGAGTGTGTTGGGCTTCAACAGAGTGATCTGGACTGGACGGAGGAGCTTCGGGGCTGTTCCTCAAGGCAGTGCCTATTCATCTTCTCAGACCCTCATCAACTCTGAATATGAACACAGTGCCCACAAGTCTGTTTTTCTCTTAACTTTCTCTGTAATTCTTGGGTTTTTCGTTAAAGAATTGCACTTTATTGCTGCCATTTGATTCTTGATCATGTTCTGCAATCTGGGTTTGGCTTGTTCTCATTTGATTGCTGCTTTGTGGGTTCTAAATGAACGTAAACGGGGTCACTGTACGTGAATTTTTGTATTTGCCTAATGGTTTTGTTCGTCTATCGTATTGTTTTGAGTTCAGTATGAGTGAATTTCTGGCGTTCTTGATGTTTTTGTTCAAATTTTTACTTGTCGGGTGTCATTAATTGTGAGAATTATGGAAGAAACTGAAGAAATGAGGATACTAGTATGTGATTCTTGTCAGTGTCATGAGCTTTTGCCTTGATGGTTTACATGAGCTAATTTCTTTGGTTCAGGTAATTTATAGTGTGCAAGTGATAAGGTTTTAAGAAAATTTGCTGGTACAATTTGCAGTTACCACCCGATTCCAATTGTATTCTCTCAAGCAAAGGGATCATGCATATGGGATCCTGAGGGAAACAGATATCTGACTTTCTTGCAGCTTACTCTGCTGTTAACCAGGTATAAAAATTAAGTGATGTGTTACAACAATGGTTCACGGAAGCATGTTCACACACAGACACATGCACACAGAAACACGTAGATAGATATGCACTCTGAACCAGATGACATTGATTATTGTCGTTCCAAAAGCACATCAATGCTATACCATTTTTGGATTCCAAGGTTCACCTATCCAATTATCAATGAGGCAGTGGCTTTTTTCTTTTAAAACTGAGCAGCAAAGATTCGTGTTCATATCAGAAACCTTTTTTTTTTTTTTTTTTTCAAAACCAGATAAAGTGTGGTTAATGGTCCTCTTTTTACTTAATTTATTCACTGCACGGCACATGTTTCTCCATTATGTGACCAATAGCTTCCTGCTATAGGGTCATTGTCATCCAAAGATCATGAAGGCATTACAAGAACAGGCAGAAAGGCTCACTCTTAGTTCCCGAGCTTTCTATAATGATAGATTTCCAGTATTTGCTGAGTATCTAACAAGCATGTTTGATTATGATATGGTGCTGCCTATGAACACTGGTGCGGAAGCTGTAGAAACAGCTTTAAAGTTGTCAAGGAAATGGGGTTATGAGGAAGAAAAAAAATTCCAAAAGATGAGGTAGGAGGTAGAACTTATGGAGACATATTCTCTTTTTGACATAGATCTTATTTATTTATTTTTGGGTTCCTTAAGTTGGTTGACGACTAGAGTAGTTCTGGTTTTCTACACTCATTGATTATCTAAGCACAGACTATATTTGGAAAAAGGGAGATTGAGATATATAAGTCATGAATCTAGACGATAAAAATTGAACAACCCTAATCACCACACAAAATATAGTAAGTATCAAATTGCTTAATTTTGGGTACTAATTCTCACCCAAAAACAAATTAGTCCCTGATATGTGACTGGCTTACAATCACAGTTGGTATGCACTTTTTATCCTCCAACACATCTCATTGTGTTGCTAACTCAAAATTGTGTTACTAACTTAACTGAGCTATATACAGGCTATTATTGTCTCATGTTGTGGCTGCTTCCATGGTCGCATACATTGGCAGTCATTTCTATGAGCTGTGACAATGAGGCAACCCGAGGTTTTTGGCCCTTAGTGCCAGGACATCTTAAAGTTGATTTTGGTGATGCAGTTGGCCTTGAAAAAATCTTTTAAAGGTTTGCATGCAATGACTTTAAATCATCGATAGTTCACAAGTTTATTTTGTTTTCTTTTTTCAATATTTATTGTATTGCCTTAACCCTATCAGATTTCTGTATTAAATTGAACTGATTAATTTATCTGCTAATGAGTGCAGAGAATGGAGATCGAATTGCTGGATTTCTTTTGAACCCATTCAAGGAGAGGCTGGGGTATGTTTTTGTAGAATAAAATATTTGATTAATTTTGTGTTATATTTGTTCCAACCCATAAAACTGAAAACATGACTGAACTGTTCCTTTTATATATATTAATTTTAAATAATTATTCCAATCTTGCATAAGTTCTTCTGAAAAAATGGTCTTCTTTGTTCACAGGTTATAATTCCTCCAGATGGTTATTTGAAATCTGTCAGAGATCTATGCACAAAATATAACATTTTGATGATTGATGATGAAATACAATCTGGTTTAGCACGGTCAGGGAGAATGCTGGCTTGTGATTGGGAAGAAGTTAAGCCCAGATGTAGTGGTAGGTTTTTTGTAGTACCAAACTATTTCCAAACTCCTGAATATAAACATAATTCTTGTTCTGGTGATTTGTTCTAGATTTGTACTTACCTAGTTCTGAACCAAATTTAGTCTCTATCTAAAATTTTGGCAATGCATTGTCAAATTGCAAAAGTTATTCACAAATATTGTTGACATGCACCCTAGAAATCTTGTCTAAACCCTAGTAATGCTTCTATGATTTATTTGCATCATATTTCTAAGTATGTGGTCTAATTTATTTCCAAAAAAAAAAAAAAAACATCAGAGCTAATTTATTCTGCTACCAGCTCATCGCTTTCATGTACTGCAGTTTTTCTCTAAACTATGAGCCAAATGCATTCTAGATGTCAGAGTAAGTTAACAATTATGGGATGTTATTCAGATTCTAGGAAAAGCATTGGGTGGTGGTGTGATACCTGTAAGTGCGGTGCTTGCAGACAAAGACATTATGCTCTGTATCCCACCTGGAGAGCATGGAAGGTTTGCTGCTATAACTGCTTTTATAGATTATTCATACTTAACCATCCCATCATATTGTGCATATTGATTTCTTTAAATATTTTTAGACTTTTAAGACACTTTTTACTGAACTGAGATATAACCTATACAGTTCCATCATTTAGTGTTCATTGTTTACTCTTTAGATATATTTCTACTAGTATTTCTGTTCAAAAAATATCGGCAAGAATTTTCCCGGTGTTTGTGTCCAGAAGATGGTAGGACTGGAATTGCTGCTTGGCTGTGGCCAACTGGCCACAGGGTTCAAAATGAGAGTAAAAGTTTCTGGACAAACCTGACTTGGATATACTTCTTTGACTATTGCTACTCTTCTTTCCTTCTAATATTTCTGAATCCATTTTCAGTCCTCCTGCTATGTGCTTGGCCTGTTTCTTGGTCTAATGTATAATAGAGGCTTAGGTGTATTTTTATTTTGCAGTACCTTTGGTGGTAATCCGCTGGCCAGTGCTGTTTCTATTGCCTCACTAGATGTAATAAGAGATGAGAGACTTGCTGAAAGGTAGCAAATCTGTCCCCGGTGTTCTGTTATTAAGTTATTGATTTTTGGCCATTGATATTGTTCGATATTTAAGAGTCTAAAGACAGAACTAACTTATGCTCAACTGTTCTATAGATCTGCCCAAATGGGAGAAGAGCTGAGGAATCAGCTAAACAAGATTCAGCAGAAGTACCCAAACTACATTAAGGAAGTTCGAGGAAGAGGTTTGTTCAATGCTGTGGAGCTCAATAGCAAAAACTTGTCCCCTGTTTCTGCTTATGATATCTGTCTAAAGTTGAAGGAGAGAGGAGTTCTTGCCAAGCCAACTCATGATACTATTATCAGATTGACTCCTCCACTCTCCATAAGGTAAATACATATGTTGATGATCAATCAATTAATGTTTTAATGATATCCTCCTTCTGCCAGATGTTTGAGGTCAATATGGCCTGTTGAAACAAGTGTAAAATATGAACCTAGAATATCAAAGTTAAAAAGATCAAATTAGGGGCCGGAAGTCATTGTGCATTTTAGTTATATATCCCTGAAGAAATCATTAGTTTGATCTAACAGATGTTGCAAGTCTGCACGCACCATAATCTAATAGGAATTGGAATGCAAAGGAAGGCTTTGAACGAGTTGAAATCTAATTTAGTGGGGAGTGTAGACTAGTATACTAAATACTTCATGGTAGGAGTGTCACTACTAGTATACTAATTACTTCATGGTAGGAGTGTGGTATAAAAGTAATTCTACCATTTCTTTCTTTGGCCAAAATTAATTCTACCATTTAATGATTGAGTAATTCGTCTGTGATTCTAGCTTGCTTAAAATAAGTCTCTAGTTCCAATTCCTATTCGTTATGGGGCGTGCAGACTTGCCTATTAGATTAATTCTACCACTTCCCTAGAGCTTAAAGTTATGTTACTCCTTAAAAATTATCTGTAGTTCATTTTCTGATGCTACTCCTGGAATGATTTTCTCTAATGAGACATCCTTATATTCTACCAACCAAATACAAAACTTTCAGTTCTTTAATTCATCAAATTAATGTTATGAGAGCTCTATAATTTGGCTGCTGCTAATTTTCAAATGATAATGAAGTTAATATAAACCACTTGTTTACCTGCAATAATATAAATGTGTCAGGTTATTTATTAGGTTATAATACTATGACCTGAATTTCAGTTTGGAAGAGCTCGAAGAAGGATCAAAGGCAATCTCAGATGTTCTGGAACATGATCTACCTAAGATGCAGAAGGAAAAACCAGAAAACATCTCTTCAACTGCTTCCAACATATGTGTGACCGTTGTGGACGAAACTTGTACTGACTCTTCTAACGGCAATCTCTGAAAACATCTCTTTGACTGTTCCTAACATATGTGACCATTATGGACAATACAAGTACGATTCTTCGCACAACAATCTTGAATCCTCTGTTCTTGTGAATCATTTTATCAATAAATTGGTATTGTCCCAATTGTCACCTTACTGTCGTTGGTAATCTGAATTCATCTTGATATCAATCACCAAACAGTTTCTGGATGAAGGAAAAATTATAAAAGAAACATAATAGGTTAGCTTTTGTCATGTACACTAGTAAAGCTTCTGATTTCATTTCCTAAATCCGGTTCAGTTTTAGAATGCATAACAAACCATAATTTTGATGTTCAGATGCAGACACTGCTACTTCTTTCCAGCTCTACAGTGTTATTCTTACTTTTCTATTATACAATCAAGCATTGTTTACACGAATGTCATGAAATAGTTTCTGATCTGTGACGTTTAAGCAGAGATGGACATCTTTGTCTCTATTCTCTATCTTGTTTCTCGATTTGTGGTATAAGTTTTTGATGTCCCTTTGAACCATGTACAAGTACCATTGAGAAGTGAGAAGTGACAAGGAGATCTCTCTCGCATAGCTACTATCGGTACTGTCCTTTGTTAGTTACTGTCAATGTCACATTTTAAGAGCATAGCTGGAAATTGGTTTCTGAGTTGGCCCCTCTTATATTGTGGCTCTAGTAACTTCCTGAATTCAAGACTCTTCTCTTGTTTCCAACCCGGATTCTGTAGCTAATACTTGTCTGCTTCTCCTTGTGGGGAACGCTTGCAATGAGTGTTGCATATGCATTGGTGTTCGAGGGAAGTGCAAATGTGCTGGACTTCGAAATCTTTTTAAGATAATAATAGGGAGAATGATACTTCTGAAAAGTCATTCTACAGTTCTGAAATCAATAACATCGTTGATTGCTGTATACATACTGTACATGCCTTGATTAGTTGGTCTGAAATCTGAAGTGGGTAACCCTTTCTTCATCTAGACTATCTACTAGACAGCCTTTTACAGTTGTTGAGGATAAAACGGTTTAGAAATTTTCTGGTATTTCTGTAACATTCTTAGACCTAAACTCCTAATGGTTCATAATGTCCTCTCTGTGACTGGTTGTTGGTTTATTCACATGCACTGTTTACACTATTTTCCACATGTCACTATAAGATGTCACTATAAGATGTCACGTGTTGCTTCTGTACTATAATCAATAGGGACCCATGTATGGTTTTTTATATACCTAGATGGTTCATGAAAACTTCATCTACCAATGATGTCATATTTTACTATTATATCTGTAATTTTCATACAAAATGAGTGACAGAACTGAGTTTTGTGAACCAGAAATTGTGCATGAGACATGATTCTATATTATACCATTGCTTTAGCCTTTATTTATCCTCATGTCCCTCTCAAGTAGGTTACTTTATTTTCTTTTCCTTTCTTTGTTTTGATTGATATTTTGTTTTTGTTTTTTTAAAAGGAAAAGAGATATCCCTCGTTTCTCTCTTCTTCTTTTTTTCATTTTTTCTTTTTTCACAAAAGGAGGGCTAGATGAATTGGCCCCAATTAATGTTAGATTTCTGATTCATGAGGATCCAGAAAAAAAAATCAAAGTTTTATCTGGACCCTTTAGAAATATTCCAAATTCATTACGTTGCTTTTCTTTTGTTTTGTTTTATTTAGATGGAATATCGCAAGCTTGAGATATAAAAGTTTCTTTTGTTTTATTGGTATTGATAGTTGAGGGACAAAGTAGAGACACAATAATGAAATACTTTTGGTAGTTAAGTAATTATATAGCCAGAGACAGCTTCTTAGCATTGTAAACTTAAATAATGCAAACAGATCATGTTAACCCATGAGAGCCTTGAGGAACTTATTATTAATTGGACATAGGGTAATTGGACATAGGGTATACTCTAGACATACACAGTGTGAAGCTTAGCTGGATTTCATTACTCTGCATTAAGGTGACTAGTTGTTGGAGGAAGCTTAGCTGTTTTATGATTATCATATTCTAAGGGCTTGTTTCTCACTTTCTCTGCATCCAATCAAAACCAGAAGTGTCCTAAAATAGATGTTTATTGCTTCTTCTTTTTTTTCTTTGTTTTGGTCTCATCTTCACTGATAACTAGGAATGCTAAACACCCCAAACAAAACCAAATCTTATGAGTCTGAAAAACTAAAATCATTATTTGAAAAGTTCATATGTAGACATTGTATTGAACTGATAAATCTGACTTCATTTTCACCCTTTAAACTGCTCATCTTATTGGCCAAATAAAAAACTATCTAAAGACCTAATTTCATTATCAAATAAGCAAGTATGACCATAGAGTGATTATCTTGGTAACATGGGAACCACTTTGTTGAGATTTTTTGCTACTGGTGAATTGGTGGTTGTTGGTTGGGATCTGTTTACAAGAATATATTGTAGAGAATGGAATATATATAAATCTATGTGCTGAGTCTAGTCCTGACAATAATGGTTGCTTCTGAATTGCTTCTTCTTCTATACAAACTACATGCTGCTATCATGACATGCATAATACAAATTTCCAGATAGAGTTTTGCTTTACAGTTGGAGAGTTTGGTTATGATGTGATACTTGCATGTCAAAACAATCTCTCCATTATTTTGGTCTTTGTGGTAGGCAGATGGATGAAAAGGTTTATAAAGTGGTGATTACTGTTGAGTGATAGTGAGCTTTTGCTGAATGAAACCAAGCTTATTAGGTTTAGATCAAGCAGCTTTGCAATTTGAAGCCACCAGCTGTGGGGTTTATGAGTCAGAAGTAGTAAAGATTGGGCGGTTGAGCTGGTGAGCCAATGAATTGTATTTCAAAGAGTTATGGGGTATATTTATATCTGCATAGGCCTATATACAGCTTTGATCCCATTCTCCATCACCCAATCTTTCTCTTGGTTCTTAGAGCTCTTCCTCACTTTTATTAGCCAACCTAACAATTTGGAACAAGCTGGACTTGAATCTTCAGCTGAGATGATCCTCTTATTTATTACTTTTATATTTCCAGTCCTAAACAAACCCAAAATGAATGTAATTGAAGTGATGCCAAACCCATCATTGTCAAATGATGATGTTGTTCATGAATGCAGAGGGGACTCACAGTCCTGCATTAGAATATACTTAAATATAAAAAGACCCAGAAGAAAATAAAAACTAAAATAGGACATTTGTGCAAAGTTACAAACAATGTATTTTCTGACATGTCTTAACTTTGTAGCATATTTTAACTACGTATCAAACAAGTTAGTAGAAATGGCTTAATTGTTAGCTCTCATTTGGTAGGGTTTTCTATATCCCAATACATGTCCTTGTTATTAAGATCAGATATCAATTTCAAGTCCTCCACTTTCAATTTTTGGTAGAACGGAAGTCCCCTACTTGTTGATAAAGGAGGCACCCCTTTTGTTTTAGTTTATAATGCTTATGCATAAAAACAGAAAAATTAGGTGTTTGACCCAAGTCTTGTCTATTCTTGATGTGGATCTTTCACTGAGCATGCTGAATGTTTTGGAAATGGCCCTTGGAAAATGATGCTAATGGTAGTTGATGTCTCTGGTTTTTTTTTTTCCAATTAGTGGTATGTGTATAAAGAGAACAATAAATATCCAATTTGCTGCTTGTAATGCTAGAATAAGAGTCAACAAAGAAGCAAATTCAGAGGAAAGAGTGTTATAACTTATAAGTAATACCTACTTGTAACAATGAAGGTAATATAGTCATAAATGTGAATCTAATATACTAGCAGCAGATCATGGAATGTTAGCAATAGCTTTAGCCCAGGGTGGAAAGTCACATTTTCTTCAAAGGGAAAAGATATGTAACATTGACAGGAGAAATTAAAAATGTTGGTCAAAGGCTGTAAGAGAAGAATTGACTGCCTATGCACCAATATACAACTTTAAATTGGTGTGTACAAATCCCACAGGGACAAGGACAAGTCTTCCTTACATATAACAATAGAGGGACCGCTTCCTAGGATACCCTACCTTACAGGTCAAGTTGTCCAACTCTATCTCCTATACACTTTCATTGCAAGGGGTATGGTTGATGCTACATGCCTACATGTAAAATAATATGTGTCTACAATTGATGTATAAATATAATCATCACAAGTGATACACTCTCAATTTCAAGGATTGATTAGGGGTTTAGGAGAGGTTTATGTGTATAAATGTACACCTTCTAGTCTTCTACTTTGTGGGGATGCATGTTGTCAATATTGTCACTCTCATTAGATGTCACCCATTAATCAGTACATAATCATCATGGGACATGATTTGACATATTAATGACCAAAATAGAGGAATGGAAAATTACACTCATTAGTGGATGGTCCATCATCAAAATTAAGGTAATCATCATGTTGTTTGATAACAAGGTCTCATTGAGTCATTTCTATTAAATAAATGCTATGCTAATTCAATTGGAGGCCAAAGTAAAAAGCTACAACTAGAAAGAAAAATTCTCTCTCCGAACTGGAACGCCCGCGCATGCCCCAACCTTAACCAAGTTTTTAGCCGAGGCTCACTCTGCGTGGCGGTACTCCACGTCGGTGGGTTTTCGGCTTGCCTGCCGCTGCATTTGTGAGGGCTTGCCGACGAAGATTGATGATGGTCTAGGATTCTTTGGCTTATTCTGATCTGGCAAAGGGCTCGAAGCTCTGCATTGTTCGATCCGATCTTGCTTGGTTTGAAGCTTATCTCGCGGGCGGGGAGTCGCGGTGTCCGGTTTTCAAGGCGATGGGCGGCCGGGTGTGTTTGGGCCGCGTAAAATTGACATTACTGTCCGGTGGCGGCGCAACTCTCATCGCCGGAGATGCGGCCACGCTTCTAGTGCGGCTGTGTGATTCTTTTTTGGATCCGGTCCCGTGCATTCGGGTTCGGCGTGTTGGCCTCCAGGTGGTGGCGTTGTGGTGGCCAGGTGGTCCTTGTAGTGGGGCGGCGTAGTATGGGCTTCTGTCGTGCTGATGGCTCATTTGGCGGCGCGGCATCGCCCTCAACACGGAAGGTGGGCGGCGCAAGGTGGGTCAACGATTTGGGCCTAGGGTTTTCCCGCTTTTTCTTTGGGCCATTTTGGGTCATTAGTTAGCTTTCCTTTTTAAGGAACTCTAGGTTAGTAATTTTATTACTTTCAATAATTCCCTAATTTTTTTAGGGAGCTACGCACCTTTGTGCCTTTAAGCGAATCCTTTGAGTAGTACCGATGGAGGATTCACGCTTTTTATCTTGATGTATTTAATGTCAAATGAGTGACCTAGATATATGTACCACCCTAGGGTACTAACACATCTTCTTGTTCCATGCTCTATCATCGATGGCAGCGGAAGGGTATGTAAGCGACCATTCGGCTTTTGATCAATATATTGGCTTTTGCCTTCTTTCAAAAAAAAAATTGGGAGGCCAAAGTCACCAATTTTATTATTATTATTTTTTTGGGTCACTATGAATTCCAAAAGCCCGGGGACCAGCAATATGTAGAGTATGGGCACATACATATTATTATCACAGGCATAGAAGAATTTGATGCCACACTCGGAACAAAAAATCTTATCACTTTTGTTCCTTCCTTCAAGTTAATACTTGGCCTTGAATTTTGGCCACTTTTAATGCTCAACTACACTACCTTCTTGTGTTGTGTCGTGAATTTAATTCCTATATCCCATGCTCATTTATGCATGATTTACAGTTCTAATGGTTGTAATGAGATGGGTGTGAGTGTGGGTGTGGATGTGGGAGGCATTCAAAATTTAAAAAGGACAGCTTGTCTTCTCTTGTAAATGGATTATGACTATGAGGATAATGGTTTCTCTTTAGATTATAAAAGAAGTTCCAACGTAGCTTTCAGTGTTTTTCTGTGTTTGTGGGTTCCTCATGAATGACATATTAACCTACAAATAGTATGGTGGAAGAAGATTTGTTGGTGAAATAAACAAAAAAAATATACTTGAATTAGGTTTAACCGATTAAGAGTGAGTTTGGCATAGCTTTGCTTATTTACAAAGCTGTATATAGATCTCTCTTTGTAAGTTGGAGTTCTTAAGTTGGACTTAAAGATTACTAGTTTTTATATAGGGAAATGATCATTTACCCAATTTTAGCTTAAAAATTGTCCACTTACCCAAACACTCTAAGAGATTGCCCACTTACCCAAACACTCTAAGAGATTATTTCCTATTACCCAATTAAGTATTTTTAATTCATTTTTATTTATTTTGGGACAATTTTGCCCTCTCTTTTTTTGTCACTTAGAGAAATAAGACATTGGAGACCTTGCTTGACTCCGTGGCGGACTCCGGTGACTGGTGACTTCGACTCCGTGACGGTGACAAGTGACCGGATTCAGCGTCTGCATTTATTGCCCCTAATAATACCCAAAGTAACCATATTATTGCCTCCCAATAATCATATTATTGTCTCCCACACAATCATATTATTGTCTCCTAATAATCATATTATTGCCCTCCAGTGAATTGCATAAACTACTAAAACCAAAATGAATACACTCCAGGCACAATTGATCAATTTATATGCATATTATTGCCCCAATACTCATATTATTGGCCCGCAATAGACATGTATAACTACTCAATAAAACTTTTTTTTTTTTCATTCTTCTTTCTTCTTTCCTTATAAGCCTTCTACGCCAAATTTACCAAAAATAATAATAAAAAATTAGAACCACGCCGTCCAGCAGTGGCGTCGTGCCACTGCCGAAGCCCAGGACCGATTCCGGCGTGGAGGTTTGAGCTTCAGGACCTCGACAAGACAAAAAAAAGTGCTCTGGGCACCCGAGAAATTGTTCCACACCGCTGGTCCCAAGCGGAGGGAGCGTGGAGTTGACGCGTACGCATCGGGCGTAGGTCGAGGCTCAGCGACCTTGGCGCCGGCGTGGTGGCGAGGTCGCAGTGGAGGAGATGTTGGAAGGGCGTGGTCGCGTCGGACTTGATGATGTCGAGGACCTGGTAGGATTTCTGGAGATTGGAGAGGTGCTTGTCGAGGGGTCGGAGCGCTGGGAGAGGAGGTGGTGAGGTTGAGATCGAGGCGTTGGTAGGCTATGCACTTTCGTGGAGAGGCCTTGGCATGGATAAATGGGCCACGAGCTGCCATGGCTGAAGAGAGAGAGAGAGAGAGAGAGAGAGAGAGAGAGACGTTCATATCGGAATCGGAGGATGAGATAGAGGGAGAAAACGCAGATTGGAGGGATGAGAGAGAGAGATAGATATGAGTGTAATTTAAATTAAAATGAGGGGCAATCTTGTCAAACACTATTGGATTGGGTAAATGGGGTTAAAAACTCTTGAGTGGAGTAAGTGGGCAATTTAAGCGGACATAAGATATTTGATAATAAACATCAATACAACTTCTTTAGCGTTTTAGAACAACTTATAAAATTTTGTGATAAACAACTTTTATAAGGGCTAGTTTAAGGATTGCTGTGACTTTTAAAAAACTGCTGCTGTGTTGTGAGAATAATTAGCTGTGAATTAAAACAGTTTAGGTGTTTGGTAAATAATATTTTTTAAAAGTGCTGTCGGTACATAAAACAAGCGCAAAGTGTGTTTTAATTCACGGCAGCTTCTAAAAAGCAACCTCTAGGCTCGCTTCTAAAATCTGCTACTTGATGACCTATAACTTTCAATTAAAGCTGCTTTTTATTTATTTACCAAACATAATAAAATCTAAAATTTTTGAACAAAAGCTGATTTTTTTAAAAAGCGAAGCAATCCCAAGCGGGGCTTAAGTTGAAAGCTCAACTACTTATTATTTGAAGATCCTGGTCCCAAATTGGCCCTTATCAGACGCATTAGAGTGCTTTGGTGATGAAGTAATCAGGCATAAAAGAAAACAATACGAAGTGTGTGATAAATCGGCTCGAGGCAAAGGTAATTTGGCAAAAATGAGAATTTTTACAATATATTCTAACACTTGATTCTCCAAGATTTTTAACCATTAATTAGATCCTACTTTATTCTATCAACTCTAGCGGTGAACATCACATGATCGAGCATGATATAATCAAGAAGATCAATAATTATAAGCTTCTTAAATCTCATCTCCTCAAAACATAAAAATTCAAGAATCCGCTTGTGATATGTGATGATGCGAGAACTATCTAAGTAGCAACCGCACCCTTTAGATCCATCTTGAACAACCTTTCAAAATGAAAACTCACTTCCTAACCTAGGCAAAGCCGTTATCCATCAAATCACTTGAACCACGTTCAACCCTTCGTTGACCCAAGATCTGGGATATGACATGAATTGTGGTAAATGAATTAGGTGATTTTAAGCTTCTGTACTTTTCTCATTGGTACGGATGATCATAATATCATATGTTGTGTGCTTCAAACTATGAAAAGGGGTTGGTTCATCGATCATCGATCGATCTTCAACACATGCCTTGCCACAAGGCCCTAGCGTGAGCTTCTGTTTTGTTTAATCTCCTAATTGGATCGATCTATTTTTAGCTTCATCAATCATGCTTGGAATTAAATTGCACATGCTTAAGTGATACCTGGATGGGATCTGATCTGCATTTTTATTAGGGTTTCTGATCTGCAAATCTGCATTTTAATTTAGTTGTTTGGAAGTTACGTGTGTAAGCTCTGATCGGATTAGGATCTCATTAACCACTGCAAAGTGGCTTAGTAGTTCTTGTCTAGTTGGGTGTGCTCTCCAACCTAGGTTCGAACTCTGAAGCTGTCAAAATGTCAGAAGCAGCGTGGTGCAATGCCGCAGTTGGAGCATTTCACATGCACCGAGAAGGGTTTATCTTGGATTCTTGGGCCTAGGGGAAGCCTTTAGATTCCTCTTAACAAAGTCAAAAAGATTAGGATCTCATTCATTCATGTTTGGAAAATTAATTTTATATATGAATTTGGTATGGATTTTAGTCGCTTTTTGATGAGCTCTATCGATCTACTTAGAATGAAGGAAGCACTTCATCCAAAGATTAACTAACTTCTTTCTGTCATTCTATCCCTCGGATAACAGCTATACTTGAGCACATGATGATTGTATTATTTTGCTTCCCAACTCTTATTTGTATTAAGATGAAGATAATGAGCTCAATAATTTTCGATTTAATTGACTTTTACATGAATGTCACTCCCATCTCTTTGAAGCCAAAAACAGTCCCACTCACACTAATAGTGATTGTAGTGAGGCTGAAAAAGGAAGGTGAGTAATCTTTAATCCCGGTAGCCCTAACTCTAGATGATTAAGTTACGGCTTGTTTTCTCTTCTTCTCACCATGGTTTGAACTTTGGAAATGTTTAATATTCTTTTTAATGGCAGTAAACTAGGTATGTAGATAGAGAATTAATTGCAATAGACAAGTTCTCATCATTCATGTATGGGTATAGGAATGGCGTGAGTATCACGTCAATGTCTGAAATGTCGAAACCTGAAAACCAAAGGGGAGTAGGTATTAGGAATGGATCCACGGGAATGAAATTAAGTAGTGTTTCGTAAGTCTGTTGGGTTGAGGTCGTAGGTTTGCCACAGCCACGGTAGTGTAGGGAAGCATCCCTCTTACCTAAACTTTTTACACCAAAAATTATGTTACCAAAAATATCCATAGAGATTTTCATTAACCCAAATACTATTATTATTATTATTATTATTTAAGTAGTGTTTTTATACATATCAAAAATCTAAAGAAATCCAGCCACCTCCCAAGAGATTTTGATGTACTTTTTCCTTGCTCAAAAGATGAGTCTCACTATGATGACTAGATGGCACTCATCCATTTTTCACAAGACCCATTTTCTCATATCTTCCTCTGTCTCTGCTTCCGAATAATAATTGATTATTTTTATTACTGTAGCAATTTAGAAGCCTTAATCCTTCTCGTTCCAGCTAATCAAGCTCACGTTTAATGATATTGTTAAGGCGATACATAAACATGTGTTTCTTTAAGTAAAGTTAGACATGGAAATGATGTTTTCACTACTTTATTTTTTTGTATAATATTTTGACTGATGTAGTATTACGAAGAGATGGGAGAAAACCAAAGCCTAAGGTTATAATAATGAGAAAACATCACCAATGGTCACGATTATGACTTATTTATTAGACACTTGACTCAACTGTATTTTTCAACAATATCACTTAACTCACCTCAGTTTTACATCCGTCTTTCACTTAACTCACTGTCGTTAATTTTGCGTTAAAACTATTAAAATTGAGGGTATATTTTTCTAAACACTAAAAAAATGCATTTCTAACTTTAAAAAAAAAGACAATTTTTTTTCAAATTATATTTAAGTTAAAAATCATTTTGTTATTAGAAATCTCATAAATTTAAAAAATTGAAAAAAGTCTAATAAATGTAAATTGAGGGTATATTTATCTAAACACTAAAAATGCATTTTCTAACTTTTTTTAAAAAGACAATTTTTCAAATTATATTTAAGTTAAAAATCATTTTTATTAGAAATTTCAGAAATTTAAAAAATTGAAAAAAGTTTAATAAATGTAGTTTTTTTTTTTAAGTTAAAATGATTTTTAAGTGTTTTGACAAATATACCCTCAATTTTAGCTTGACTTCTAGCGGTAGAATTAATGGCATGAGTTAAGTGAAAGACGGAATAAAACTGAGTGAGTTAAAGTGATATTATTGAAATACAGTGAGTTAAGTGTCGAATAAGTCATAACTTCGGTGACCATTGGTGATATTTCCTTATAATAATGAGATACTTGAAAATCAAGCATACTATGATTTCAAAGCCCAAAGCGAAAAACAACTTTACTACCTCTAATGTTAATTCTCTTGTTTCTAATTAGACTGATTAAGTATTTATCTAGGTGCGGAAAGGGACATGCAAGTCACGGGCAGGGGGAAATTACATATTTTGTGATGTATTTCTTCAATAATTAAGAGTCACTAACTTCGTTTGGTTGTCAAAATTTATTGCCTATGACATGATAGAGTATACATGATTCAAGTATAAAACAATCTTCTTTCAAGTTGTAATTGTTTATTTTTTATTGTTGATGTATCATCAGACAATATGAAGAATGAGATAATTTTTGTCATTAGTACTTTTGGTGTTGATAGATCACTATCATTTGATTTATATATCCATTGCTTATTTTAAAAGAGAAAAAAGCGAAGGGGTGCTTCTAGTTAGATCTCTAAATTTACTATTTGGACCTCCTATACTCAGTACACCTCTAATTTACTTTTTAGAATATTTGAAAAGTTAAGTAGACCTCCTTATTTTTACCAAAACACCCTTAAACATGAGATACAACAATTTGTTACTCTACTTTTTATATCTATCTTCAATCATGAGAAGAAAAATGAATCAAAATCACATAATATTGCTCTCTTATGAGTAGGTCTCTCATCCACCAAAATTAATCAAAGGTTAGTTCTCAATCTTGATATGTTCATGGAATCCCTTTGAATTTACTAAAAGAAGGATTTCAAGGGTTTTGGGTTGAAAGATCGAGATAATAACTATATCATAATATTCAATGAATTTAGTTAAGGAAATTCCAAATCAGATTGTTTTGAATTTACTTTTGTATTAAATGATGGGCCATGTATAGAAATTATTATTTTTTACCTAATTGTTTTAGGTAAATTATAAAACTATTTAGGCAATATAAGGAAATTTTTGGAAAAAGAAAATAATTTAATTAAATGTTATATTTGTGGGAGGTATGAAGAGTTTTTTTTTTTTTTTTCTATTTTTCTCTCATTATCCTTATTTGTCTTTTCATATGACTTGACAAAGTCTATTGTAAGCCTTTGGTATAGCATTGCTTCATTTGTTCAATGCAAGCAGCATTATCCTCATAAATGTTGGTAGGCTCATGCGTGGTAGACTTTAGACCACAATTGCTTGAACATGCGTAACTATAAATCTAAGTCATATACATTCACGAACTGCTTCATGAAGAGCAATAATCTTTGTATGGTTCGAAGAAGTAGCGACTATGGTCTGTTTAGTAGACCTCCAAGATATCGCGGTTAGAAATTTGGCCTCGGATCGGTTCTGCAGGTTTCAAAATCTTGAACCGAATCCGAACCGACAAGTGCTTATCGGTTAGGTTATTTGTTTTTTATTATCAAGAACGATATAGAATCGAGCGGACCATTCTCGGTCGGTTTCGGTTTTCGGTTCCAATATCAGTTCGGTTCCAAGCTTCGGTTTCTCGATTTTTCAGTTCCAATCTCGGTCGGTTCCAAACTTCGGTTCCTCAGTTTTCCATATAGAAACAACGCTTTTCAGTGATTTCTAGTTTCTAGTTTCCAGTTTTCCTGATTTCCATACATACATTCAAATTATTCAATATTGCGCAATCTATTCACTCATTCAAACTCAACATTATCTACAATCTACATATTCAACAATCAACATCAACATAGCAAATAAGCAATTTCCTGCAAACTCCCAAACTGTCAAAGCATGAAAGATGAAAGCTGATGAAAGCATTAAACCATCAAACACTCAAAACTCTCAAAACAAACACTCAACACTCAAGCAATTTCCAGCAATACAACTACAAAGCTGAAGAAGCAACTTCACGCAAACTCCCAAACTGTCAAAGCATGAAAGATGAAACTGATGAAAGCATTAAACCATCAAACACTCAAAACTCTCAAACATCAAACACTCAACACTCAAACAATTTCCAGCAATACAACTACAAACTCAAAATCTGCAAAAGCTGCAAAATTGCAAAATAGCATATTCTGAGAACAATGCAAAGCTGCAAGTACGCAATAATACACATTCCCACAAACTGCAGCAAATAAAATAAACAATAGACTGTCCAATTTGAACAATGCATCTACATCAATTTGCAGCAAACTAAAATACTTGAAAGTCTGAAACTGAGCAATTCAAAGTCTCAAAGCTGAAACAAATAACCTAAAGTTGAAATAGTTCATCATTATTTCATCGATGCACAGCTACAAACATATTTCCAACATGGCTTCCTCTTCCTCAATGCAACAAGGCTTCCAGCCTTCCATCAATACTAAATCTATGTAGAAAATTACAAATCTACAATCAATGGTATTAGGATAATTTAAAAAAATTGAACTTTCAAATGAAGCAAAAATGTTCAGACCTTTTATGCAGCCTTGATTGTTGAGTGAATTGGATCATTTTTCTGCTTTTTCTTCTTGGTTGTAGGGGCTGAAGCGAAGCTTGAGAACTCTTGGTTGCTCTGCCACTTGAGTGCAGATCCGGATCACGGCGATGAGTGTTCTTGGCCTTCTCGACTTTCTCTCCATCCTTTTTTCATGGTCTGCACAATGTCAAAACTCAAAATAGTAAATCACATAGATTTTGAGACTAATTTCTTGTACGGATTCAAAAATAGTAAACTAAAAACACCAAAAACACATACCAGCTTCAATCTGTTCATGTCATCTAAGTTCCCAAAATACTTGGAATACTTAGCCTTCATCTTGACTGCCATGTCGTACAAGACTTTGTCTCCGCTTCACTTGAATCAGGCCCTACCCCAATGGAACTGAGATCTTCAAGTTCTGCTTCAATAGTAACAATATCATGGAATGCCTTGTGTGCAGTGGGGGTAAGTGAAGCACTAACATTAAGGGTCACATCGTAGAAGACTTTCAAGAACTTCACACAAAAGCTGCTGCATTGTCCCAATCAACATCACTTGGTGGCCCTACCCTTTTTAGAGGCACTTTCTTCTTACTCTGATTTTCAGTTTCATCATCATCTTCAACTTCCTCATCTTCATCAAAGTAGCTTTTGTACCTTGAATCCTCCTCATCCTTCAATCTTTCAAATGCTTTTTCAACTCCAAAGCTGTTTCCAACATAAGAAAGGTGGAATTCCACCTTGTTGGAACATCTAAGATGCAAATCTTATTGCATTCAACTTTCTCCTACTCTACACAGCTTTTAAATTCATCTAACCTTGCACCCTAGAACTTCTAACATATCTCCACGGCATTCCTTATACTTTAGCCAGCGACCTTTCCATCATATTCAGTCCACTCCTCACAATTAGGTTTACAATGTGAGCCAAACATCTCACATGCATAAACTTACCGCCACAGATGCGGTTTTATGTCCCAATTGCACATTTTCTTCCTAAGATAATCAATAGCATGCTTGTTGGCGAGAGGCATTGTCAACGAGAAATTGTTAAAACCTTCTCTATTGACCAATCAATCAAACACTTCTCTAAGATTTTTCCTATGGTTTACACCTTGGTGGTTTTGGAACCACACAAAAAGCAAGCACCACACAAAAGCAAGCACTCTTTTGTGCATACGCCATCCCGATCAATAAAATGGGCATTAACCATCATGTAGTTTATATTACGACAAGAAGTCCAAGTTAATACATTGTCAAACAAACACAATGAGACTTCAATTCCCTCCCTCAACTCCTCCTTCTTAGCATCATACATGCCTAGAAAGGTTTTGACTATGACTTTCCTACATGAGACTTTAAACAATGATACAACAACACTGCAAAAAATAATTAAACCCCGGTTTTCAATGAAACTAAATGGTAGCTCATCAACAATTATCATATGAGTTGCAGCTTCCACACAATTGTCTTGTGACCAATTGACACTAACCAAACTACTCGACCTCTTCTTCCATCACTAGTCAAAACATGTTGGCGGACTCTACATTAAAATCTTGGCGGTGGCGAAGGTTACCTACTTTCAATGGGCCTTGGAGCCAACAAAGTTGATCAAACAATGAGGGTATTTCTTACATACTATCTCAATGTGTTTCCTAAGAGATGATGTACCATTTTCATATGAATTGCATGCTAAATGGAGTCATACAATACTTACATTGAGCTCTCTTAGTATGGCCAACCACTTTCTCTACTCCATCGACAATCTCGATTAAAGGATGATCCTCCTGCATTGAAGTGATCCCGGACGTCCGACCTACGCTTGGCTTTTCTTCTTCTCTCCTCTTTTCTCTCTTGGTAGCAGAGCTCAGGAGCCAGTAGAAGCTTTCCTTGGTTGACTCAATTTTGGAACAATGTTGTTGTTGCTTGTTGAGATGTTTGAGGGGTTGTTGCTTGCAACCACAATTTCATTACTGGCCGGATGGTTCGAGGTGGAAGCGGATTGTTGGAAGGAGCTAGCAGATGCTTCCAACATGGTAGTAGATCTCCAAGGCAATAAGCAAGAAGCAATCTGTAAGAAAAATCCAAAGCAGGTTGTTAAAAGTATGAACTATGTCCACAATGATTTACAAAAAATGGCGAGAGCCAATGAAGTTGAGAATTACGCTTGCGTTGGGTGTAAGATAGGATAATATCAATGAAGTCCTTCCCATTTTGGGAACAACAGTCATCTTCTTCAAATCATATTAAACCATCTTAATTTACTTAGTTTTCTATTTATAGACAAAGCCCGACTCAACCCTAAACACCAAACTTGACACGAAAACCAAACAAGTTAAAGAACAAAAATATTGAAAAATGAGTTAAATATTGGAAACATCTAGTTTTCAATAGCTTAGAAAATGGTCACAATTGTACCATTACCGGACATCACCTACGGGAAAGATGCTTAAGTAATAAAATTATTGATTGTCTTCCAAAGCGAGCTTCATTACCTAAACCAATACAAAGACCTCGGTCAAGAGCAGATCCAAAGCGATGGAATAACGATGTATTATTTAGCAATAAACCAAGCAGTTCTGAATGCGAGAAATGGAATACTAAAGGCAGATTGATCGATCAACAATATCCATGGACTCTAGAGCTTACCAATTTCACTTTCGAAGTGCTCCGCGGGGAAGAAATCACGAGGCTAAAGTTCTTTGGGTGCACTCACTGCAGGGAATGGGTTCAAGCGAAAAGGAAAAAGTGGTTGATTTCACGGGCAAGAGTCATGTACAAACATCTTATTATAATTGAAATTGCGGAAGCGATGAGAGTATAGCGAGAAAAATGAAAGCTTACATTGAGCCATGGCCCATGGCCAACACAAATCGAAGATGGATCATCAACCAAATCAGGGCAGGGGCTGCATCAACCAAATCATAGATGGCCAACACAAATCGAAGGCAGCGATGTTTCTGGGGTTCATCTCGCTTGTCTAGGTTTTGATCATAGGATTTTTGAATTAGAATTTTGAGAGAGTGAAAGAGTGAGAGTCGTCTTCATTTCTGTTTCTACTTTCTAGGATGGAGACCGAGAGAGTGAGAGTTTGAGGGAAGAGATAATTTTTAGGGTTTTGATCAAATGGATAGGAGATTATGAGATAAGATGGAAGATTACGATCGCATTTGGAAGACTAACTTTCAGGTGCACGATCACATGAGAAATGGTCTATTTTACGTAAATAAGCTTGGCCTTATTATCCAATTATACAATCGACATCTGTATTTCGATTCCAATGAAGTTTTAAAACAAGCACCGGAATCAACCGAGTAGACATCGCCGAGGGGCCGAGCAGAAAAATGCAAACACATGTCATAGAACCGAACCGAACGAACCGAGACTTTCGATGCGGTTGGTCGCGATTCCCTAATGTTTTACTGTTCCAAATCCGGCCCTAATGTGGTCTTACTCATGGTGAATACATAACGGTTTTAGGAGTGTGGGTCGAGAGGTACCCAAAGATCAACAAAACCTTCCAAAATACTTATATGTCATTTCGGGATGGGGAGAGAACGCATGAGACCACTATTGGTGGCGTTCACGGCATATGATTGGTCTGAATCCATCGTCTCTCTATAGGGATAGAACAAGCCCATATCAATGCGTACCACTTAGGTATCGAAAGATATCTTTAACACCAATAATGGCGTGCGTGTTGGCGCGAAAGCTATATCTAACTAAAAAGTTCACAGTGAAAAGAGATGTCCGGTCTCATGCATTGAGCTAAGTACAATAATGCACCCTATTGCACTTAGGTAGGGCACTTACGCCTGTAGCACATCTTAAATTCGTCATCTTTTGGGCCGGAATGGATCCTTCTTTTGGATCAAGATTCACGGACGACCATTGGGGGTGCTTGAAGGCTTAACTTTATCAATATTGAAGCGCCCTAAGCATCTTTTAGGTATAAACCGATTGATGAATCAGGATACCATCTTCCGCGGTGTTCAAGTTCCAAACCGAGGCAAAATAGTGTTTTCCCAAGATCTTTCATCTCAAACTTCGGATTTCAAGCATTCAGCGGTTTCCCTAAACTCTTTAAGGGTGCCAATTATGTTCATGTCATCAACATAAATCGCTACTATTGCAAATCCAGAACTTGTTCTTTTTATGAACACACATGGGCATAGTTCATTGTTAACATATCCCTTCCTAATCAAGTAGTCACTTAGACGGTTATACCACATCCGTCCGGATTGCTTCAATTCATATGGTGGCGTTTCAATCTTATTGCAAACAGCGTTGATAGTTTAGAGCCACTTAATTTGGGTAACTAAAGTTCATCACGGGACCTTCATGTATATCTACGTATCTAGATCCCCATATAGATATGTAGTAAACTACATCCATAAGCTGCATGTTCAGTTTTCATAAAAACCAAAGCGACAAGGTAGAGGAACATAATAGCGTCCATTCACGGAGAATAGGTCTCCTCGCATCTTACAATATCGTTTCTCTCACTATGCTTTCCTAGCGAATACCCATTTATGACCAACTGGTTTGGTGTTGGGCTGTATTGGCACAAGCTGGTCCGAATACCTTTCTCTTAGCTAGAGAATCAAGTTTTGCACGGATCACTTTTTCCATTTTGGTCAATCAGGCTCTACGTTGGCATTCATCAATGGAGCGTGATCCAATGACATTGGCCTTAATAATCTCACGCGCCACCTTGAATACGCGAATACATCATCAATTATGATGGAGTTTCTTTCCCACGTCCCATGTACACTAGTGTAATTTCTGAGAGATCTCTACGTTCTCGGGGATAGGTTTTGACATTGAGGCATCCCCAAAGATGTCTCTTAGATATAACCATAATCCGGGAACATTCTCATGGGGCCGGATTTTGAGTATCGATGATCAAAGGATTTGTTTGTGCCTCATTCGCCCTCTTTCTAGAGGCGAGTGTCCTTCTAACCAATCGGTTTATCGAGCTTTCTCGCGGGACTGCGCGCCATAGGCGCCACATCACTGCCAATATGGGCAATACCGCCATCTCCTCGTACCTCAAGAAGCGGCGTTACGTCCAATATTTGGGATGTCAATCCTTGCGTGAGCACATTTACGGCAAGTATATGTGATCTCATCACTATGGCAACATCGAGAAAACACATCAGGCGGAGTGTCTACTACGTTCTTGGAGCTTGATAATTAAATTAAGCACTTCAAGTTGACTGTGCGTCACGAGGATCGCTTAATGAGACATAGTGGGGACGGAACCACGATAATTCATGTCGTTTCTGTTGAACATTTGTGTTCTTATCTCCCCTAATGACCGGAAGACTATCTCATCAAAGTGACAATCTGCAAATCTAGCGGTAAAAGAGATGCCTTTGTTAAGGGGTTTCAAGGTAGCGGGCGATAGTTGGAGATTCATATCTAACATATATGCCCATTAAATTAGATTTGTGGACCCATCTTAGAATGCTGTAAGCGGCGTAATAGGCACAGAAATGGCACACCCAAAATGCGTAAGTGCGAGATATCGGCTAGTACCCGGTTACTAGTAGCGTAAATTAAATAAGGTTAGGTGGTAATGGGTGCGTAGGCGAATTAGCGTCGGCGCGTGCAATATTGCATATCCCTAAGCGGAAGCAGGGGAGATTGGTGCGCATAACCAATGTCCGTGCTATCATTTGTAGTCATTTGATAGCGGCTTCCTTAAGACCATTTTGGGTATGAACATGGGAAGCTGGATGCTCTACATCAATCCCGGTGACATGCAATAGTCATCCGAACGTTTTCAATGTAAACTCCCGGCATTATCAAGTTGAATTGACTTAATCGGATGGTCAGGGGGTAGTGAGCCCGTAGATGGATAATCTGGACTAGGAGTTTAGCATATGCAACATTTAGAGTGGACAACAGTAGCGACATGTAACTGACGCATCAACCAATACCATAAAGTATTTAAAAGGTTTGCAAGATGGTTGAATTGGTCCACATATATCCCCTTGGATTCTCTTTTAGAACATAATGAGAATTTTTAGATCCTTTCGCGTAAGAGGCGGTCTAGGTCCTAATTTCCCCAAGGAGCAGGCTTTGCAAAATGAGCAAGGGGCCTTAGAAGTAACCAATGAGGATTTTGGTTGGGCACGAGCATCTAAAGCGCTATTCAAAGCAAAATTGGTGACTACATCACCCATCATGGCGTTGGAACCATGTGAAGTGGCATCCATGGAGTCATGGCCATGGGTGGCGCCATTAATGGAGTTATCACTTTGGGGCAGGGGAGGAGGCTTCCCAGAGGCGCGTGGGCGGCCGCTGCGGCCCGGTGGTCACACTAAGTCAGGGAATCAATCTTTGATTCTGCCCGTTTCTTTCGAAAAGAATGGATGTCCTTGTGAAGTCTTTAGTATCACGAATCATCATATCCACGACCAAGATGTCCTAGTCGGTCATGCCAAAGCCAGATGTGTTAGAATCCAAGAGATCTTCTCTTATCACATTATTGGATTCAATAGGTCGAATTGTAGTGACACAAAGTCCATTAGATTGACACATAAGCTTCTCTAAGATGCGCTTTCGTCCAATCATTAGAGGTAATGCAAAGAAACTCTTTTCCTTTCTAGTATGCATTTCCGCATGGAATCCGTTAGCTCTGATATCTTTAAAGCTCAATAAGGTTCGATTTGCCTTAGGAGGCGTAGAGAGCATCTGCGACATTAATCAAAGGTGCCATTTGGCAAAAGGAATTGGACCATTCCATGTCCTTGAACTAAACTGATGGCCCGACCATCGTAGTCATAGAGGAATATGTAGGCACCATCTCCAAGAATAATTGCCTATGGTGGAGAATGGTGTGAGCGTAGTCGCACTATTCGCAAGAACATTCTTGATTCTCGAGAATTCATTCCTAAAAGAAAAGATGTCGTGAATTAAAAAAAGGAGTCATAAAGAAAAGAACTCAACTTTTATTAATAAGCCAACTGAATTACATCATTGTCTCTTTCACTCTGAGAGAATCTAATCCAAAAACTAGCTAATGCAAAACAATGGTAGTCATCTAACTTCTTTAGGTAACTCCAAAGCAAATGTGACCAGGTAGGTAGAGAGATGCCGGTGGAGCAAGGCTCAAAGCTTAAGTACCACTTATCTAAAAAACCTTCCTAGACATCACACTTACTTTGGGTGAGCCTAGTTTGAAGAAAGACCAAACCATTGGCATTTACTATAAAAATAATTTGGCAATTGCCTACATCTCTTTGAAAATAAAAAGACTTAATCAAAATCGCCGGTCTCTGGATCTTGGCCTTTGAAGTCTTCCACCCTCGGTCGAGATCGCCATCTTGATCTTCTTGTTCCATGTAATGTGCTTCCCTTGCTTCATGATACATCTTGAATGCTTTTGCAACATTCGATATGCTTTTCATGCCCTTCCCAATGTCCAAGTAGTCCACACCTAAGACAAGCATCTTTATGGTCAAGTTTCCCTTGATCGAGGCACTTTAGGAGCGCTGGCGTTGGGACGGCTTCTCTCTTTGGTGGCATCACCACCATAGCCGGATGCTTGGCCTCTCTCTCTCTTCACACGCGTTGACCTCCACGGTTGATGTACGCCTATCTTGGTGGTTTCCTTCCTCTTTGGGGCGAGAATATGGACCGTAACGTCTAAAATTATCCCTTTCCTTAGGGTTTCACTCCTTGCGCCCTCCCTTAGAGGCTGACTATAATTAGACTCGAATTGGCTTTGCTCCCACAAGTCTAGAGTTATAGTTCTTCACAAGTATGTTGTGCGTGCTTTTTCAACTACTACGTTCATGGCTCCAATAAGCTCATGAAATCTTGTGATGTGTTTGGCATTAACATCAATCCGATAGTTCTTGGCTATCATCAATGTCTGAGAGCGGGGAAGGTAGAGAGAGTCTTCTTGATCAACATCATTATCAATGATTTTCTGCTCCACGAGAATTCCATCAAAGACTTGATCTGAAGTGCTTCGAATTGTAGTCAAGTATAGACTTGAAATCTGTGAGAAGGCTATGCCATCTCACCTCTAAATCAGGGAAGTATGGAGTCCACGAACATTGCCAAAACTTCTGCTCAAGTTCTACCCATAGCTTTCCAGTGTCTTCCTCATGAGGGTACTCATTCACGAATCGCGTCATTCATGTGCCTTGTCATGAGAATTATGGCTTTAGCTTCATTAAGCCTCTCTCTCGTAGCTCTATTCACTTCAAAAGCGGCAGCCTTGTTAAGGAGTAAGCACGCGTTGACTTGGCTCTTGGATGCGTATCTAGGATCCCATTAGCCTTAAGATCTTTGGTGTACATCACCGACCCTCTTGTGGTATCCTGCTACCTGTTATCTCTAGTGGAGGCGAAGCTCAACTTGTTCAAGTTACTCATCACGAAAAACAACAAGAAAATATGGTTAGTTTGGAGCGAAAAAGGCTACCCGCGAAAACAATAAAAATTTACGGCGTAGTATTTTGCCAAGAAATTAGGAATTTCAGTAGTTTCTTCCAAGAAATTGATTCCAAAGGGGTTGGATTAGATCGAAACAATGATATTTGTGGTCGATCGTTTCTTCTCAAGAAACTCTAAGTTTGGAGGACTCTACAAGCTCCAAGCATGGAGTGAGCACGAACCCCCATAGTTGGCTTAATTAGGTCTCCCCTATGAAGAAGAAAGGGGGTAGAAGAAGGGAGTTTGCAAGTCCAGAGAAAAAGAATAAAACTTCAAAAGCGGGAATTTTTAGTGAAAATTACTTGAAATAGGTCGCGGGAAATTTGGCGGAAAAGTCATTTGGGGAGATGGCGTGTCACGAGTGATGTGTTAGTGGGCCAGCTTCTCCTAGCTTCTTTTCTTTTCTTTTTTCAACTGGGCTTCTGGGGGCCGTGTCAGGTGGACCGCCTCTTTCTTTTCTTCTCTCACGGGCCCGCTTCTTTCTTCTTCTTTTCTTCTTCGGGCGGTTCAAAGTGCGGCCTCTCTTTGTGGCGGTTCGGAAAACTTTAAGGCCGGTTCAGAAAAAATTTTCTGGTTCCGGAATCTATAATCAAGCGTGATGATGATGAAATATGGTGGTCGGAGGTGCACTAGAAGGGTGCGAACCAGGTAGGGGAGCTTTGCTTCTTCCGGTGGCGGTTGGTATTTTTCGACGGTTTTGGACTCCTAGGATTGAGGGCTTCAATATATGTGGCGGCGGTTGCTAGGATTTGAAGGCTACGATTTTAGAGTTTGAGGGTTAGGGCTTCGAGTTGATAGCGTGTTTTAGGAAACAATATTTGAGAGAGAATTGTTGTACACTTGTACTTTCATTGATAATAGGGACATCTTTATATAGAGGATTACAATGCATAGAATCGTGAGTTGTATAAGGAAAGGTAATCATTACATTGAATGGATATCACTAAGATTCTCCGAGATTATCTCTAATTAAAACCCTATTACCACTAGGTCAAGTAACCTAGAGTTTGGGCCAGACACAATTTGGATTTACTTAAACAATTTTTTTATATTTTAGTGGCATTATGAGGGATAAGCGGCTAAATTGATAATATAAGTTTAAAAAGACACACTTATGGCTGGGTAATTTGTTATAGAGATATATTATCATTATCACCGTCATTATTTGATTTTTTTAAAATATCAACTACATTAACACCATATAAGAACAATTGTGGGATTTTATTTATAAAAAATAATAAAATAATAAAAATAAAAAATAAAAACTTATGGGATATGCTCTTTATGTTTATTGTAATTTGGAGTTCAGGTGTCATGTCCCTCTCATGTATTATGCAGTTTCAGTAATGATCAAGGCTTAAGAGCAGCCCGTATTGGCCCTCATTCAAAAAAACAAATTTCATATATATATGTGACTCGATCTATCATCTATCATCATATATACTCTTGTAATTCTTAAATAACCTTCTCTAAGCTTTGATGTCTTTTTTATCATAAGCTTTTAATGTTGTAAGTGCGACAACAACTTCTTTTTGTAAATTAAGGTCTTGGCCACTTACTTAGTAGTAGGTACTTCAGTAATCATACTAGTTTTGTAATTCACGATAGAAATGGTAAATCATATCGCTTATAGTTAGTGAACATAGTCAAAATGATTCATTCTCATACCAATTCATTTTCTCTCACATTCAGGGCTGTATCCGATTCATAAATTTTTCCATTCCAAGTATGTAAACGATGTTGTAAATGTATATGATTCTATTAACTACCTAGACTCGAATCTCTTAAGGGATCTTGGCAAAACCAGGTAGCTACGGTATATAGTAACATATTGTTACATCTCACTAGCTCAAACTCTCTCCAAAAACTGAACTCTTGCCATCTACATATTTCAAAAGAAGTGGAGAATTAATTATCAAGAAAACAAAAGTACAAAGACCTCAAGTCCTCAGCCGTTAGTTTTGTATTATTCTTGCAAGCTATCTAGCTACTCTTAATAGTTTTGGATTGCAGCACTAATTGCATAGTTCTACTTGCCAACTCATAGACTTTTCGAGATGCTAGTAGAATTTTCGAGATGTCGATCGAGTTCTCCAAAATAGGTTTCTTGCATCTGAATCTTTTTGACCAGAAGTTCCATCTGAATCAAACCTTGCCTTTACGTATTTTAGGTACAGAACAGTCACACACTCACACAAGAAAAAACAAAGAAAAGCAAATTTGGGAAAGCCTCAATCTCAGTCGGAGTCTCGGCCGACCCAACTTGATCTAGTTGCGGCCCTTGTTGCGGCTTTTTACGTCTTTACCCGACCACCATATCATATATTCATCACAAAAACAAGTTGCACGCAGCCTCCTCCCTACCTATTACCTAATACTAAACTACTTTCTCCTTGCCACGTACCCACCATCTCCATTTTCTATTTCTTTAATTTTTTTCATCCATTTGTTCATGGAAATTGGAACTTGGAATTTGGAAGATATTACTACTACTTGGTATAATTTTGAAAATTGTTTTGGCTTGAGGGCTTGAGGGCTCTTTTGCTGTGGTTTAATTGGAATCAATTTTGGCTTCATCATCTTTGGTAAAAATCTTTACCGATTAGTCTAATTTTCATGCTCTATCGTCTTCTCAACTATTACTCGTTATGTTGATTTGACTTGACGTGGTTCATTTTACATCTTATCACTAGTCGATTGATTGAGCAAGGAAGTATGTAGAGTTAGATTACGAGTCAACAAGGATTGAGCGTCGGCGTGAGGCCAATTGTAGTGATTGCTTGGAAAGATAAACTCCGTCAATTCTTTTACATCTTATCACAAGAGAATTTCTTAAGGTTAGGGCGATCTTGGAGAATGCACATGTCCTTAGATGGAGCCTATGAATTTTGAAAAGACATTTGTTTTAGTAAAGTTATTTATGAGAGGGGTAAAATAATGTTTTTCTTTGGACTAATTTCGGTTTACCCCTCACGAGGTTAGGGGTGCGTCATCATGTTAGTCCCTCTAGTTTCAATTTAATCATGTTAGTCCTCTCTCAAATTTCATCATCCATGTCCAATTTCTACTTTATTCCATCCAATTTGGACCGTTAAGTCGACTTTTTGAGGGTTAAAATGGTCATTTCAAGACAAAAAATTTCTTTTTTCTTTTTTTTTTTTTGCATTTTTTTCTGTTTTTTTTTTTTTGCATTTTTTATTTTCTTGTTTTTTCTTTTCTTAGCTTATTATTATTATTATTATTTTATAATTTTGTCTTCAACCTATACACCACAAGTTATAATAGGTTTATAAAAACAAAAAAATACTAGGTAGTTAAAAAGCATTTCATTTGGTCTACGATATTTGTGATATATCTCCGATAAAGCGAAGAATTTTAGGATATATCTGTAAAATATAATAGGTTTATAAAAGTGAAGAATAATAGGATATATCCCAATAAAAGAGTGAAGAAATATTTGTAAAATATGATTAAAAAAATATATACAGATATTTCTTCACTTTATTGAGGATATATCTAAAATTCTCAGCTTTATCGGAAGATATTCCACAAATATAAGTGACCAGCGATGAGCAAAAAGAATTTTAGGATATATCCCCAATAAAAGTGAAGAAATATCTGTATTTATTTTTTTAATCATATTTTACAAATATTTCTTCACTTTTATTGGGGATATATCTAATATTCTTCACTTTATAAACCTATTATATTTTATAGATATATTTTACAAATATATCCTAAAATTTTCACTTCATAGGAGATATATCACAAATATCGTAGAAACTGGCTGACTTTTTAACCACCTAGAGTATTTTTTTTTTTATAAAGCCTATTATAACTTGTGGTGTATAGGTTGAAGAAAAATTTATAAAAATAAAAATAAAAAGAAACACCTAAAAGTATTTTTTGTTTTGTTTTATAAACCTATTATAACTTGTAGTATATCTCCGATAAAGCGAAAGAATTTTTAGGATATATCCCCAATAAAGTGAAGAAATATCTGTATTTAATCATATTTTTGCAGATATTTCTTCACTTTCAATTGAGGATATATCTATTATTCTTCACTTTATAAACCTATTATATTTTATAAATATATCCTAAAATTTTTTAAACTTTATAGGAGATATATCACAAATATAAGTAGAACGGCTTTTTAACCACCTAGAGTATTTTTTTTTTGTTTTTATAAACCTATTATAACTTGTGGTGTATAGGTTGAAGACAAAATTATAAAATAATAATAATAATAATAAGCGAAGAAAAGAAAAAAAACAAGAAAATAAAAAATGCAAAAACAGAAAAATGCAAAAAAACGACAAAAATCTTCTTTTTTTTAGTTTTTGTCTTAAATGACCATTTTTAGCCCTCAAAAGAAATTAGACTTAACGGTCCAAATTGGGCGAGAATAGTAGAAATTGACACGGATGATGAAATTTGAGGAATGCAGAGGACTAACGTGATTAAATTGAAACCAGAGGACTAACATGATAACGCTAACAGGGAGTAAACTTGAAATTAGTCCTTTCTTTTTATTTACTTTTATCTTAGACAAATAAAGATTAGAATTTTAAAGCTTGTTCATTATTCGAATGAGAAATAACATCGTACCCATATCCGATTAGTGACAATGCTTTATTAACATTTCTCAAGTTATAGGACCATTTATATATATAAATTCATCCTTATACTGAGGTATTTGAGATAATAAAACAACTCTTCATCATTATAATAGGAAAACAATTTTTTTTTTTTTTATAATTAAGAAAATCGATTAGGCAGTTTCGTAGCCAATACAAGGATACCAGAGCTAAGGGGCCCCAAACCGTGATGCTGCTATCTAGAGTCGTCCAATACAGAAACCTAAAAGAGTCGAATCATTATTATAACTATGTGTAATTGGGTGTTGACTGTTATTACTGACGTGACTTTCAAATACATAAATAGAGTGACGCTTTTATTACTTATAACAAACATTACTAGATGAAGTGATAGACAAATACAATGGAGAAAACATGATAAATAACACATAGAAAAACTCAACATATGAATTTCCGGAACTTAAGTCTTTAATGTACAACTAAAACATTATTTCCTTCGCCACACTTGCATAAAATCAATGAGTTAGAACTAGCCCCCTAGTACCATAGTCATAAATTAGCCAATAATGAAGGTGGTAATAACTGTTAAAAAAAAGTAACTTTTCTTTTTCCATTACACATACGAGGAATTGAGGAAAGAAAGGAAAAGAATCTACTCAAGGAAAAAAAAACTCACCATTTTCACACACAACCCAAACAGTAAAAATTAGGAAAGAAAACACAAAATAAATAAAAAGCTAGCTAAGCAGAGCACATTATCTGTCTGTCTCTCTCTCTCTCAAAATCCCAATCTCTATCTTCTTCTCTTCCCTGCGGAAATTACTAAAAACGAAACATGACAGAAGTGTAGCGTGGATATATCTCAACCCACCATTTTTCCTCTCTTCTTCTTTCTTCTCTCTCATTTCTCTCTGTTTCCAGACCCAAAGAGCTCCCACCTTTGAATCCAGCAAAGCTCCCACCTTTGAACCCAGCAAAGCTCCCATCTTTGAAATTGAAACCCCCTCTTCACAGCTGCTATGCCATCCACCCTCCTCTCAGATCTACCCACCAAACCCATCTCAGCCTCCTCTCTCCCAGACCCATCTTTCTCTTTTTCCAATCCAAACCCATGTCGTCTCTCCGCGTCTACCCAGATCTGACCTCCCGGGTCTACCCGGAACCCGACCACCGCCGCATCGACCACTTCGACCGCCTCCCGGACTCCCTCCTCCTCCTCGTCTTCAACAAGATCGGCGACGTCAAGGCCCTCGGCCGATGCTGCGTCGTTTCGCGTCGCTTCCACTCCCTCGTCCCGCAGGTCGAAAAACGTCGTCGTTCGGGTCGACTGCGTCATCTCCGACGACGATTCCTCGCCCTCCGCCTCCGCCTCCGACAAGTCACGCGCCCCTTCTCGAGTCTCTTCCGGTTGGTCTTCGGCGGCATTGTCAAGCCTCTCCAGGCTCTCGGCCAGTTCCTCGGTCCCCGCCGATCGTCGTCGTCCTCCTCGTCGGCGTCGTCGCTCGCCGTCGGGAACGAAGACGACGGCGGCGAGCTCGAGCAGGCCGGCGTCACGCACCACTCCCCACCCAGGTTCTGAAGAATTTCAACGAGATTCGCTTCCTCCGGATCGAGCTTCCCTCCGGCGAGCTGGGCATAGACGACGGCGTTTTGCTCAAATGGAGGGCCGATTTCGGGTCTACTTTGGACAACTGTGTGATTCTTGGAGCTTCCTCTGTGATTCAACCCGGACCCAACAAGCCCAACGACGTCGTCTCCGGCTCGGGCGATGGGGTTTGCCCCGCTAACGCCGTCACCGACGATAACGGAAGCATACCCGACTCGTTTTACACAAACGGTGGACTGAAGTTGAGGGTGGTGTGGACCATTAGCTCATTGATAGCAGCCTCTGCCCGGCATTACTTGCTTCAGCCAATCATTTCGGAGCACAAGACACTAGAGCAGCCTGGTGCTGACCGATGCCGACGGGCAGGGGTGTTGTACATGAACAGAGAGCAGCTTGAGGAGTTGAGGGTGAAGCCATTGTCGGCTTCTTCGGCCTCCAAGAGGACGCTGGTGCCGGCCCTCAATATGAGGCTCTGGGTACGCGCCCCAGTTGGAGTTGCCGGATGGGGTTGTGCTTAAGGGAGCTACTTTGGTTGCTATTCGGTGCCCAGTGAGCAGTCCAACCCCAAGAAGGAGGTCTCTGATCTCTCTTGGGTTTCGACTGCCTTTGAGGAGCCGTATGGGACTGCCGCAAAGATGCTGGTGAAGAGGAGAACTTACTGCCTTGAGATGAACTCGTTTTGATTAGATTTCCGATAATTTCAGGTAAAAGTTTTGCAATTTCTAGCTATGCATTTATGTGTGAGTGATTTCTTGCGTCAATTAATTGTCCGGTTGCCTTTGAACTTGGGAAAGAGTCTTTATGCGTTTGCTTAGTTCAAGGCATTCAGTTTGACATTTGGACTATAGGAAAAGTGACGTTTGTATATTGTTTTCAGCTCATAGTTTGGAAGAGCTCTTTCTCCTTTTCTTTATTGCTGTATCATTACTGTCTGAAATTTAGTCCTTGTTACGCAATCAAAATTTAATGGATAATAAGGAGATGAGGTCATTTGCATGTCTTGTGAATTTCTGGGAATGAGAAAAACACAACTTGTAATCGGTATCTGAAGGCCAAGATATAAAGTAGCTTAATTGTGTCAATTATCAATTCGAGTAAAGGGAGAAGAGAGTTAGATAGTCGATTTTTTAGTCATTATTGTAGTTTTTAGCATTCTGCACTTCTATTGTTTGAATTTTTAGTCATTAGTCTTTGTGTTGTGCAGTCTAAAGGTACAAGTTTCATGGTGTAGTCACTCATTTTAGTTTGATATCGGATTCTCAGGTAAATTTTAGGGGAAATGGGGACTTGCATGGTTTTGAAGACAGGAGAAACAGAGAGAACGGTCCTGTCTCATTGGTAGTCAAAGTCAACTACAGAGCCCTTCATTCAGCAAATGTTGATGGGATTGAGAGACGGCGGGTTATGCACTACAATCTTACTCAATTTATGCTTGAGATCACAGTTGAAATGCATCTGCTGGTTGTTTTTGTTTCAGGCATTTGCTTGTAAGAGTGCTCTCACTGCAAAATGCAACTGGAATTGATGTATAAAAAGGATTTTGGAGCTTGTAGTGGTCTTACTTTTTATCTATCTTCCATGTATGTGAATATTGTAGGTAATGACAATGCTTATGGTTATGTGATGTATGTCAAAAGTTTATTTCAGCACTCAATCCACATAGCAATGACTTAAAAAGTTTTTCCTATCATGCTTCTCTTAGTGGAATGTTTATGGATTGATTGATATTTTAAAACCAATTGAAGGTTCAATCTTTCTTCCGCATTTTACTCTTGCTCTGCAGATTGTTTATGATCACCCTAGGTGGTGTAACTGAAACACTTCTGATTGTATTTCAGACACAAGCTTAAAATGGCTTTTAAGTTTTATCAAGATGCACTTTCAAGTGTCTTTCCAGGAAGTTTTTGGGACTTCAATTATGAGTTTCTATTGGCTTCTCTGCTTGCTTCCGAAGCAGTGTCGGCATCAATTCATTCCATCGCTGGATCCAATTCATTCCATCGTTGCATCCCTTCCATCTCTTTCAAGCTATCAAAAAGAAGAGTAGAGTTGCTGAATTGATCACAGTAAAAATTCGGAATATGTCACACTAGCGTATAGATAATGGTATCTAATGTTTGCTATAGTCCTTGTATTACAAAACCATTTTGCCATTTCTATAATGACCAAAAGCAATTGCAATTTTTCTTAAAAGGGTACATATTAATTAAGGACAGTTGGTCAGCTGCCGAAATATACAATTTGGACTGACCTTCTTTGGCTTTCAACATAAAAAAATGGCTTTTTCCTCTTCTTGCTGTGAATGGGAATATTGCTTATCTCACCATAGATAACTGGTGGCTGTAGAATACAATGAACCAATTTAAATGGTTGAATTTTGGGTTTTAGGCCAAATAAAGCAAGAAAAGATGCCTATTTCCAGGTACCCCTTTCCTTGATAAATCCAAAAGATTCTCATTGATGTCATCCCCTTAATCAAACTTCTTATTCATTCCAACTTGCATGACCCAATTTTTTAGTGCTCCTCCTTATTTTGTTTCTTTTATTTGGCATATATTCTAATTTATAAGACTTATCCACCAAATACTGTGAAGTATGAACCACCACAGTAGCCATGACCAGAAATTCTTCTGTAGCTGAAAAATCTCAGTTCTAGAAGAAGCACATTATCCACACAAAACCCACAGAGCCAATTTGTTTAATTATTTCGTTTTAAGTACCAAGGAGAACCGGTTGTTGTGTGATAATAATGAAAAAAAAATAGAAAAGAAAAAAAATGGATGACATTGAAATGGGAATAATGGGACTCACTGTTGTGGTTTAGTTTTTAAAAGAAACAGAGAATTTTGGAGTGGCCAATTATTTAAATTATGGAGAAAATGAGCTGGTTGTGCAGCTTCTGCTTCCTCTTTTATGTGATAGTCACATGAGATACGTTAGCTTTGTACACTCACAAAGTCACAATCCACGTGAAATAAAGCCTGGACTGGACTCAAAGCTTACACAGGTGTGCAGAAGCTCGATCGGTTGCTTATAACCCCTATTGACTTTAATTAGGTTATAATCTTTGTGATATATTCAATTATTCATATGGGGTATGTTACATTAATTGAAAACCATCCAACTATAAGAGTCCCAGAAAACCATTTTGCATTATTGCAACATTCATAACTTACAGAATTTGAGGACATTTCACTAGTTATGCAATGTCAAAAATTTACTAAGTTCATTGGTCGGCAACACTCAGATTGTTTTGTTGTATATTTTAGTAAAACGAGCACGAAAGCAGTTCCAAAGATGAAGTACCAAACTGCAGTTATTTTCATTTGTAAAAGAAGCCCTTACTTTGAGCTGTCTTCCCTCCCAAACTTGATGGAACATGCTTTAACATTCAAGTTTAAGCTTCTTCAACAAACTAGGCATTTATGTACCACAAGACATGTTGATGGATGAACTTTAAACTGTGTAAAAGCGAAAGTTCATTACTTTGATCGACTGTTCTCAAAAGAATGGAAGTACTTTCAAGAAGCTTTCTCCAAAGTACCCAATTCATTTGTTTTTATAAATGTTTCTGTGTTTCTCTATTGCTCTTATAGTCAATATTCAGATCTAACCATATATGAAAAATCAGACCAAAAAATAAAAACCCATCTATGAAAATTGAAAATTGCTAATGGAGTCTTCCAACCTTGTTTTGGGCCTAAGTGCTACCATAGGCTTTTCCATACTAAACTTTCTTGTTGATTATGTGGGCTACACACTCATTTGAGTCTACAACCTTGGGGGTTTATGGGCCTCACCCATAAGGCATATGATCACGTTTGAGTACAAGCTTACAAGATGTGCGCAAATTTGTCGAAAATTTTACAATGTACGTGATGTTATAATATTCCGTGTTACATGACATTCTCTTAGCAATTTGTATCATCTAAAGCTCAGAACTAATTAGGAATTTATAATATTAAATATAAACCTTGTTTATTTATACTCAACGTGAAAATTAAAAATAAAAGTTGAAAGACTATAAACTAACTATAGTTCATGCCCCAACTTTGTGAAACTGAACTTCATAATTTTTACAAAAAATAAAAAATAAAAACTTCCTCAAAACTATGATTTTTTAGACACTTCTTGAACTGACAAAACTCAAAATCACTTGACCCAAATTTTTTCTGATTTTTCAAAGACAAAAAGAATCAAATTCGTTAAAAAATTAGTTTAAGGTTTAGGTGTTCCATGATTTGGAACACGTTCTTAAAATTATGCTATACAAATAGTGAGCTTATAGTACAAAAAGAATTTCAAGAAGAGACTATTAATAAGGTTTAAAATGACACCTCTCCAACGTATTATAATGGTGCTCCCATGACACGCCTCAACGTGCTAAACCATGCAAAGCTCCAAATCTATTTAAATCTCAATCTCATCATTGGTAAAACATGATCTTTAAATGAGTTTCAAATTGAAAAAAAAAAAACAAAACGAAATCTCTAAAGGATTTTTTTAGATAATTTTTCAAAATTGAAAAGCAACAAAATTCATTAAAAAATTAGTAATGCGTTATTTCATTGTTCCACAAGTCTCTTTTTAATTTTTTTTTATTATCATGTCAATAATTCATATATACAATAACTAGTTTATCGTGAAGTCAAATTACGGCCTGCAACATATGAAAGAGAGCCTTATGCCACTAGACCATTGTTCCACAAGCTGAGACATATTAGTCATATTTTGATAGATATTAATTTGATGGCACATGTGAATTTCAAATGACACAGTGAATTTAAATGATGATCCTGCGACACATCCAGTTATGTCAAAACCATGTCGGTTCCTATTTTTTAATCAAATTGTTCCGTGTCATAAACTCACAGTTGCTCAAACATGAATTTAAAGGTATAATGTACAAGACACTAAAATTAAAAGTTAGATCACCAAATCATTCTCCAAAATTCCTAATGGTATTGTCTCCCTCACTGTTGTTTTTTTTCTTTTTAAATGCAAAAATTGTTATAAAAATTCTTCGAACATCAAATACATAAAAACACCTCTTTTTCTTTTTATAATTTCCAAATATATAGTTTATAGTCATGCAAGTAATCTACTTGTGAGTCCAGAAAAAATAGTAACAACAAATAACTAGACTAATAGTATCATGAGAAATGTCATGAATTGGATGTTTCTAGAACCTGATAGATATTCAGCTTCAGAAACTAAATACATTTCACAAGGTTAATTACTTCTCTTAAAATGATTGTATAGACATTTAAGAACACTTGGGAGGAAGGGAGAAAAGAATAACTCCAATCGAATTGTCAGTTACATCTTCAAAGCAGACACGCATAGGTAAACCATAAATGTAAATATTTCTCCGAATGAAGGAATGCAAGCTGAATGACTTCAAAATGGTTAAACCAGAAATACCACCAACTTCAGAAACATTATAGTAAGCTGTCATCCGATGAAGGAAGCATGCATTCACTTGCAGCTTGTCATTACTTCTTTCGCTTCAGTTTTCTACATAAACATTATCCTCAGTTAGAAACAAGCCAGCTTGCAAAATCTTATACACATATAATTAGTAGACACAGAGATTTAGAAAGGAAACTATACATCAAGCCAATCTAACATACATTTACATGACTCTGCACTAACATATAAACATCTTTTTAGTCACCATGAATCTTTTTACACTATGAAGAAGAAAGATACATGGATCCATTACAGATTCTAGGGTTGAACAAGGTTGTTTGTGAATCATCTACAAAACTTTTACTTGGTTAGTGGAAGATAAGATAATAGTGAAAACAAAACACTTGAATGAACTGGTTCCTCACTGCTCTAGCGTGCACAATATTCTGTCTATCCAAAAGGGTAGCAAATTTCACTGATTTCATATGCTATGCAATATACGTAAGCTAATTGCATCGTATAACTTATGGTAAGGAATTCTTTCAACATAAGTAAAAGACATATTCCATATTAAAACATGGAAAATGCAATGTTCCAAGCAGTATAAAAGTGTCCCCTTAAAAGTCAGAAAATCAGACCTGCATTCTAGGATTTCCATAATCACACTCGGCCAAAGGAGACTGATCCTAAATTCTGAGTTATTTTGAGAATCCTCTGCAAGGAACAAAGATTTCCTGTAACCTTCTTCTAGGTTAAGCTCCCTGCCCACTCTAACCTCATAGGAAGATAACTTTCACTAAAGTTATTCCTCACAATTAGTTTTGAAGTTGTTCATGACTTTTGACTTCCTAAGTCATCCCTTCATCTATAATTATCCATTTCAAGTTCAGAACTGATTTTTTCCTTCTTTCTATATCTTTTTGAGCAGAGAAAACTACTGTAGCTATTACAATCTTATATACTGTTATCAGGAAACTTCAGTCACACG
Source organism: Dioscorea zingiberensis (assembly GCA_026586065.1). Taxonomy (NCBI): domain Eukaryota; kingdom Viridiplantae; phylum Streptophyta; class Magnoliopsida; order Dioscoreales; family Dioscoreaceae; genus Dioscorea; species Dioscorea zingiberensis. The sequence continues at coordinate 85,326 of JAGGNH010000110.1, read as the reverse complement.
CATTTCAGTCAGTAGTGCTTATACTAGCATGAAGGTAAATGAAGAATTGATATATCAGTAATGCGTATAAGACCATCACTAGTTTAGCAAGTGGGAAGACATCAAAGAAGTAAGAAAGAACTCCACTGACGCAAAGAATTGAAGAGGAGTATAGGTGGAAAAACTACCTGTCAATGATATGAAGGTTTCAAGGTCCAAAAATTCCAAAATCTTACCATACTGGTAAAAGCAAACATACATAATCCAAGCAATAACAAACATTACAGGATCGTGGCTGACATGGACCTAGATATTTAGGACATTCCTAAGAGGATCAAATTGTTCATTGACAGAATCTGCCACAAGAGGTTTATAATCAGTCCGTGACTGCCAGAAGACACTGGATCAGATTCTGATGATTATTAGTTCATAGAATTGATACCATGCACTAAGTTCTCGGTTCATATGGTTAAGTCGAATCTTCTTAACTACTTGATATTGGAGTTCATACCAAGGTTAAATTAGTGAAGCGACATCACAACAAATTAAGCTCTCTCTAGAGAGATAAATATAATGTAGATTAATGCTTAGGTGTAAGAGCATCAGTGATGAACTTGAGTTGGCCTTAAACCATGAGATGCATCTTCTCTCCCCAAAAGTATGGGGTAGAAGGATTTTACATGAAAAAGAAAAAGTTGGTGTGAGATTCATAATAAGTATCCTGTTTAGCTTGCTCTAGTTAAGCAAGTAGACTGGCACACCAAGCTTGCAAATCAGGAAGTGAGCTGAGAAAATAAAGAAAGTTTCTGTTCTCAGATTCTAGACTACGAGGGAAAGCTAGGGAATGTAGTCAATTCATGTTGCATGAGATGTAATCTTATGTTTAGATTGGTGAGGTGGAGAACCATTTGTGAGTTGAGAGGCTTGTTAACACTAATTGTAGTACTGATTATCCCTCTCTTGTGTTTGTGATTGATCTAGACTTGTGGTATGAAAATTCATGTATCTGGAGACCAACAAAGTTATTGGCCTAATATAGGTGTTCAACTATTAGAAAACTAAGTAGTGCCAACAAAAAATTAGTCAATCATATGGAAATCCTAACACTATGTTTTAGAAGAAGATAAATAAAAATAAAAAAGTTGGCTAATGATGGCAAAAGTCCTTGCTTCCTTAAAACCAAATATTGATTTTCAGGCTGGCTTGTGAGGTTATAGAAATGCCACTTTCCACATAAGAAGCTAAATTGGTATACAAATAAAGTCTAAAAGCTTTCAGAGAAAACAAGCAACAACGCGTTGTTAAGCGTATTACTACTTGTTAAACGCCAAAGTAATCACCTTGATATACCTACATTCAAGTTGCTACATGTTAATTCTTTTTCACATATATCTTAAGACTTGCTTAACAGTTTTAAAGTTTAAGTAAACAGGAAAAAGATATGCAACAAAGGCTAAATTGGAGACGAAGAAAAGAAGGTAAAGCTATGAATGCGTTAACATGTTTTATACCACTTTGGAGGACTCATGTGGTAACTAGAAAAAAGTCCTCATCAAGGTAAATTAGGTCCTCGTTAGAGTAAATTAGGTTTTCATTTGAATAATTAAGTCCTAAAAGTTGTAATTGTAGTAGGTTCTCATTTGAGTAATTAAGTCTTAAAAGTTGTAATTGTAGTAGGTTCTCATCTAATTAATCAAGTGCTTAAAATGATGATTGTATGTATGTCATATGTTAACATATTGTAGAACTTACCCAAAGAAAAGAATAATGAGAATAAATAACACTAAGTATAAAAATAAAAAATAAAAAATAAAAACAAAAAGATGTTTTACTATTTCACATTTCACTTCTTTGCAATAGTTTTGCTGCAACAAGATTTTCACCAAAATGAAAAAAGTTTTACTATTTCTTAAATATTTCATTCCCTCTCTCTTACCTATATTTATCTTAAAAGATATCAAGAGAATGATATTTGAACCCGATCACATTCAAGTGCATAAAAAGATAAATACTCTTAACAAGAGCTACGTTACAAACCACCTCTGTATTATTTCATCTATGTTAGCGACAATTGCTTTCTTTTATTTTTTTCTTCTCCATATACAGTTTGTTCTTATAGATGATAAACTATTATTGAAGAAAATTTTATCCTCATGCGCAGATTTTTCTGGCATGATAGTCCAACTCTACCTGCCTACGTGCATGGGCTCTATATTATATGCTAAGAAAACAAACCAAGTAAGTTCTTCAAGCGAATCAAATTCTAAGTTAAACCCCCGACACTGCGCCGAGCATCAGCCATGTGGTGAAGTTTAGGAGGTAGAAAACAACACTCAAAAGCTATATATAGCCGCAAGAGCTAAAGGCTAAGGCTGAGGTTAGTGTGACCTAATTAACCTAAACCCAACTGACTAACACATGGCTTCACCATTTGAATAGCAACACCTGTCATCGACATGTGATGGACTTACAGATGCTAAGAGAGAAGGAAACCAAAACAAGAGAACAAACGAGGAGACAACCAGCCGATCCCCCCATTCACTCCAATCCATGCAGGAGAATCAAAAGCACATTACAATAATATATAATAGAAAAACCCATAAACCCTTGGCCCAATGCCTTCACTTCTTTATTCACAATACCAAGACAAAAGCCTACAATTTAGCGTAAAATTACAGGTTAAATCTAAAAAGCATACCAGGAAACTATTTATATATAGTAATCTAATTATGGAAGAAAACCACCCCTTGTAAACATTCATGAGGCAAATTCATGATAGAACAAAACAAGCACATAAATAACAATAGAAAACATTAATATTCTGAGTGATGATCAAGTAGACAAAGAAGGAAGAAGATTGGTTCCAAGTAATTACCAGAAAAGATCAGTTCTTTGCTTTTCCCTTGTGGTCTGAATGCCGGCTTCCGTCGCCGTAGAGCTGCAATCCAGCTGGGAACTGGTGGTGCTGGTGATTCTCCATGGTTGGAGCTGCGGCTGCGGCTGCGGCGGCAGCTCCGATGAAGAAAGGTACACTGGACGATCCGTCCATGGGAGAGAACCTCTGGTGGTGAGGGCAAAAGAGAAGGTGGTGATGATGATGAATTGGACTGAAGGGTCCCCTATTGAAACCAGCAAGGCCGCCGGAAGAAGACATGGAGAAGTTGAGGTTGTATTCGCCGCCGTTGGCCGCTGCTGCCGAGACAGGGATGTAGTCGGGAACAAACGAGAAATGCTGCATCTCCGGGTGGCTGTTGTTGTGGTCACCGGAGATGCTGAACATTGTCTGCGGGAGCGAATTCCCCAGGTGGATTTGGCCGGAGAATTGATGGTGGTTTCGGGTTGGGGTGGAGGAAAGTCCCAGAAGACTCGACCCGAAGTAGTCCATCGGTGGTGCTGCCTTGTGGAACAAAATGGGCTCGCCGTTGTTGTTGTTCTGCTGATGACCGGTGGGACTGTTGTTCCTGTTGTTTCCGATTCCGCCGGTGAGAAGCTCAGTAAAGGATGCGTTTTGAGAAATAGCCTGTGCAATGCGGGAGGACTCGTCGTTGTTGCCGTCTTTCTCCTTGTCCTTTGCTGCTCTCTCCCGGGCTCGCTCCCTGGCCTTATCCCGGTTCACCCGCATCTCCGACCGGGACAGAGACAGCCCCGATCCCTTGCTCGTCTCAGAAGTACTACTGCAAGCAGATTTCGACATACAAAGCTGATGATGATTCTGCACTTGATGGTGATAATTGGGGTCACCATCAACATCAAGCTCAACAGAATCGAACCCCGCTCGCTGTTTCCGCCACTCTTCTCATCGCTGAGCTGCTTCGGGTGTCGGGGAACGAGGCTGTTCAGAGAAGGAAGCTCGGAGATGGCGTCAGCGGCAGCTTTGATCCAGCCACTCCACTGCCTTACTGGGTTGGTCATAACCCAGCCGATCTTGAAGATCGTAGAATTGAATAGCGGTTGTAACCGACAACCGGACCCTCCTGTCCCTCAACCCTTTCGAAGTCCACACCTTGCTGTGCCGATCTTTGCCTCCGGAGGCTCTCGAAACCCTGATGATTCGAGAGTGGTGCCACCCGTTAAGCCGGTTAGTGCCGGCGTCTCCCCACTCCAGCTCTCTTGAGCTCCCGGCCCCGGCCGCCGCCACCGTCGTCTTCCTCATCTGGGTTCTTGGCTATAGTGCTTCCTCTACCGCCATTTCCAATTCTTGGGAACTTGCAGGGCTGCTGAGCTTGAATCTCCTCCACCTCCATAGCATCACTTTCATGCCTCAACACTCATCCAATTCAAAAGAACAAAACCCAAGCAAGTTCTGAATTGGGTTTTAGAGACAGCTTTGGTAGGTCAGAGAGAGAAAGAGGGAGTCTTTGAAGAAGAGTGCTTGATTAGATGGATGTGATTAGAGTGAGTTGAGAAGAGTAGTTCAGGTGGGGTTACTGTGTCCTATGCATTGATGACGATAATTCAGAGAGGTACTTTGGCTCTGTAGTGATAAAAGGCCTTTTTACGGTGTGATATATCACCGTCCAAGTCAGGAAGGCCGTTTAACCTTTTGCAGAAGCAGAAGTGCTTTCACCAAAAGCAAAGCCTGCGACTGCACAATTTCTAGTCTCAGACCTTGCCTAGCTCAGCCCTGCAAAACCCCAAAAATGCAAAAAAAACAGAAATCAGTTTTTCTTTTCTTTTTTTTTACTTGTAAATGTAATAGTAGCTAAAAGAGTAGACTAATATTAAACCATTTTCAGATGCCTAAAATACGTACACATTTATTTACACTGATAAAGACTCATTCAAAGAACACAGCTCCAGAGAGAGTGAGGAGATCTGGCTTTTTATGTTTTTGTGCAAACAAAATACTGCAACAGTTAAAAGCCTAAATGGCCTAAACCTAAGAAAAGGGTTTTAAAGAAGATGAGCTTTAAACATAACTAAAGTAGAAACAGAGAAAGGAAGAGAGAGAGACCCATGTTCCTCTCCCATAAACACAGGCCATAGCTCAGAGCTATAAGCTAACTAGTTTCTGGTTCAGATTCAACTGATCTGGCCAAAGCCAGACCCTTTTTGAGCGAAGTTCTCAGTATTTAAACCCCTTGGCTTGGCCCTAAAAATGCCGGACATATTCTCAGACCCACTATTAAGAAAAGGTGAAAAATTGTTAATTTAAAATTGAGAAAATTCAAACCTTGAACAATGTTGGGTGTTTTTGATTTGGTACAGGTGTCAAGCTCTCTCTGATTTGTTACAACTTACAAGTACAGCCAAGCTTGGAGCAGTGTGATCGTTTGTCTGCAGATTCATGAGCAAAATGAGATTTAAGCATCCAAAGCTCACAGATCTGAGCATTAAAAACTTGATGGGATCAGTTCCTTTGCTGCAAAGAAAACCAACAAATCAAACAAATTTTCAGATTCTTGTCCTTCCCATTGCCCCTTCTACCTCTAATCCAAACCTTATCAACACTCTTTATAATAATACCCATTAAAGCTGTGTAATTTAAGCTCAATCAAGCTAATTTTCAAAGCTGAAACAGCTGGGAAAAGATGTGAAATTGCAGAACTTCAAGCTCAAAATAAAGAGATGGGTGCAATGTTTAACAAGACAAAACTCAAAAATGACCTAGAAATTACTTCCAAGCTTGAATTGGGTTTCTGGAGTATACTTGCAAAAATTAAGCTTTACAGTCACACAGCTCCTTGATCCCTGTAAAGTCCAGAAAAAGCTTCATTAACTAACCTAAACAAAGAACCCAAAAAGAGTAAACTCAAAAAGTTTCTGATCTTTATTCTTCAGAGGATTCAAAATTGAAGGAAAAAAGACTCACACAAGCTCTCAGAATATGGAGGTTGATTTTAGAGATGAGAGTGAGTTAGGGTTGTGGGTGTGTTTGGCGGGTAAGGAATAAGTAATCAGAAATGGAAGGAAAAGATTGAAAATTGGAAGTGGAAAATTGATAACGTTTCAAAAAGTGGGGTTAAGGGGCTAAGTAGTAGCACTAGTTCTAGTAGTGATGGAAGATGAGAAGAGAGAGAGAGAGAGTGAAGAAATAGTGAAGAAGAGAGAGTTGTGTTCTTCTTCTTCCCCATTTGAGCAAAGCACCGGGCTTATCGGGAAAGGACAGCACACACAGCGCCGTTCTCTCCACTTTATACATCTATACTCGTCTTCTCTCCTCTTTTGCCCTTTCTTCTCTTCCATTTTACCCTATTACCTTTCTTTTTATTTATTCCTTTTCATATTTCTTAATTGAAGACATAATAAAAATTCAGACAAAGAAAAGGGCCACCTAAAAAATGATGTTTTGTAATTTTTCTATTTTTGGTATATAATTTTGTAATTTCTTCATTTTCAAGAGGATGAAGGACTATGGAGCCATGCGTTGAGCACAGAGCAAACTGTTCTTTCGCCTTTTACTAAATAGGATGAGGAACTTTGAATTAAAAATTGTGGTCAAATTAGCATTTTCTGGAGGAGAATATAATTTTCAGAATTATATCTGAAAATGAAAAGAATTATATCTGAGCAAATGAAATCCATGAGAATTGTAATTAGCCAAAAATGTGGAATTTCATTGATGGGGAATATAAGAACAAAGAAAATGAGAATGTGAAGTAGGTATAAAAAACAAGTGAGTTGAGGTATATGCTGTAGTCTATTCATGCACTCACCTTTCTACATGAAAATGAATTAAAGTAGATGTTTTTCTATATATAAAAAAGTAACATAAATAAAATACACTCCGTAATGATCTTAATATTACCAATATTAAAAATAATATCTTATTTGAATCGAAAAATGTTTTTTAATAAAACGTTTAAGAACGTTCATAACTATATTTTAAGTCTATATAACAATTGATATCATGTTGGCTTCGCAAACAACATGATGTATCGCAAATCTTGGTGTGGGAGAAGGAGATTGCATATATCTTGAATATAGGAAGAAATTACCTAGCTGTAAAGAAGGATTTTCCTCCTTAAGAAAAACACATTAATTTATTTGACATTTAACATTGAAACTAATGCTTAATGAGTTAATGACCAATGCAATATGATTCATATTTTTTTTATATAAATGTTTGCTTTGACACAAGTCACACAACATCCCATCTTTAATTAGATCTAGCTTCCTTTGCATTGTTTCTATCTTCTACCAACTAGCTAGGTGAGCTTTTCATTAAGGAATTACCATTCACATTTAATATTATCATTATTTTCAGTCAATAAAAGACGCTTCAAATAAGTGCATGCAAGTGTCCTTTCCCTTTGAGCTAGCTACTAACAAAATTAATTCACGTCCTGTTACATTATTGGAGTGCAGTCCATGTTATGGTTTTAAGTTTAGCTAGGATGCAATGAATTCCAATCTTATTGTGTACCAAAAACTAGTTAAAATCAAACCACTCTAGCTAGTCCCCTTGAATAAATTGGTAAGATAATCAACAAGGTACTTTCTCTGAACCCTACATATCCACCAACACCACTTTAATTTTTAGAATTGCAATGGCTGAACTTAATAATTTGCCCTAAAGGATCTGACTTTGAAACCGAAGACATGTTGAACATGTTACATGCATGTGGAACAAACTAGAAAAGGATTCAAAGCCTCTACAGATCAAGGTCAATTGTTGTGAACTTGTGAACAGCCTGCGTCAATTATTTGCAAGTTGAGATTGATCATTGATTTGCTGCTCCAGATTTGCAGTTATTTCTTTGGCATTTACCTTGCAAAAATCAAAGGGCATAAAGCAGGAGCACTCAATGATCTATATGTAGAACTGTTACAAGGTTTGGGTACAACTGGTCTCAACTAGGTCTTAGTTGGAAAGGGGTTTTTCATTTGGATTCAATAGAGGACTTTCAATGGTAAAGTTGGAGCATTCAATTCTTGTGCCTGTATTTTCCTGCACTACTATCTACTAGAGACGAGTATATTGACAGGTTACATTGTGATGCATAATTGAACTTGATGAGGATCCACCAAGTTTTAAAGAATACAAAGCCTTTGATGATAGAAGTAATACACTACAATAGCCACAAATTATTGAATCTTCCAAATAACTCTACAATTTTTAGGGTTTTACTTAAATGGTCTTTATTTTAAAAGGTCATTCATGTACTCGAGTGTACACTAACAACTGTATAAAGACATCTTGTACCCTAGATGTATTTAATTTCAAGCTAGTTTTTTTTTTTTCCAGCATAGCAAAATAACCGGCAACTATGCATCGATGGACTTAATGTTTATGAACACGAATTATATGATTTTCTAACCGTTGAAAATACTCTCGAGCAAGTTGTGCGGAATCACATAAGATTTGAGCACTATGGAAATCCTAAAATTCAGGTTTCTAAAATGGTGAGATTGTAATTGTAAGCTAAGTGGGAGGGTTAATCCCAATTATCACAAAAAGGAAATGGAAAGGAAATCGCCAAAAATGATGGTTAAGAGTTAAAGGCCTTTCCTCCCCACCCAAATGTCGAGTTGAGAACTCACTCACCCAGCTCCCAGCTCCCAGCTCCCAGCTAATCACGCTTTTAAAAAGGCGTCTTTTGAGGTGGTTTAGTTTTGATTAATTTAAGCAAAGGATTTAAGATTTGATTAATCTTGTTGATCCGTACAGCTTAATGTTGTGTCTCTCTCCTACCCATCCCTGATATATAGTAGAATAACACTAATTGTGTGGCATCATACTATGCGGAGTATGGGCTATGGAGGCAGCAACAGAAACCCACTGTGCAACGCTTGCTGGAAAACAAAGTAGCAACAGGAGAGACCAATTATTTGAGCAACCCAATTTGATCAAGGAGATAGATTTCACAGAAGATTTGAGATAAAGGGAAAGTATTGGTTTTGAAAGCAGGTCTTGAAGTTTGTATACCTAGATGGGTACTTCTTCCATTTTGTTGTGAAAATCAGGCTGTTTAGAGGCTTTGTCAATGGTTAATGTGTCGGACCGTTGTTTTACTGTTACGGTATCCTCATTGGGGAGATTGGAGAGTCTCGTTTGCATATCTCAGGAAATTATGTGTGTAGAAGGTAATCGTGTAGCTCTAATATTGCTTGCTTTTTGTTATGGAGTATTGTTTATTTAGTTGGATTAGAGTATGAGTCTAACTTGTTCGTGGACTGTATCAAACATGATTTTTGTATAATTCTCGGAATATATATTGGTATTACGTTCCTCGATACACTCTTTTAGTTTAAATAAATAATTGAGTTTTTGAGCAACTTCTTAGTTTGATTGGGTTCCAACCCTCGATTTGAAAAATAAAAAGTAAAATACCTTTAATTAACCAAATGCCTAGTTGAGTTCAAGTGTTTTGTTACATGTTCGTGGAGTTGTCTCGAGAATAGTATGTCTTATCATTGATGCTTCTTTTATTTTCGCCATTTCAGTTGTTATTTGTGTTCATTCTAAAAAAAAGGTTGTTATTTGTGTTCTTGTTTCACAAAACTTTAGTTATTGAATATATTTAAGCTCTTCAATGTGATAATATAAAGTATCTAAAGATAATATTCGTAAATTATGCAGAAAGTGTAACTTTTGTTGTTGTGAGTAGAGTTTGTTACTTTTGCTGCTGATGTAACTCTTGCAATAGTATCAACATAGTAACTTATTTCTTGTTAGTAGTAACTTATTTCTTGTTAGTATACGCTAGAGCCTAGAAGTTTAAGTCGGTGAATAGGTGAGTACACCATTCATAGGAATCAAAATGTGATAATATAGATGCAGGTGTCAATCAATATTTTTCAGTCCATTTTAACAAAACTCTGGCAACACCAAAGTTGTCTGGACAAGATGGGATATTCAAATATATATTTATTTCAAATATATTCATCATATATATATATATTTATTTCTGTTTGTATAATCTAACTCTTTTAATAAATCAGGGTTGGGAGGCTCTGCTCTTCCAATCTTATTTTAGCCAAAAAAAAAAAAAAAGAGCCTCTCCAATCCTATTTTAGCCAAAAAATAAATAAATAAATATTATGAGTTAGAAATTCAAAACAGAATATTTACTATTACAAAAGAAACAGAATACTAGATTTGTTTGATATATGCTTTGGATTCATTGGTATAATCGGCTTTGACTTGAAGACGTATAAATGTTTAATATATGCTTGACAATTAAAAAGTGATTCCTCCGGACTTATTACGAACTTCATTAGCATTCGCTCAATCAATTCGATCGATCTGGATGCGCCCTCGGGTTAAGTACAAAAGCCGCAATAGATGTTGAGAATATATCACATCCCACATGGGAAAAATGGGACCTTGCTAGTGGGTTTATAAGGGTTTAGGCCACTCCATCCATTGTCAATTGGTTTTGGATGTGAACCCCGTGATTACTTTATCATGGTATCGAGCGATGTTACCCACGCGTGTGCATGCCTAACGGCCACATTGCAGCCCACGCCACCCAAAAGTTGTTCCACTTGTATGACTTGAAAATTTGCCAAGTACACGCGGCGGGAGCGTGTTGAGAATATATACATCTCACATGGAAAAAAATGAGACCTTGCTAGTGGGTTTATAAGAGTTTGAGCCACTCCATCCATTGCCAATTGGTTTTGGATGTGAACCCCGTGACATTACTTTATCAATAGAGTCTCCATTAAATCATATATTTGATTGTGAAAACATATACATGTGGGATGAAAAAGATGATCTAAATCCAATAAGAACATCACACCAAGTCTAAAAATGCCATTAACTTATTTGTGATAACTCATAACCGAAAACACAATTTTATCTTATTATCTCAAATACTTAAATAGTCTCGATAATCTATTGTATATGTGAAAATCTCCAAAATTCTTAGTTGAGTCTAAACTAGTGACCACGTTGTAGCAAAGATAACATTCTATATTTAAGGGTGAATAATTGTGAAACAAAAACTTCAAAGAGTAAACTTAAGAGTTACTCGTGACGCTTTAATAGTTGAGGACAAGTCTAAAACAGAATTAGTCTCCTTAATCTCTGCATATATTTAAGGGTCTAGGAAATCAAAAGATAAACCAGGGTTTAGGGGTACCAATAGTGTGTAAGGAGCTAGCTAGCATACACAGTGCACTCACAGACTCACTATAGTATAGGCATGGGATGATGGGAAGCAATCAATATTCATCATATCATAGCCATACTTATTGCCTTATTGGAGTACGTACTACTGCAGAGAACTATACATTCTTCATGAATTTCCTAGTCTAATTAAAATGGAATCATACACAGTGTTATACTATTACATACATGCCCTTTCTTAATCTGAGACATCTCAGTGCTTAATTCCCTGCTCAAAATTTGGACTATTCCAACTCCCATGATCCCATCCAATGAATTAGCTTATCCAAACCACTGTTTTATTAATAGTGTCTCCAACAGTACATGTTAGATTAGTTTTATAACTGCAAAAACTAATGAAAGCTTTTGATTAAGAGGGGCATGTTGAGTTGATCTCGAAATTCCATGCTTAATCACTTGCCGGTTAAAAAGAAGCCAACCTTAATATAATCCCAGAAAACCCTACTTTCTGCAACACACTTCATCCTTTTATCGTCTATCATGAGCTTTATAATACACTATAATAAACAGAAAGACAAGGGAAACACATTAAGTTGTAGTACTAAACTAATCGAAATGTACTGTTTTATCTATAAATAATGTAATAATCAATATCTTAATCAGGATTAAGCAAGTGCTTGAAGGAGAAGTGGCAGATGAGGAAGTGGGAGAGATACAGAAAAGTAGGGTTCGTGTTCGAGTAAACCAATGCAAGGGAGAGAACGAGGAGGGTGGTAAAGGCAAGTTGGTAGTGACACGCTCGAGAGAGAGAGAGAGAGAGAGAGAGGTCAAGGGACTGAAAGCTAGGTTAAATATTGGGTTGAGGTCTTATAGGAAGCAGGGGCACGTGTCGTGGTCTGAGACTTGGTAATGGAGGAAGGAGGAGAGGACCTGTAAATCTGTAATGCATCAATGTGATGGATGAGTACGTACGGTTATCGATGATGTGAGTAAGTGGATGAGCACGTGTCACGGTCCTCGTGAACCCAGTACCTCCATGATCATAGTTGCTGTGCTCTCTGTTCACTCTGCCCCTGCATCGCTTTTGCTAATTAGCAGTACTAGCTTCTCTGCAACCCTCTCATGCAGCGATGCTTTCTTCTTACTTTCCTCGTCTTTGTACTTGTTTTACCTTTGTTACTACGGTTTTTACTTTAGCATTGCCCCACCAATTTTTTTTTTTTCTTATGTAGCAGCTAATTCAAAATTTAGTTTCTGAGAATGAGAGCGATGTTAAACAACGGATAATCACGACAATGTCCCATATAGCAACATACATATTCTTTACGAAAATTCTAGTATGGACCAAGTTCCACCCAACACTCCTTGTATTCTTTATTGTTATCTAATGCGGCCTTTTTGAATGTGTTATCTAAAATTCATCGATGCAATTAATTAACATTTTGATACATCTGCTTCTATATATTTCTAGTAATATTATCTCATTTAATTGTCAATGTGTGTAGCTACAAGTTTTGATCAACTTGGTGTGTTGGCATTCCCATACAAAACGGGAAAATATATTTGAGGTTTAACTTTCTATTGTGTAATTAATTCCCTAGGTTTTTAGGATTTGTCTACTCCTAATTGATTTCCTTTTAAGATTTATTGTATTTCTTATATGGAAAGTCTCTTTCTCAATTAAAGAGGAATTAGGTCAGAATATTGGGATAGAGGTTTTGCCGCTGGTGCTTGATATATATTCAGAAAATATGCACGCAAAAAGGGGGGATTCGTAAACGCAAGAATTGGTGATCGGTCTTGTATATTTGTTTGAGTTTGTGTCTACTCTTTGAGTAAAAACACTTGGTCCATGTATAAGTGTTTGTGATCATAGTTTCATATGCATAATACTCTATCGAGATCAAAGAGAGAGAGACCGCGGAAGAAAGAAGAACAAGAATTGAAGATCATCTGCCGTAAGGAGTTCTATAGAAGGAAGACAAACTTAGAGTTAGCTTTTGTCTAAATCTTATAGCCGAAAGCAAGTGCTAAGTACAAGTTTGTACAAGAACATATCCTTTGAATAAGATCATTATTATTTTGGGTTCTCAAGAGTAAGAGCCCCGCAGTTGTTTTTAATCTCATATTTGAGATTTTCACCTGCGTAAATCCAAAAATCTGGAGTTTGGTTCGTTATTTCTCGATTTCGGCCCAAAGAGGGATTGATCCATATACCGCAATCCCCATTCTCCGTAAAAATCACATTCTCGCCCTTGAATTTTCAATATGAATGTTGTAATACCCGTTGTTTCTTTTAATCAAACTAAAAACATAATTATGGCATTGCTTTACTTTACATGATGGCGCCGCTTTTACCTTTCATGATTTCAATGCTTTAACTTTCATGATTAAGCATAATTGATACGCTTTTTGACCACGCTCTTAGCTAGAATGAAGCTCCTGCATAAGCACTTCATTTTCTCTCCAAAAAAAAGAAAACATATCTTTTCTCTCTCTCTCCCTTCCAAAGCCACCAAACAGAGAGCAAGTTTCTCCAAAATTTTGTTCTCCCTTCATCGACCATCTCTAGATCGCCGGACCACTCCCCTTTGGCTTCGCTCTTTGGGTCGCTTTTACCACTGGCCGGACGCCGCCATCCCTCCCAAGCATGCCTCAAAGTCCCAAGAAACCGCCTCGATCCGGCTGCACCAAAACTAAAACAACTCATCCCTCCTCCTCGTGGTTTCCCGGCCACCAATTCCCCAAACTTCATCCTCGAAGCTCGCCTCAACGCCCCGAAGCTGTGAAGTAACCCTATACGCGGGCAAGACACGCAATGACGGGCCATGCACCCCCGAAATCCTGGGCGAAGCTCGTTGCTCCAAACTCGAGCATCTCGAAAGCTACAGAGCACCATTTCACTTGATTCTTGGCTCATTGAGCTCGCCTCATCTTCCTATACAAGCACCAAGAAGGATCGAACTGGATCGAACGCTTTCACGTTCGTCGAGCTCGACCTCGCGGATCGAACAACCAACCTTCTGATCAAGATATCTCGAGCTATACACGCATCGCTTTCTTGTGATTCTTGGCTTGTTGAGTTCATAAGGAAGTTCTGAACAATTCTCCGTAAGGGATCGAGGCGTGAGGTTGTAGTTTTCACGCCGATTTTGGAGCTCACGGCTTCCTCGGAAAAATTCGCCACCGACTGATTTTTGGTACATTTCGATCCCTTCCTGTCATTTTTTGGTCTTGTGCTAGTTATGAAAAGTGTCCAGAATGAGAAAACGAAGGGGACAAGCACAGCCCCGATACCAATTGTGGTGGTCGGCGTGGTTTCGTCTCTAACTCCGCGCCCTTTCCGCCACCTCCTGAGGTCAAAAATTTAGTTTTTGTCCATTTTATGATTCTATGTTTCGACACGCATCATTTCGCGATATAATGCGATTTTTCGTTATCGTATGAATTAGTTATGAATTTTGAGATTTCATCGATTTCGACAAGTTAGGGATTTATGATCTGTGGAATTAGGACCGCCGATGAACCTATAATTTTGATATGATGATCGTATGACTGCCCTGCAGGCTTTGTGTGGTCATGGGCTAAGATCCGACCGCTGGATCTTCGTGATAATTGCTAAACAAAGTGATTAGGAGGCGCATTCGCGGGAGAATCCGGCCCCGCTGGATTTTCGTGATAAATTAGCTGAGATGTTAGTAAGGATCTATTCAGGAAGATCCGACCGCTGGATCTTCGTGAATGATTTTTGGAGGATGATCCTAAAGGCGCATCCGTGAGGATCCCACCGCTGGATCATCATTTGATTTCGATCCCACCGCTGGATCATCATTTAATTTCGATCCACCGCTGGATTGTCGCTTGATTTTGTCTTTGAGTTATTGGCTAAGTTAAGGTCATGTTTGATTAGGTGATCGACGGTTGATTTGGCTGACGCATTCGTGAAATTGTATTTTGAGTCGCTAAGAAGACGCTAAAGGAATTCTAGAGGTGAGTAAACCTCACGTGGTTCATATTACTTAACCTAATAAATTTAATTACCTTATTTTGTCAGAATTATGCGGAAAATATTTATGAAATAAATATTTGTTTTAAAATCATATGGACTTGATCAACTACGGTCCATGGGTATGTAAAATGATTTTTACTATACAAATGAATTTCGGTTTTATTGCATGTGAACTATAGTTGGTATTAGTGATTATCCTCGAAAGGATAATTACGTATATATATATTTACGTGATTATATGTGAATGGTGTGACATTGAAGAGTGTGGAATTGGGATGATTAAATTATTATGAATTGACATGTGACTTACCATATTTATATGTGATGAACATGATTGATGAGCTCTTGTTAATATTCATGATTTACATTGGAGGATGTATAGAGTTAGAGAATGTAGGGTTCTCGAGGATGAGGTGTCCGAAGTTCGACGGTTATGATAACCGGAGTGTTTGTGTGGCCGAGGACTGGATGTCCAAGGTGCGACGGTTTATTATTAACCTAAGTTGTGTGCCGAGGACGGGATGTCCAAAGCGCCGACGGTTTATTATTAACCGAAGTATATGGTGCTGAGGACGGGATGTCCAAAGCGCCGACGGTTTATTATTAATCAAGTATGTCGACATTACTTGCACCTAGGCCAAGGTGACCGGTAGCGATGTGGTTAGAGCTCTAACGGTCATTGGGATGGACCAAAGTGGTGTTATGTGGGTTGGGTTTTTGCAGGACCAAAGGTGGTGTATTGTGATTTGGGGATTGTGAAAATGTATTCCTTGTGGTTTTACATGAGTGGTTTGATGTCTCTTTGCGCATCGTGAATATCGTTGAATTTTACTTGAACTCGAAATTCTAATAAATCAACAGCTTCTTTCTTTTTACTCATACGGGCCGTCAAAAGCTTTACTGGTTTTGTGTTGTTGCAATCCCTGCAGACACTATTCAAACGGTGGTAGCGGATAACCCCCAGCAGTGTCGTGAGAACCGTGGACGGTGATCGGGCGTACCTTAGAGTAGTGTTATGTGAATTACAACATTATATTGTGAGTTTTGTTATGCTCATTTAGAGCTTTACAATTTTACTTTGTAAGAGTGAATTGTAATAATTAACTCGAGGTTCTCGAAGTTTTTGTGTTGAGTGGCGAGTGGTGTGTTTGTTTCTCGAGAAAAAAATTCAGAACGCTATTTGTATTAATTGTTTATTCATGCTTCGGCTTTGAATTGGTTATTCAAAATTCGGGCGCGATGTTTTGGTATCGAGAGCTGCAAGGTGCATATTTGGTGATGTGTCAATACTTTCCGAAAGTGATGGCCCGTCAAGTAAATGGATCCCCATCGTGGTGCTCTTCTGCATTGGCTAAGCCATCGGGTATGTGTGAGTGTTAGGAGTCGCTTAGGCCGCTAAGTAGTCTTAGGAACGTGAATACTTTTCTTGTAGTATCGACTTTGGTTAATATGGACTAGTATTGACTTATACTATGTTGAGTGTTATACATGTATTAACCAAACATACTATGCTTCCTAGGTGATGGAAATTCCGAGGCGGGCCTAGACGCCGTGGGCGGGGGGTGTAAGAGAAGGTAGAACTGGTGATAGAGACAGGTTCCGGCCCCATAGAGGAGCTTTATGATGATGATGTAGAGTCTTCTATCGGTGTACAACCTACTCCCGCCTATGGGTGAAAATGGCTGACCCCGGTCGCCTCGCTGAGATTGGCTAGAGACATTAATCATCCGGGAGCAGCCAAGTTTCATGGAAGCATGGATTACATGGTGGTCTGATCAATGGGTCGAGGATATGGAGAATTATTTTGAGATGATGGACTGTGAATGAGATCGAAAAGAGGAAGTTAGCCACTTTCATGCTAAAGGGTGAGGCTAGGGTGTGGTGGAATTGTATGCAAAAGACCATTGATGTGACCACCCCGACTTGGGATGGTTTTGTGGAGACTATTCGAGAGAAGTACTTTCCAAATTTCAAGGAGAGAGAAAATTGAACGGGAGTTCCTCTCACTAACACAAGGGAAGATGACTCAAGCGATGTAGTATGAGGCGCAGTTCTCTAGGCTATATAGGTTTGTGAAATCAATGGATGCCGAGGATTTGGCCAAGAAGTTTCAAATGGGGGTTGAATGCTTCCATTGAGCGTGATGTGGCCATTTTGGAACTGAAGGTCATGAAGGAAATTCTAGCAAAGGCTCGATCATTGAAAGCGTACAGAACTTGATTCATAAGGAGAAGGAAACAAATGAGGAGAGGGATTTTCAGTGGAAAGTGGAAAAGGCAAAGGCGTGTAACAAAGGGATCCAGAGACTTTAGGGTGGATCCCGAAGAGACAAAAGACTCGGGCCCACCCATCGTGCCCCAGCCTAGAGTAGCAGAAGCAGCCCTCTTCCTCCCTATTCGGCCGCACTGCCGCATTAAGTTGCAAATGCAGCTACCGTGAGATGTTATAATCATGAATGAGTCGGTCATCTCTAGTGGCTTGCACTCAAAACCTGTGGCTAAGGGATGCTTTCGCCATGGACAGACCGACACTTTGCCAAGGACCGCACTAACCCCATGTTGGAGGACGGGTAATCCAAGAAAGGCTCTTACCTCCAGCATCAGCCTAGAGTCTTGCAATCTGGCCGTAGAGGCACCGGGGTGGAAGGTACCTTTATCCGCTTATAACTATCTTGCTAGAGTATTGTTTGATACGTGAGCCTCCCCAATTCTTTCATATCTAGTTCAAGAGTGGATGTGTTGGGATTGATTGTCATGCCTCTTACTAGATCATTATGTGTTACATCACCTCCGGGTGTGTCTCTTGAAATGGATATGTTTTGTGATGATTGCCTCTATTGGGATAGGTGGTAGAGAGTTCTCTCGTGATCATTGATTGTGATTCCTGATCACACATATGATGTGATTTTGGGTATGGATTGGTTGAGCCCGAACCATGCATTGATTGATTGCTTTAGGATGATTGTGTCCTTCAGATTCCCTCGACAACCTGTTTCATTACCGCTTGTCCGAGGTCCGGACGCTGCTACGAGGGCGTGGATTTTGGCTCATATTGAAGTCGTGGAGTAGTATTTCGAGATTACGTGGATTCCTCGTAGTTTCGTAATATGTCGATGTGTTTAAGGAGATACCGTGGTTGCCTCCAAAAAGGGTAATGGACTTCTCCATTGATGTGATACCGTGCACGGCTTCCTCAGATCGAAAGCACCCTATCGGATATTCCAACCGAACTCGTGAGTTGAAAGTTCGATTGATGGATTATCGCTCAGTGGGTTCATACAAAGGCTAGTGTATCTCCTTGGGGTGCACCAAAGGCCGCTTTGTGAAGAAGAAGGATAATTCACTTCGATTATGTGTGGATTATCGACAATTGAACAAGGTGACCATCAAGAAATGTGTACCCTTTACCTAGGATTGATGACTTGTTCGATCAGCCTTAGAGAGGCTACCGTGGTTCTCAAAGATTGATTTGAGATCTGGATATCACCAGCTAAGGGTGAAGGATGAGGATATTCAAAACGGGCGCTCGTGACTGTGTATGGACATTTTGAGTTCCTTGTCATGCCTTTTGGCCTAATCTAATGCACGCCAGCAAAGATTCATGGACTTAATGAACCGCACGCTCAGTCCTTATTTGGATCAATTTGTTGTA
Organism: Dioscorea zingiberensis; assembly: GCA_026586065.1. Lineage (NCBI taxonomy): Eukaryota > Viridiplantae > Streptophyta > Magnoliopsida > Dioscoreales > Dioscoreaceae > Dioscorea > Dioscorea zingiberensis. Next base: position 66,670 of record JAGGNH010000110.1, on the reverse strand, counting down.
GTGTTCGTGGATCTACATCTTGATTTATTCAAGGTCGCCTAATGAGCATGAGGAGCATTTGCGGATTGTACTACGTGACGCCGAGAGAGAGAAGAAATTGTTTGCCAAGTTTGAGAAGTGCGACTTTTGGCAAAAGGAAGTCAAGTTCCTTGGTCATGTAGTTTCAAGGATGGAGTTTCGTGAGATCCTTCAAGGTGGAAGCGGTGATGAGTTGAGTCGCCTCTACCACCGCTACTGAAATCCGTAGCTTCCCTTGGATTGGCAAGGTGGTATTACAGTGCATTCATCGAGGGGTTTTCTCGTATTGCTTCAGCTTTGACCAAATTGACAAGGAAGGACGCCGCTTCTTATGGACGGATGAATGTGAGAAGGCTTTCAACGAAATAAGACCGTGTTGACTACAAAGACCAAGTTGACTATTCCTACTAGCTGTGGTGGTTTAGTTATTTACAAAGTGATGCATCTCATCGTGGTTCGGGGTGTGTGTTGATGCGTAATGGTGGTGTTGTTGCTTATGGCTCTAGACAACTGAAGGTTCATGAGCCGGAATTACCCCACTCATGATCTAGAGCTAGCCGCAGTGGTGTTTGCCTTGAAGATTTGGAGACACTATTTGTATGGTGAGAAGTTCTAACTCTTTTCTCGATCATAAGAGTCTGAAATATCTATTCTCCCAAAAAGGAGTTGAACATGAGGCAGAGGAGATGGATGGAGCTCATCAAAGACTATGATTTCACTTTTTGGGAGTATCATCCCGGAAAGGCCAACGTAGTGGCAGATGCTTTGAGTAGGAAGCCCCGAAAGTAATCATGGCATCGCTTATGGTACGTGAGTGGCTCATGTTGGAAGCCGTGCATCCGAATTCTGATCTTATGCCCACAAGAGGTGGACATGAAATCTTTCTGTAGTAATGACCTTACAGCCTACCTTGATTTCCGTGGATCATTCAGTGGTCGCACTTGATGAGTTTGCCTGTGCGAGGATCATGGAGATGACCGCTAATCCTAATGTGGAGGGCCCTTCCGAGTGGGCTACTAGAGCGTATGGGGGTTGAGATTTCGAGGAAGATTGTATGTTCCAAGTGCTGATAACCTCAAGGAGGAGGTCATGCGGAAGCTCATAGATCTCGGACATACACCTATACATCCAGTGGTACTAAAATGTATATGGACCTACGTAAGACAATTTTGGTGGTATGGAATGAAGAGGGATGTGGCGGAACATGTGTCAAGTGTCTTACATGTCACGAAAGTGAAGGCGTAACATCGTGAGGCCCGCAGGATGCTACAACCATTACCGATTCCTCGCGTGGAAATGGGAAGATATCTCCATGGACTTTTAGGATCGGATTGCCTAGGTCCGTGCAAGGTTATGACTCAATTTGGGTGATTGTGGACCGATTGACTAAGTTCCGCACATTTCCTTCCGTGGCAAAAACTTACTCGTGGGATGCGCTGTGTAAGTTGTATGTGAATGAGATAGTAAGGCCGCATGGTGTGCCCTGTTACAATTGTTTCGATCGGGATGCTCGCTTCACTTCACTTTTGGCGAGATTCCATAAGGCATTGGGCACGCTTTTAGCTATGAAAGCACCCCATTTCATCCACGCAGACAGATGGGCAACCGAGAGAGTGAATCAGTGATGGAGGATATGCTTAGAGCTTGTGTGATGGACTTTAAGGGAAGCTATGGATCACCTACCATTGATAGAGTTTGCCTACAACAACAGCTTATCACGCCAAAGATTCCAAGATGGCCCCCGCATGAGGCCTCTTTATGGTAGGCCATGTAGAACTCCTATCCGCTGGGATGTAAGTAGGGGAGAAGTGGACTCTTTGGTCCTCGCACTTGTGCCGGAGACTACAGAGAAGATCACTACTATTCGATAGGATCCAAATAGCACAAAGTAGATGTAAGAGTTATGCAGACTTGAAGAGGAGACCAGTTGAATTCGAGACGGGTGATTACGTGATTCTTGAAGGTCTCACCTATGAAAGGCGAGTGAGATTTGGCAAGAAGGGAAAACTCGCACTAAGGTATGTTGGACCCTTTGAGATTCTAGAAAGGGTTGGGAAAGTGGCATATCGCCTTGCCTTACCAAGTTAGTAGCATGTCCGGTGTACACAATGTCTTTCATGTGTCTATGCTCGTGAAGTACGTCCGAGATGCAGTCCCATGTAATTGATCATGGTACGATTGAGGTAAACACGGATGTAACCTTTGTGGTTGAACCTGCTCTCAGATCTTAGATAGGTCTACGCAAGAAGCTTCAGAGGGAAGGAGGTTAATCTTGTGAAGGTGCCGTGGAGTCATCATGACGAGGGTGATGCATCATGGGAGTTAGAGTCCGACATGAGAGTGATGTATCCACAGCTCTTTGTGGAATTGGGTGCTTGAATTTCGGACTAAATTCCTTTAAGGGGGGTAGATTGTAATACCCGGTTGTTTTCTTTTAATCAAACTAAAAACATAATTATGGCATTGCTTTACTTTACATGATGGCAGCCAGCTTTTACCTTTCATGATTTCAATGCTTTAACTTTCATGATTAAGCATAATTGATAATGCTTTTTGACCACGCTCTTAGCTAGAATGAAGCTCCGCATAAGATAAGCACTTCATTTTCTCTCCAAAAAAAAAAGAAAACATATCTTTTCTCTCTCTCTCCTTCCAAAGCCACCAAACAGAGCAAGTTTCTCCAAATTTTGTTCTCCCTTCATCGACCATCTCTAGACGCCGGACCACTCCCCTTGGCTTCTCGCTTCGGGTCGCTTTTACTGGCCGGACGCCGGCCATCCCTCCCAAGACTTTCAAAGTCCTAAGAAACCAAATTCGATCCGGCTAGCACCAAAACTAAAACAACTCATCCTCCCTCGTGTTTCCGGCCACCACCCCCCAAACTTCATCCTCGAGCCGCCTCAACGTCCCCGAAGCTCCTGTAAGTAACCTTGCGGCATGCAAGACGGGCCGGCAATGCTACCAAGGGCGCACCTCCAGTCCCGCTTAGCTCGTTTTCGCTCCAAACTCGATATCTCGAAGCTACAGAGCACCATTTCACTTGATTCTTGGCTCATTGAGCTCGCCTCATCTTCCTATACAAGCACCAAGAAGGATCGGAACCGGATCAACGCTTTCACGCTTCGTCGGAGCCTCGAATTCGCGCGGACGAACAACCAACCTTCTGGATCAAGATATCTCGAGCTATACACGCATCGCTTCTTGTGATTCTTGGTTTGTTGAGTTCATAAGGAAGTTCTGAACAATTCTCCGAAGGGATCGAGGCTGAGGTTGTAGTTTTCACGCCGATTTTGGAGCTCGCCGGTTTCGGAAAAATTCGGCCACCGACTGATTTTTGGTACATTTCGATCCCTTCCTGTCATTTTTGGTCTTGTGCTAGTTATGAAAAGTGTCCAGAATGAGAAAACGAAGGGGACAAGCACAGCCCCTCATACCAATTGTGGTGGCTCGGCTGGGTTTCGTCCCTAACTCCGCTGCCCTTTCCGCCACCTCCGGAGGTCAAAAATTTAGTTTTTGTCCATTTTATGATTCTATGTTTCGACATTTATCATTTCGGCGCATTATACGCATTTTCGGGTTATCGTATGAATTAGTTATGAATTTTGAGATTTCGACGATTTCATCAAGTAGATTTATGATCCGTGGGAATTAGGACCGCCAGATGAACCTATAATTTTGATATGATGATCGTATGACTGCCCCTGCAGGCTTTGTGTGGTCATGGGCTAAGATCCGACCGCTGGATCTTCGTGATAATTGCTAAACAGTGATTAGGGAGGCGATTCGTGAGAATCCGGCCCGCTGGATTTTCGTGATAAATTAGCTGAGATGTTAGTAAGGACGCATTCAGTGAAGATCCACCGCTGGATCTTCGTAATGATTTTGGAGTGATGATCCTAAAGGCGCATCTGTGAGGATCCGACCGCTGGATCATCATTTGATTTCGATCCCACCGCTGGATCATCATTTAATTTCGATCCCACCGCTGGATTGTCGCTTGATTTTGTTCCTTGAGTTATTGGCTAAGTTAAGGTCATGTTTGATTAGGTGATCGACGCGTTGGATTTGGCTGACGCATTCGTGAAATTGTATTTTGAGCTGTTAAGAAGACGCAAAGGAATTTAGAGGTGAGTAAACCTCACGCGGTTCATATTACTTAACCTAATAAATTTAATTACCTTATTTTTGTCAGAATATGCGTGGAAAATATTTATGAAATAAATATTTGTTTTAAAATCATATGGACTTGATCAACTACGGTCCATGGGTATGTAAAATGATTTTTACTATACAAATGAATTTCGGTTTTATTGCATGTGAACTATAGTTGGTATTAGTGATTATCCTCGAAATGCGATAATTACGTATATATATATTTACGTGATTATATGTGAATGGTGTGACATTGAAGAGTGTGGAATTGGGATGATTAAATTATTATGAATTGACATGTGACTCTACCATATTTATATGTGATGAACATGATTGATGAGCTCTTGTTAATATTCATGATTTACATTGGAGGATGTATAGAGTTAGAGAATGTAGGGTTCTGAGGATGAGGTGTCCGAAGTTCGACGTTAAGGATAACCGGAAAGTGTTTGTGTGTCGAGGACGGGATGTCCAAGGTGCATAAATAGCTTATTATTAACCGAAGTTGTGTGGCCGAGGACGGGATGTCCAAAGCGCCGACGTTTATTATTAATCAAGTATGTCGCATTACTTGCACTCTAGGCCAAGGTGACTGTAGCGATGTGGTTAGAGCTCTAACGGCCGCTGGGATGGGACCAAAAGTGGTGTTATGTGGGTTGGGTTTTTGCAGTGACCAAAGTGTGGTGTATTGTGATTTGGGGATTGTGAAAATGTATTCCTTGTGGTTTTACATGAGTGGTTTGATGTCTCTTTGCAGACGTAATACTGTTGAATTTTACTTGAACTGAAATTCTAATAAATCAACAGCTCTTTTCTTTTTACTCATACCTGGCCGCCAAAAGCTTAATGGAGTTTTTGTGTTGTTGCAAATCCCTGCATTAATTATTCAAACGGTGTAGCTGGATAACCCTCAAGCAGTCAGAGAACCGTGACGGTGATCGGGCAAATTTTAGAGTAGTGTTAAGTGTGAATTACAACATTATATTGTGAGTTTTGTTATGCTCATTTAGAGCTTTACAATTTTACTTTGTAAGAGTGAATTGTAATAATTAACTCGAGGTTCTCGAAGTTTTGTGTTGAGTGGCGAGTGGTGTGTTTGTTTCGAGAAAAAATCTTAACGCTATTTGTATTAATTGTTTATTCATGCTTCGGTTTTGAATTGGTTATTCAAAATTCGGGCGGACAAATGTGATGATCTACAATCAATTTCAATCACCGCATTCCTAGTCATTAGTTAAGAAGTGAAACATGTCATCAGTTACAAACCCTTTCATCCGGCCGAGCTTCCATGATATGAAAACTCACGCATATCGCCAGATGCTCTGATAAAGTAATCCGGGGTTCACATCCAAAACCAATTGGCAATGGGGAGTGGCCCAAACCCTTATAAAACCCACTCAGTAAGGTCCCATTTTTCCCATGTGGGATGTATAATGCGACGCAGTGGCTTAATTTTCAAGCCATACAAGTAGATAATTGTGGGTGACGTGGAGCCCGTGGTGGCCGCAAGACATGTACACGGGGATAACTTGGCTCGATATCATGATAAAGTAATGCGAGGTTCACATCCAAAACCAATTGGCAAATGGATGGAGTGACTCCAAACCCTTATGAACCCACTTAACAAAGTCCCATTTTTCCCATGTGGAATGTATATACTCTCAACATGCTCAACATATTTGCTCTAGTCCCTTTTTACGAGGAAAATGTCAAGGCTATAAAGCAGCCAACTTGGTTGTAATCGCTCTTCTAATAGCTTATACAACGATAGGCGTAAATGCATGATTAATTAGTTTCAAAAATCTCAATACACCGACCATAGTAAAACTCATCATTCTTGTCATAAAAGGATGTCCGAAAGTATAACAATGACTTTAACTTGTGTATTTACATCATCTTAAACCCAATTTTGAAAGAGTGTTAAGAAAACGCAAATTTATGAAAAATTGATAGCTACATCAAGTTAAACAAATGGCAAGCTGCGGCTCGCGGGCTCCACCATTGTACCGAGCATCGCTCTAACTTATAAGTTATATTTTAATTACAAAAGGCATCGGTACAATTGGGTGTGATCTACCCACTTATAAGTTATATTTTATTTGTCACTTTTCTAATGTGGGATATTTCCTCTCCAACACGTCCCCTCACGTGTAACATATATAGCTCTAGGTCTGCAAGACGCGAAATTAATTAACAATCCACCCCCTCGACGCTAGCCGGATTGTTAACTAGGTTTACCAAAGAATAAACCTAACAAAAAGGGTTCCGAGTCCACCTGAGATAGAAGAGAAAATTCTCTATTTTATTGATAAAAGATAAAGATAGGTTATGCAGCCGCATTGCGCTGCATAAATAAGAGAAAAGTAACCCTAGGGCTTAATTAACAACAATGAAACCCTAAAGCCCATGGGTAAAACAAAAACAACCCAAAAATAAATGTGAAAAACCAAAACTCAAAAATAGAAAAATGTAGTTTTGAGGCCCTAAACGAGCCCAATGCCCGTGAAATGACACGTACCATAGCATAGCAATGAGTCTTGTTTCTCGCGCCATTCCCTTCCTGAAAGGTAAGGCACGCCTCAATCGGACACCGAAATAAGCTTCGTGTCTACTAGTCACTTTTAGTTTTCCTCCTTTAGCACGCATCCAACTGCTTCTTCGAATTTGGTCAGCCATCCGCTCGCGATCATTCCCACATTGGAATTTGGGTCCCACATTAGAAATTGAGACACAAGTCTCATATTGGATACTTGGTCAATATAACAATCCAAGGCCCACATTGGACACTTGGTAACAATTCAATCGGAATATTCCGATGACAATATAAGGAACCCAAATTTAGGCCCATGGCAATTGGAGACGCAATTGGAGAGAGACCCGCTTGATATCATGTTAAACAATCGACATAAGGGTGGCCCGTGAACTCCACCATTATATTGATATCTGTCCCCAACTTAACCACATGTTAGGTGTTTTGGTTTTAATTACAAAAGTCTTGGTACAATTTGGTGTGATCCACCCACTTTATAAGTTATATTTTATTTGTCACTTTTTCAATGTGGGAATCCACCAACATGGACTTACGGTTTTCCCTTTGTTTTGTGGGAATTGAACTAAAAAGAAAAATGCTTGGCTGTGCTTAGCATCGATGAACACAACTAAACTACAAACATGTAAAGGAAAAAAGAGAATCTTGTGTCAGTAAACACTCGAGGCAACTAATGAAGGTTTTGGTCAAACAGTTGCCTGGCTCATACAAAGTCACGTTGATTCACAAGACATTTCATGGAATATACTTCTGAGATCGATCATGTTAGTTGGTTAATGGTACTTTTGTTTGATATTTCGTTTTCAAATGGGGACGTTTCTCGATTTAGCAACTGTTTTGTAATTATAATTTTGACTGAATAATAAGAAACCAATATCTTGTGCTGAATCGATCCAAAAGCATCAACCAAAAAGCTCCTTTTTAGTTTAAAGGGCATGTGCAATGCTTGCTTGGAGAGTTCTACCTAAGCAGAACCCAAAACAACTCCTCAAACGTACTTAAGAACTAGTTACATTATGTATACTGTAAAAGTATAAGATGATACAAGATTGTTCACCTAATAAGGGTGTGATTTGAGGATGCTTTTGATTGACATTTCTATCCAATAATTTAATTTAATGCTTAGATAAATAAGTTGTGATGTACGAATGAAGAGAATTTGGTATATTACAAAAAATTATTCTCATCAAATCATTCATATAGGATTAAGGTGAGTTTTTGTTGATTTGTTGGCTAATCGGTTAGAATTGTGTAAGAAAATGAATGAAGGGCTTTTGCAACGGCCAACCAAAGTTAAGAGGTGGAAGTGAGATGTAAGAGCAGAGTACAAAGGAATGAGACTATGAGAGAACCTAGATAAATTGTTAAAGTTTTATTGGCGAATAAGTTAACACATTCGGTGAGAAAAATAACGTTTTGGTTTCATGGGAGAAAAACAAATTGGCGGAGAGACCAAGGTGTATAGGTGCGTTTATAATGTGTGTTGGAGAACATAAGATAGTTTGGAGAAACAAGATAAGACGTTGGAGTTTTGTTGACTAGTGACAATATTTCAAGAAAGAGTAAAGCAAGAATATACAAAAAGAAATGACAAAATAACGGAAACACAATTAGGTGTAAGTGGATAAGTTGATAACACATGAGGCAAAACAAAGTATCCCCCCTCCCCAACAAAAAGGCAAGCATATGTGTGCCGCCGCCAACCATAGCAAAACAAAGCGACGCACGCCACTTTTCGATCCCAGCCGCAGTAATATGTCCAACATCGATGCGTCGCGGACATCTTCCTTTGTTGCATTGCCGGGCGCTTTGCCAGCAATGATGTGGTGGATGTCTCAATAATCTCTCGATGGAATCCAACAACGCAGCCAAGCAATCCTTTCTCGCTTGCACGCCCTCTTTGTGAAGAAAACCAAAATTTCTCTCAAAGATCTCAAGCATTTCTTTTAGAGAGTATGGGTCATGGATAAAGATTTCCGCATTCAAGAAAGGGCACCGCTTTGCCATTGCTTTTGACCTACGTGAAGGATCGCAACAAAGTCTTGAAGCGGGGACCATGGCATTTTCATCAAGCCTCCTCGTTGTGCTTCAAGATCGAGTATGATGGCATCATGCCCGCTAAGCGTAAGTAGATCCTCGACCTTTACTCTTCTTCCGGGTTCGATTAGCAATATACCGCTGTTTAAGGAACTGCACATGATCCAAACATTACTTCGTGGCGGTAAGTTCCTTGAAATGGATGATAAGCTTTTTGCAAATGCCGCAAGGTTAGGGTTCATGCTGCGCATTACATCTCAAAACCTTTTTTCTCAAGAAAACCCTAAAACTTGCACCTAATGTTGAAGCTGAAATTTCATTTTTCTTTGAGAACCTCGTGGGCAAGTGTGATAACCGCAATCTGATTTACCATGAGGGAGATTATTTCCCTTTGCTTGGTAGTCATCCTTATCGAAAGTACAATGCGCGGAACTGAGAACAAAATGAAAGAAATTGTTGGCCCTTCTTTCGGGTTTGCCAATAACAATTTTGTGGATGGAACCTTCCATTTTCGTAGAGTGTACAAACACTTATTCTCCCATCTATTTGCACGGCTCTATTCCAACACAAGGACGTTGTGTAGGGCACGCGAAACCTCGCTATATCGCAAGGCCGTAACTCGATCCGGAAAGAAAAGGAGGAGGAGGTGCACCAACCCTTGGCGCTGGCATTGATTGCAGCTCCGCACTCTGGAGGTACCAAAACCTCGCAGTACAATCAACACGTGGAGCTTGAGAAAGAGTTGATGCCCCAACAAGCCATCAATACCCAAGAGCCAAATGCTTCCGAGGACAATGGTGAAGCCGCGACCGATTAAAGAAGGCAAAAGAGAGCAGAGGGTGACAAGCGCCGCTTCTTCCCTCTCTTGCTAAATCTCCCTGCTTAAGTTCCTCACGCCGGGTTATTCAAACCGCTTCTCCCGATGTTCAAGCAAAGAAGTAGAAAATGCCAATGTTCACAAGTAAGTTCTCTCGCCAGTGTCTTTGGGTATGCTTCAAGCTCCTCGTAATATTCTCGGTGCCTAAAGATGTGATGCCAACAAGCTCAAAACAAAGAAGAAGAGAGGAAGGCATTGGGGATCAAGAAATAAAAACTCCTCAAGTCAAAAGAAGATTGCGTAAGCACAAGAGACTTGTTTTGCTTATCTTTCCAAAACCTCCTAGCCTAACTCAAGTTAAGAGCAAGGAGAAAATTTAAGGTTATTTTTCTTTTCTAAACTTTGCCTAATTGCAATTGCTATGTTTTATTTGCATAGTTCTTAGGCTCTATTTTGAATAAGTGAACATTAGTTGTCTAATCGGTGGTGCTAATATATCACATCCTAAACTTGTCCTTGGTATGACAAGGGAATGTATGTATCCAAGTGCCATTCCTCGCTTGAGTTGAATGAAATGATTGATTTGGTTAAAAAAGAAGAAGTATCTCGCGTGTAGTTGGTCAAGACTTTATTGGATTATGTTTCCATATCGATTCATTAATGCAATATGATTTTGATAACGGAAATAACATTTTTTATATGATATTTCCAACTAATGCGCTATGTATGAGTTAGAAGTGATAACCTAAATTGTAAGCGTCTACCCTTGCAATTGAAATAGAAAACTAGGGCTACTTGACAATATGAGTTGGCTATGTCCCTTTCTCACACCAACAAAATAAACAGTCAAGTTAAAATATAGAAGATAATGTCTTATCTAAAATGAAATTCAAATTCAGAAAGAACTAGAAGTTTCCCATTTGGGAAATTAAGGTGCAAGTGAAAGCTACAACTGGTTTGGTTAACTCCAACTAGAAGGCTATCAAAATCAAAATAAAATAAACAACACCTACCTTTCACCCGTGATATTTTTCCAGTTTGCAAAGCCCAGAAATATAGAAGTTGACCATTTTCAGGGGTTTCAGCTTTTGTTCCAGCCAAAGATGGACCATCTCTCAAAAATCAGGGACTAAGATCAAAGTCAAATATGACCCAGATGACCCAGATTCATAAAAAAAAAAAAATCATTGGTTAATATTAATATTGAAAGGCATGTCATATTTGATATAGATATTTTAAGGTAGCGTATAGGTTTAGTTCAGGCTCTGTTGAATTTGACCAAATGGTCCAACAAGACAAGGAGTCAAGGAATGACTTGAAGTGAACATACTTCCACGTAATTGGTGTACAATGTGCAGATTAGATTTGCATCATTTGTTTAGATCTTCTGTTCCTACGACTTTGGACATATGGTTATCAAAGAGAAATCAGATGTAGTGCAGATAATCAATGATATGATACTATTGAAATACACAAGATGATGTCTCAAATTTGAAAATGAAAAATGTTCACTCTCCTTGGTCAGTGAATTCATAATCGAAAGTAAAGATTTTCCGAGTCCATAATGTGATGATTATTCTTGCCACAGTTAACAAACTCATTTTGTGGAGAGGTTCCATGATTGTTCTTTTTATAGTCGGAGAGAAAAAGGAAGAAGAAAAAGAGATGGAGAAAAAATACTTTCATTTTTGACCTTATTGTGCTAAGAAAGCCTTTAATAATCCCCTATTGAGCCTCTATTAACTAAGTTGGGTAGGGCCCGAACCAGATAAGAGTTCAATATTTGTTAGCAGAAGGAATGGCCCAGCCCAAGCTTACACAACATGTAGATCAGAATACAAGATAGATACCAAGAAAGATGACGTCAAGTAGTATTGTGAATAGGCAACATGCTGCTAGGCTTCAATCCATATCTCCCTCATTGGAATATATGTGCATATCTCCCTCATTCAATATATGTGCATCGAAACAATTTACGAAGTGGTGTTAGCTCAAATGGTTAGAGCATCCACTACCTACGCATCGCTCATGAGCCTCGAGTCACTATGAGTGAGGAGTGAAACCCTTTCGATCATATTTTTAAATAAAAGAGAAGAAAAAAAAATATGTGCATCAAGCAATTTATTGAGTAGTTCTATGTGTCACGAGGACAAGATATTTGTTAAAATATCTTTTAAATTTTTTTATTTTGACACATAATTTTTTTCATCAAATTAGAAAAATATAAAAAATATTAAAGTAAAGTATCTGATGATGAATTGCTTCAAATAAACTAAAGTAAACGCTAATAGAAAAAAGATATTATATATCGGCCACAGTTTTTGCCAAAGAAGATATTGGAGAGAAGACTCATCTGATTGATGAATAATCTTCAAGCCCACCTCAGGCTCTCTCTAAAGTACAATTTTCTTCCTAATTAAGCCATTATCATAGTTGAGATCCTACCTTGAATCCCACTTTCTCATGTACGCATGACGTGAGGGAAGCTGCAGCAATAGCTCTGTATATCATTTCAGAAAGGTATTGAATTTTAAAAAGATATCAAACACCACCAACCCGAATCATGACCATTACTACCTGAGCTTTACCTGCCCATCTGCATATGGATTAACTTCATAGTAATGAAGAACAAGTGTCTAGCTAGTACATCTTCGTTGTAAACAAAAAGCCTTTCTCACAACAACCAAAGAGCCAAACCCCAAACCCTTCAGCTTCATCAGGCCATTTATATTCCACTCCAGTTCAGATATGTGGTTCAAAAAGCACGTACAGATCGATCCACTAAAAATTCCGGCAGGCTGGGTGATCTAGTCGAATTGGTGACTTTGGTTTTTCTTTTGATCTATAGCTCTTTACCTTATCATCATTCGTTCTCAATTTCCTTCATTTACCAGGCCCAATTCTTTTCTTGAATTCATATCTACCATGCAACTCTTGCCGGCCTTGTTTTGTTTTCATCTAGCATTACTAGCTCATCATAAAAAATAAAAACTCTCTGCTGTGGACCGCTGATCTCGGCCCAGCGAGACAAATTCACCAAGGTTGATCAGGGTGGAGGTTTGGTTACAGAGGTTGAAACATGGAAGCGATTTCGTTTCACTGCCATGGTTTCCTTCAGTGAGCTGGATAGACACTCCATTCACTGTGCATCTCCCCAACTTCTATCACTCTCCGTCGGATGTCTTTACTTGACTTCCATAAAACCCTGAGAATTAATCCTCTTCCATCTTCAAGCCATTGAGTTAGATGAGAATGAATGCAACTTATTTCAGGGCGCTGAACGATCGACTAGCTATGACGACTTCGTAGAGGCACTGTTAGGAGTGATATACATATTTGCATATAAATTACTGGGATTGATCCCTTTTGCGTTTGTAATTGTTCACGTTGGCTTTGTGTCGGTTACTAGGCTAGATAGCACCCCTGCTTTCTCATTGTAGTAATTTGATTTTACTGGAAAACTACATATGTGAATGCTGTATTGATATGTCGCATATACATTAACGAAGATGATTATCTTTCAAATCTTGAATTTCTTTTGGATTATGGAGAAATGGGAAACAAGTTTCACAATCTTGGAAAATTATAACTCAAATCATAAAAAGCTAGTTTAACTGGCCAAATATATGTTGAAGCTTACTTCATTCTGATAATTAAAATGATCTCCCTACCACTGATATATTTATGTATCTCAATCCTACATTCTATATCCTAAAGGCCAATTCTTGGTTTGATACTTTGATCAATGATCATACATATCCATCCTAGACAGATTGAATCAATTGGATTGGTCTAATCCAAGATGCATTCAGTCAGCTAGGTTTAGGTTCACTGGGTGCTTCACTAGGTGGCATGGAATAACCTACTTGGTTTTTATGCACATCAGCACATGCATATACGTATATATAGTTGCTTCACTAGGTGAGAAGTAGTCCATTAGTGTAATCGTGTATTGAAGTAGTCAAGTGAGTCTTGTAACTTCAATACTTCCATTTCCCTGTAAAATGAATATGCACCATGTTGCTAGGGTTTTAGTTCAATATTCCCTCACTCGAAAGTCGAATATATGTGCATGATAACAAATTATTGTCATATTGTGTAGCTTATTATGATTTTGTTCTTTGCTTTAATGCTACCATGACTATATGGTTGCTAAAAATACTTGATAATACATGAAAAGAGGAAGTGTCTAACAACTTATCACAAAGAATATAAGATAATGATAAATAGGCAAATAAAATTACTCAGACCATAAAATTCATCTCGCCCTTAGCAAGAAAAATATCACACGTCCGCCACAGTTTGGCATGAGGGAGGATATACATGATGAATCAATTGATTGAAATCTTGGAAGTCTCTGGATCTCTAATTAAATTGTTTTTACTTCTTCATTAATTAAGCCCTTGCTATAGTTGGGGAACATAGCTAGAATCCACTCATGGTAAGGTTGTTTCCAATCTAGAATTTCTTTCATAGATATACTCATATACATGAGTACTGAAGCTGCAGATCACCATCAATTCAAAATGGTACTTGATTAATTGCATTGAATTTTAACACATCAATCAAACTCCACCAACCCGATTGACAACTATTACGTACTGATACTAAAACAACCTCATCTGCCCATCTGCATGCATGTACGTCCACTTTGAAGTTACGAGAAGTGAAGTGTACAGATAGTACTTTTTTTAATTTTTAATAAACAAGACCAAATAACCAGAGTGACAAAACCCAAACCTTTCAGCTTTTCAGGTCATATAGGTCTTATATATTGATCCTTAGAATGATTTAGTTGTCTCCGCATAATGAGAATCTTTTCTTTTAAGATCTAAACAAGCCCATATCCATAATGTGAGAAAAAAGTTATGACAATGTATTCAAATAAATTGTCTATAAAGAAACTAAATCATGCAATAATAACTCAAGTTAGGGTATGAGAATTAGGTTGTTCCGAGTTCAAACTTGTGTTTTTACCTTCCTTATCTCACTCTCGAGAAAATCATACGGCCCAACACGGTTCTTGTCAAAGAAAATATAGGGTATGTTGTAGAGAAACTGAATTTGAGAGGAATTTGCTGTGTGTTCTCATTGATAATAGGGGCCTCTTTTATATAGAGGATTACAATGCATAGAATCTCAATCGCATAAGGAAAGTAATCGCATACTGAATAGGAATCTAGATCCTTCTAATTTAACCCTATTACCACTAGGTCAAGTAACCTAGAGTTTGGACCAAACACAAATAGAGATATCCTTAAACACTCTCCCTTGTGTTGTCCAAACGCTGTGCTTCTCTCGCTGGCTTCGCTCAAGTAAAAACCTTGCCGAAAGTAACAAAACCCGGTGGGACAAAAATAACCTCGATCGAATGGGAAAAAGAGCACAACACACCCCTTCACGCTTCGAGGTGAACATGTAGACATCTCCTCGATGTCTCATACTCCCCTTGATGACTACGCATCATGGGAGTTCGATAATTTCCGCAAGCCAATTCTTGCCACATGTTTCTAACGCGGATTTGGGCAATGACTTAGTAAACAAGTTCCGCCTCATTGTCCTCGCATTGAACCCGGTTCACTTTGGATCTTGAGGAGCTTCGTTGTTGCCGATTGTAGAAGAATTTGGGCTTATATATGCTTGGTGTTGTCGCCTTTGATGTAGTCTTGCTTCATTTGTTCAATGCAAGCAAAGATTATCCTCATAAATGCTCGCTGGCTTATCCGTGGTAGACTTCAAACCACAATTGCTTCTCAATATGCGTAACTATGGATCGGGGTTTATATACATTCACGTAACCGCTTCGCGGAAGAGCAATAATCTCTGCATGATTCAAGAAGTAGCTTACTCAAGGTCCTGCTTTGTAGACCTCCAAGATATCGCGGTCTTCTTCCCATGGTGAAAACATAACCAGCTTTGGGAGCCACCTTTGTGTGGGTCGAGAGGTACCCAAAGATCAAGAAAACCTTCCAAAACACTTATATCGCTTTTGGGATGGGATAGGGATGCAACCACCATGTGTGGCGCCCCCGCACTTGATGGGTCCAATCCATCTTCTCTCAGAGGATAGAACAAGCCCATATCGATCGTATCTCACTTAGGTATCGAAAGATATCTTTAACACCACCCAATGACGCCGTAGGCGCAGTAGATATATCTAGCTAGCAAGTTCACAAATAATGAGATATCCGGTTCAGGCATTGAGCTAAGTACAATAATGCTCTTATTGCACTTAGGTAGGCACTTCTCGCTTCTAGCACTTCTTCATCGCCATCTTTGGACTAAATTGATCCTTCTTTGGATCAAGACTACGGACGCACCATTGGGTGCTTGAAGGCTTAATCTTATCGCTGTTGAAACGCCTAAGCATCTTTGAGTATAAGTCATTGATGAATCAGATACCATCTCTACGGTGCTCAAGTTCTAAAACCGAGGCAAAACCGTGTTTTCCCAAGATCTTTCATCTCAAACTCGGATTTCAAGTGTTCAGCGTTTTCCTCAACTCTTTAAGGGTGCCAATTATGTTCATGTCATCGACATAAACCGCTACTATTGCAAATCCTAACTTGTCCTTTTATGAACACACATGGGCATAGTTCATTGTTGACATTATCCCTTTCTAATCAAGTAGTCACTTAGGACGGGTTATACCATATCCGTCCGGATTGTTTCAATCCATATAGTGAGTGTTTCAATCTAATCGCGAAACGCCGCCCGTGGTTTAGAGCCACTTGATTTGGGTAATCAATTCTCCCTCGAATCTTCATGTATATCTCTCAGATCTAGATCCCCATATAGATACGCTAAAGAACCACATCCATAAGCCGCATGTTCAGTTTTTCAGAAACTACCAACCGGGACAAGGTAGCGGAACGTTATGACGCCCATTACGGAGAATAGGTCTCCTCAGAAGTCGCATTCCTGTGGCGCCAGGAGAAACCTTGCGCCTACAAGGCAGCTTTGTACCTTACAATCTCGCTTTTCTCATTACGCTTTCTAACTTAATACCCATTTGTGACCAACCGTTTGGTGTTGGGCGTATTGGCACAACCGTCCAATACCTTCTTTCGCTAGAGAATCAAGTTCTCGCCTAGATCGTGATCTTTCCACTTTGGCCAATCAGCTCTACGCTGGCATTCATCAACGGAGCGTGGGTTCGGCGTCATCGGCCTCAATAATCTCACGCTACCACCGAATACGCTAATACATCATCAATGATGATGGAGTTTCTTTCCCACGCCTCATGTACACTAGTGTAATTAACAGAGATCTCTACGCTCTCGTGGATAAGTTCTCGACATTGAGGCGCCCCCAATGATGTCTCTTGGACATAACCATAATCCTAACATTCTCATGGGATGCATTTTGAGTATCGATGATCAAAGGATTTGTTTGTGCCTCTATTCGCCTTCTTTCTAGGGCTTAAGTATCCTTCAACCAATCGGGCTCTACCGCTTTCTTATGGGACCTCATGCGGCCATAGATGCCACATCATTGCCATGTCGGCAATGACGCCATTTCCTCGTGTCATGTGAGAGGCGTGATGTCCAAAGATTTGGGACATCGATCCTTGCAGCACGCTTTGCAGCAGGTATGTGTGATCTCGCCACTTTGGCAACATCAAAACGTGACGCAGTGCAGTGTCTCATACGCTTTGGAGCTCGATTATTCTTCGCGACTTCAAGTTCGGATCGCGGCGTATGTGGGATCGAGATGAGACATAGTGGGGGGATGTAATTACCGACAATTCCTCGCTGCCTCGCTGAACAGATGTGTTCTTATCTCCCCTAACGCATGGGAAGACTGTCTCATCAAAGTGACAACCGCAAATCTAGCGTAAAGAGATCGCCTGGCCAAGGGTTCAAGGTAGCTGACGCATCGCCGAGATTCATATCCAACATAAATGCCCATTCGCCGCTCAGGACTCCATCTTAGTACGCCGTGGCGTGAATAGGCATACATAAATGGCACACTCAAAAATGCGTAAGTGCGTAGATATCGCCTCGCACTCTTACTACTAGTCAGAACGCAGAGTAAGATCGGGTGGCAGCGGGTCGTAGATCTAATTAGCTGCCGCCGCATGCAATATTGCATATCCCCGCGTAAACGGGAGATTGGTGCGCGATAACCAATGTCCGCGGCTATCATCTCAGTAGTAGTTTGATAAATGCTTCGCGAGACCATTTTGGGTATGGACATGGGGAACCGGATGCTCTACATCAATCCCCGCTGATATGCAATAGTCATCGAATCGTTTTCATGTAAACTCCTCAAAGATTATCAAGTCGAATTGACTTAATAGGATGATCGTGGTAGTGAGCTCATAGACGGATAATCCGGGCGCAGGAGTTTAGCATAAGCAAAGATTTCGAGTGGACAGAGCGCCGACATGTGACTCAGCCGCGGTCGACGCATCAACCAAAACCATAAAGTATTTAAAAAGGTCCGCATGGTGGTTGAATGGGTCCTGTGATATCCCCTTGGATTCTCTCGTAAGAACGGAATGAGTATTTTGGGATCCTATGTAGGACGGGTATTTCGGGTCCCCTAATTTCCCCGAAGGAAATGTGCTTTGCGTAAAGAGAGCTTGTGACTTAGAAGCAACCAAATGAGGATTTTGGTTGGGCCTCGAAAGGCCTCAGAGCGCTATTAGAAGCAAAGTGTGTGACTACATCTCCATTTATGGCGCATGCTAGGAGCCATGGAAATTGGTGTGTGTGGCGCCATGGCTACTCAGGGAGGAACAACCATGGCGCCATGCTTCATGGTTGGGCGCCATTAATGGCGCTATCAAGATGATGGGACTTGGGCGGCCCTATGGCGCTCTTAAGACGGCCGCAGCTCCAGATGCTGCAATTGTTGCCGCCTTGCTAAGTCCTCGAATCAATTTTCATTCTTGCTTCTTCTCACTATGAAGAATGGATGTCCGCGGTGAAGTCTTTAGTATACGGAGCATCATATCACGCACCGTGATGTCCTAGCCTGGTCATGCCAAAGCCAATATGTGTCTCAATCCAAGAGATCTTCTCTTTATGACATTATTGGATTCAATAGGTCGAATTGTAGTGACATAAAGTCCACTAGATTGACACATAAGCTTCTCTAAGATGCTTTTCTTCCTCGCAATCATTAGAGGTAATGCAAAGGAATTCTATTCCGCTTCTCACTATGCTTTCCGCATGGAATCCGCTGGCTCTAATATCTTTAAAGCTCAATAAGGTCTGATTTGCCTTAGGAGCGTAGAGAGCTTCAAAGGACTTTAATCAAGGTGCCATTAGGGCAAAAGGAATTGGGCCATTCCATGTCCTTGAACTAAACCTCATGGCCTCAAACCATAATGTAGTCACAGATAGATGAATCATGTAGGCAAATATCTCCAAGAATAATTGCCTATGTCAGAGAATGGTGTAAAGGAGTCGCATCTATCCGTCAAGACATTGAAGTTCATCCATTCCTAAAAGAAAAGCTCAGAATTAAAAAAGGAGTCATAAAGAAAAGAACTCAACTTTTATTAATAAGCCAAACGGAATTACATCATCGCTTCTTTAACCAAAGAAAATCTAATCCAATAAACTAGTTAATGCAAAACAATGGTAGTCGCCTAACTCCTTTCTCGTAATTCCAATGTAAATGTGACCAGTGAGTAGAGAGATGCTCTGCGGGAGCGAGGCTCACTCTAAGTACCACTTATCTCAAAACCTTCCTAGACATCACACTCACATTGAGTAATGCCTACTTTGAAGAAAAGACTAATAGCATTGGCATCTACTATAAAAATAATATGGCAATTGCCTACATCTCTTGGAAATAAAAAAGACTTAATCAAAATCGCCAGCTTCGGGTCTTGATCCTTGTAGTCTTCCACCCTTTAGATCGGTGAGATCTCCATCTTGATCTTCTTGTTCCATGTAATTTGCCTCCCTTGCTTCACGATACATCTTGTATGCGCGCTTGCAACGCTTCGGGATGCGCACACTTCTTGCGCCAATGTCCACTTGATCCACATCCGGTGACAAGCATCATTATGGTCGTGTTCCTTTGATCGAGGCGCCTGGGAGCCGCTTTTGTAGATCTGCTATTGCTTTTGGTGGCGCTACTACCATAACCTGAGGTTTGGCCTATCTCTCTCTTCACACATTTACCTCCACGGTTCCGCACGCCTATCTTGGCAATTTCCTTCCTCTTTAGGGCGCAGAATATGGACCTGTAACGCCCGCAATTATCCCTACTCTTAGGGTTTCCGCTTCTTGCGCCCCTCCCTTGGAGGCGCGCCACTATAATTAGACTCGGAATTGACTTGGTTCCTACCGGATCCGGAGTTATAGTTCTTCACAAGTATGTTGTCGGCTTTTCAGCCTACGCTCAAGGCACCAATTAGCTCATGAAATCTTGTGGATGCTGCCCGGCATCGACATCAATCCGATAGTTTTGGCTATCATCAATGCAGTAGACGAGGAAGGTGGAGAGAGTCTTCTCGATCAACATCAGATCGCTGATGTTCTCATTCACGTAATTCCATCAAAGATTTGATACGGCGCTTCCGAATTGTAGTCAAGTACGAGACTTGAAATCACGTAGTTTTAGAGGCTGTAGACCATCTCACTTCTAAGTCCTGAAGTGGAATCACTTTAGGGACGCTAAGCCAAAACGCTTCGCTCGAAGTTCTACCCATAGTCTTCTTGGGTCTTCCTCATTGAGGTACTCCATTTTGGAGCTGGCTACATTCATGTGCCTTGTCATGAGAATGATGGCTTTGGCTTCATTCGCTTCTCTCGCAGCCTCTATTTGCTTCAAAAAGCAAAGCAGCCTTGTCGAGGAGTACGCACGCCCGGACTTGGCTTCTTGGATCGACTTCGTGATCCCATCACTTTAAGATGTCGGGCGCACATCACGGACCCACTTGTGGTATCCTCGCGCTTGTTGTCTCTAGTGGAGCTTAAGCTCAACTTGTCTCAAAGCTACTCATCACGAAAAACAACAAGAAAATAAAGGGTTAGTTTCGGAGCCTAAAAAAATGCTACCTTTCACTTAAAAACTATAAAATTTCTCGAAGCGTAGTCGCCTAAGAAATTAGGGATTTTCTCGAGCGTGGTCGCTTCCAAGAAAATCCATTCCAAGAGGGGTTTTTGGATTAGATCAAAACGACGCATGTAAGTGGTCGATCGCTTTTTCTTCTTAACAAACTCTAAGTTTGGAGGACTCCTACAAGCTCTAAGCTCTGAGTGAGCACCTAACCCCACAGCTCGGCTTTTGGTCTCCCTATGAAGAAGAAAGGGGGGGGATAGAAGAAGGGATTTTGGAAGTCCCCGAGAAAAGAAGAAGAAATTGGAAAACTTCAAAAACGAGAACTTTTAGAAAAGTTTACCTTGAAAATAGCCTGAAATCTTGACCGAAAAGATGACTGAGGTGGCCGGAAAAGGTTGCCTGAGGTCACTCTTAAAAAGTGGCTCAAACTCCGCGGCCTGAGCTAGGTGCGTTGGTGCGCAGGCGCTTGCCAAGTGAGGCGCAAGGGGTACGCCGCAGTGGGCCGTCAAGTGAGATGTGCGTGGCCTCGCTTGGCAGCTGGTCATGCGCAGGGGCTCCTGGCAGTGCCTGCGAAAAGCGCATGGGCTTTCTGCTACAGGCGCGTGCACTCGCCCCACAGCCTTCTAAGCAGTCTCGGGCAGAGGGCTTTCAGGCAGGGTCGCTTGTGTCTCTAAGCAGATGCAAGCACAAGACTCAAGAGATCTCGGCAGATTCTGGGCAGCCGCTTCTGCTACAGGCTCCCGGCAGGCAGCATACAAAGTGGGCCAACTGTACAATTTTCCGGCTGGGTCCGGCCCAGTGGGTTTTCCTCGGTCGGTTCCGCTAAGTGGTTCCGCCACGGGTTCCTTCCGCTCCTCGGGAAATAGGGCTTCATATGGGCTGGGTTGGTCAGTGGATTTTGAAGGTTACTTAAATTAGGTTTTCGTGGTTAGAGCTTCTGCGGCCGATAACGTATTGTAGAGAAACCGAATTTGAGAGGAATTTGGTTGCAGTGTTCTCATTGATAATAGGGCCTCTTTTATATAGAGGATTACAATGCATAGAATCTCAATCGCATAAAGGAAAGTAAGTAATCGTGACATACTGAATAGGAAATCTAGATCCTTCTAATTTAACCTCATTACCACTAGGTCAAGTAACCTAGAGTTTGGGGCCAAACACAAATAGAGATATCCTTAAAATGTGGTAAGGATTAACATGCATGATGAATTAATTGATGAATAATCACTGCTTCCCTGGCCTCTAATTGATTTTTTCTTCCTAGTTAAGCCCTAAATGCAGCTTGGGATCCTACATTCTAAATCCCAAATGGCATCCTCCGGATTTGAGCTTCGACTTCATCATATATATCCATCCTAGAACATTTTGGTTGTCTCAGCATCATGAGAATATTTTATAGATCTAAACAAGATTAAATCCATATGATCAATGATTCAATGAGAACAAGTAAATGACCAAATGCCCTATGGTGAAAGTTATAATTACATTGTTCTCTTTGAGATTCCATCACCCAATTTCAAAGGATTCCCATCTCTAATATATATAAATAGTTAAATACCGCCATAAACTTCAAACAACTTTTCATACAAATTTGGCTCTTTCTTTCTAGAGTCTTGGCCTTTTTTCCCTGTAACTTGAAGTGCGTAGCCCTCACCCAAAGATCTTCTCAACCTCTTCAATTGGAAGCCCCTTTGCTTCTCTGGACTAAAATGAGGACAAAATCAAGGCCGTGCAGCTGAAATGATCCCTAATATCGAATGTCCAAGAAGTTCCAATTGCCTCGAAGTCGATATAGGAAGGACTGTGCAACAATGAGGTTTGAGATCCAGCTATCACGTAGTCGCTTATTCCTCCACACACGCCTCGCAATACCTTAAAGGATAGATCTCTCGAAGTTGACAATCCATGGCATGTACCATTCCCCGAGAAAAGAATGTGATGTAGAGTGCTAGCCCAATCAGTGCAAGCCATCCATATCTGCTTGGACATCCTATCCCCTTGTATACCACAAACCCGCCTTCTCCATGGCAATCTGCCCTTTGTTGTATCATTTGAGATCAAACAAGCTCCCTTAAGTAGCTGCAATACAATAGTAATGATAACAATGAGGATGAATTCGAAAGTACAAAGAAGAAAAACAACAAACAAGGAAAGTTTGCAGCCTATTCCCCGAACAGATAGGGAATAAGGTTGTTCTGAGTTCAAACTTGTGTTTTTACCTTATCAAAATTTCGAAGGCTACGTGTAACCCACAAATCACCGGAGATGAAGACTTTCTCAAACACTTCATGCACCCCAAGTCGCAGAAGTTTCCGGGGCTGAACTATAATCCGGACAGTGTAGCTTGTGAAATGAGATGTTTCCAATTGGGCTTATGAGAGGCTTAATGAGAAGTAGTCTCATGGAAAATCACTGTTGATAAAAGACCAAGTGCACAATAACTCCAAGCAAACTGATGATTAGAAGCTTCTTCCTCCCAGCCATTAACGGCTACAATGAAGTATATGCCAACAATGGAGCCGGGTGCATTGAGACTAGCAATTACAAGTGAGAGAAGCAGCCGCTCGCTTGATTTGATGCAAAGCTCGCTAATCTGAACTATGGTGGGACTGTGA
Source organism: Dioscorea zingiberensis (assembly GCA_026586065.1). Taxonomy (NCBI): domain Eukaryota; kingdom Viridiplantae; phylum Streptophyta; class Magnoliopsida; order Dioscoreales; family Dioscoreaceae; genus Dioscorea; species Dioscorea zingiberensis. The sequence continues at coordinate 43,458 of JAGGNH010000110.1, read as the reverse complement.
ATACATCACCGCATTTATTCCCACAAACCGCTGGAAGAATTGAAGGCCAAAGACCAGCCTATTAGTCCTCTTCGCGACCGCTGCTCTCAAAAGTTCAACAATGCTAATTTTCCGAAGACCCTACTTGATGAAGCTCTCAGCTTCTAATGACTCCTTCAATGCTTGGATTTCTATTTCAACCTCATCACCTGAGTATAATTTCCTCAAGATGGTTTTTTGCTTCTTCTTCCCTCCTCCCTTTGTGAGAAAGACAAGTAATCAATATCCCAAAACCCAAGTATATAAGATTGTTCAAGCATTTGACATCAAGTTTTTCAATATGACTATAGCCTTTATACTAAATGCCAAAACCATTTCCATTACACCTCGAAAGCAGCAAGAGTTAAGAAAAGTCCAAGTGGTTCTTCCGAGCCCTTCTTTCGCCACAAAGAGTAACCGATTTCCCTACAATACAAAACATTATTAAAATGTCCGCGGAAAGTCACATTACTCACATACAAACCGTGAAAGTCGAGAGCAAATTAAAATAAATTATCAAACACTCTTTTGCAAAATAAATTCTTATCATCTCTCTCGTGACTTTTATCAAACATATGGTATGCATAACTCACTAACTCAGATTGGCCTGTAAATAAAACTCATATTGAAAAAGGAGTGCAGTGGCATACATGAACCTTCCTCCGTAATCCTCTAACCATTTCCAAACCCAAATGCACAACACCTCAAAAACAACTTCAACTTCAAAATCAACAAGAAATTCAAAACGAAATGAATCAACAAAATGCAGGAGAAGAGCTAGTGAGAATTCAAAAAGCAGAAATCAAGATGCAGAGAAGACGCTCATGAAATTACCGATCGAGAGAGAGAGACTGGTCCTTGAGAACCCCGAAAGGAAATAGATGTGGTTTTACGCCGTAGAACGGTGAAGACGAAGTGAGCTCCGAATAAGTGAGAGAATATGGCAGCGGAAATTTGAAGAAGAAGTGATTGAAATGATAACGTAACGTGAAAGAATTGAAATCAGATCCTCTTTTTGTTTTTCTTTTTTCAATAAGAAAAGGTGTAATAGACTTCTATAAAAAATAAAAAAATAAAAATTGATTCTCATTTACTTACATGCTTGAAATGTATATCGTGAAAAGACAAGTGAAAAGACTCATTTACGCGACATATATATTTGTGCACGCTTCGCTAATAGATAATTAAATTTACGGCCAAGACATAAGTTGCAGGTAACGCCGCGGAATGACCTGAATAAACACATTCCGACGGCACACATGATAATGTGACGCTAAATGACAGTCTTTTATGGCGATTTAAGTAAAGTGCCGTGAAAAGACTGATTTTCCTCAGAGTGGAAGACTACAAGTCACTAGGAATACTACTATTACATAATCGCAGTAAGTAACTACTTTATGGATGTAATAATTCAAAAAATTCAAATTAACGTCCATGTCATTTTGGAAATGATTTCAGAGGGGCGCGTACCTAATAATAAGCTTGAAGGAGTTGTGGAATTAGTTCAACGATTTTATTTCGAAAACCTAACGCTATTTAGGGGGTCTTAAAAAGTGACTTCTTATAATGTACAGAATTTGGGAAAACTTCTTCTTCATGAAAGTTGTAGATTTCCTGCCGATACGATCAAGGTGTACATATGCGAACGCAAAAAATCGGAGTTCGTGATGAATTAGTTATAATTTTTTGAAAAGTTTCCAATTTAGTATAAAGCTTCCATTTTGGAAATTTAAAAATAAAACAGATTTTTCCAAAATTGGAAAATCTCAAGCTGCATTTTAGTTCTCACGGAATCAGCTTCCAAAACTCTCGACGACGCATTTCTTCCTCCTCCGCCACCGATCCTCACTCTCAAACTTCTTCCATTGGCTTCAGATGGTCCTTGGCGCACAAGGCTCGTCTGCGGGCGCCTTTGCACCATGGGCGCCATCAGAGCGGCGACGCAAGCCCGGGTCCTGATTTAAGCTCGATTTTGGTCAACGCCGGTTTTCTCCTAGGCCCGCCACCAAAACTTCCGATCCTTGGCTCCATGAACTCCCCTCAACCTGCTGATCATCATACTAGGAGGATTGCACCTAGAGTGACCGGGTTTCCACGCTCGCTCTGAGCTCTAGAAGTTTTCAATCCAAACGAAAAATCTTTCGACGGTGATATCTCCGAAAGCTGTAGTGCATCGCTTTGATTGATTCTTTTTCCAGTGGGTTCCCCTTGATGTTATTAACAACTCTCTAGAAGGCATCGAGGCCTGAAATTGAAGCTTTGACGCCGAATCGAAAGCCTTGCCTGGATTCTCGCAAAAAATTGAATTTTTCCCACCAATCAAGCTTTCGACTCGGTATATCTCGAGCTACAGACCATATTTTTCTCAGGATTCTTGAACCAAAGCGAGTTCTTCCTTGAGTTTCTTAACAACTCTTCGTAAGGAATCGAAGCTTATAGTATGCTTGGCTAAGACATGTATAACACTTAAAACACAAAGATAAGTCAAATACAAATTCATATTAACCAAGTCAATACTATGTGGAAGGTATTCACGTTGCTCTAAACCACTCTAGCGCCTAAACAACTCCCTAGTAACACTCACGCATACCCAATGACTTAGCCAATAATCAAGAGCACACGATGGGGATCCACAAGACGGGCCATCACTGAAGGTATTGACACATCACCAAATATGCACCTTACGCCTCGATACTAAATCAATACCACACTAATTTTAAATACAATTAAAATCCAAAACATGAATTATACAACTTAATAGAATAAACGCCCCAATTTTTTCTCACAACAACCACACTTCACAACTCTCAATAATACATCTCACAATTTACAAAGTCAGTAAATCAAACAAAAACTCTAACCCGCATCGCATCTCCGCCTACTTTGATCTTCCCCGACTGTAGGATTTCCCGCTACACCATTTGAATTTAATAGTGCACCGAATTGGCAAACAACACAAAACCCGTAAGCTTTAAAGAAATCTTTAAAGCTCAGTGATGAGTAAACAAGAAATGAACGGGTTGATTTATTAAATCATATTTCTTTAACCTCAAGCAAAACAACCAACAATCACAACAAATAAACTACAAAGCAATCCACAATCCCCAAAAATCACCACTAAAATCACCACTCTAAATCACCAAAGATTAATACCGGATCTAAACTCACATATTTCTTTCCAAAACCCCCGTAAAGCGATTTATACAAATACGGTGACTCGACAGACTAGAGCTCTAATCAATCGTGAGCCCATCACCCGGCCTAGGTTATGGCATCCGACATGATTATTAATATCGTAGTTCATCAACATAGGTTAGAACATCCGATACACATTACTCAACTTAGCCCATCACCCAATAAGGGTTGGGGCATGCCTCTTACACTCACCCAATCGTGAGCCCATCATCCACCTAGTATTAGAGCATCCCGATTCCCCCATAATGGTCACTATGTTGACCCTAAACTCACCCAATCAGAGCCCATCATCCACCTAGTATTAGAGCATCCGATTCCCCATACCGGGTCACTATATGTTGACTTAAAACCAAAAATCGAAAGTACAATAATATGCTTTCACACAATAGGATCAATAATTCCATGATACGCACTATTATTATTGTGTATATATGTACTCAAAATACAACTCCAAAAATCACCAATCCATACTCAATCATATCATCACTCAATACCACGCCATCCATAAATTTCCAATATAATTTCACCAATCACTATCATCATTATAAAATCACACATCTCCATGTCACACCAATCCATATATAACCATCGTGAATATATATATACGTAATTATCCGCCAGTGGATGTAATCACTAATACCAACTATAGTTCAAGCATAAAAATCGCGGAAATTCATTTTTGTATAATTAAATCATTTTACTTACCTATGGACCGTAGTTGATCAAGCCCATATGATTTAAAAACAAATATTTATTTCATAAATATTTCTCACACAATTACGACAAAAATAAAGAAATTAAATTTATTCCTGCTTCGTGACATATGAACCACGGGAGGTTTACTCACCTCTAAATTCCTCAACAAGGCTTCTTAATTTCAAAAACAACGATCCAAATCGCTTCACCAATCAATCCATCAACCACCTAGTCAAACACGCATCTTAACTTAGAAATCATTCATAGACCACACATATACAGAAATCCAACGGTCGGATTCTAATTTAATGATGATCCAACGGCCAGATCAAATTTATATGATGATCCAACGGGTATTTGGATCCTCACGGACGCCTCTTAGGATCATCCTCCAAAATTATCACGAAGATCCAACGGTCAGATCTTCCCCGAATCGCCTTTACTAACATCTCCACAAAATTATATGAAAATCCACGGTCGGATTCCTCACGTAATCGCCTTCCGAATCACTATTTTTCAAATATACGAAGATCCAATCTGCCGGATCTTCGCCTCGCGACCTCACAAGGTCACCGGACAGTCATACGCATCAACATATCCAAAATTGAAGCAAAACCGATGGTCAGATCTTCACGCATAGTAAACTCAAGATAAACGTGAAAAACGCTAAATAGTAACGCCAAAACGTGAAATCCACTATTTATCAACTTTTTCTAACATGACCATGTTATATATCAAAACGCCGTATGGGATGCATAGATCATCGCCTAGATAATGAAAAACTCAAATATGGTCCGATGCGCCGCCACAAGCGGTGGTCAAGGGCGTCAACGGCCGGTCAACGCCGGCCAACCATCTCGAGATGGCAAAGTGACCAACTACAAACTGGTTCAAAATGAAAGGGTGGTCGACTTCCATACGAGCTAAGCCCGGGTTCTACCTAGATTGTCCTAGATCAAGCTGCTGAAGTTGGATTAATCTCGCGGCGCCCGATCGTATTCCGTGCATCGTAATCGTGGACGCCGAAATCTTCAACTCGTGATCTTTCACCCACACTCCAAATCGCCAAGCAAAGGAGGATATGGAGGATGATCAGGGAAGGAGGAGATCACAAAAATGGGGAGGATCGCCCTGCGGCACGCCGCAGCAGACGCCAAGATCCGGACGGGTCAAAAGCTTGGCAATCCGGGGCTTCGGAATCCAGCTGATAGGGACAGCTACGATGCAAGGGGAGGCCACCAGCGGCCGGGCGTGGCACCCGCATCACGAGGATGGTCAACCGTCCTGCGTGGCCAGAGGCCTGAGGTAGCCTCGTCACGGGTCGCCGGTCGAGCCGGGTTCTACAAAGTGCGGGAGAGGGAGAGAGAACTTGAGGGTTTCGGGACTGTTCTAGCAAAAAGAATAAAATTTCGTCCTTAAATGAAATTTCTGATTTTTTTCGATATTTATAGAAAATTCCTAAATTTTCAAATATTCATAACTTAATCATACCTAACTCCTAATATTGCGTTTCCACATGTCCACGAACTCAGATCGACGAGCTCTACAACTTTCATGAAGGAAGTTTTCCCAAATTTTGAACGTATAAAAAGTCAACTTTGTTGACCCCCTAAAACGCTCGCTGCTGTAAAATAAAATCGCTCGAACGTAATTCCACAACTTCTCCGAGCCTCAGACTCGCCTCCCACTATCGCGTGAAATCATTTCTAAAAATCCACGGAATTTAATTTGGATTTTTCTCGGTATTACATACATTGAAGAGTGTGGAATTTGGGATGATTAAAATACTATGAATTGAAATTTGACTTACCATATTTATATGTGATGATCATGATTGATGAGTTCTTGTTAATATTCATGATTTACATTGGAGGATGTATAGAGTTGGAGAATGTAGGATTCTCGAGGGGCGAGGTGTCCGAAGTTTGACTTATGGATAACCGAGTGTTTGTGTATCGAGGATCTGGGATGTCCAAAGTGCGACGGTTTATTATTAACCGGTTGTGTACTCGAGGATCGGGATGTCCAAAGTGCGACGGTTTATTTTAACCGGTATGTCGATTACTTTGCACCTAGGCCAAGGTGACTCGTAGCGATGTAGTTAGAGCTCTAACGTGTTATTGGGATGGACCGTGAGTGGTGTTATGTGGGTTGAGTGTTTGCGTGACCAAAGGTGGTGTATTGTGATTTGAGGATTGTGAAAATGTATTCCTTGTGGTTTTCCATGAGTGGTTTGATGTCTCTTTGCGGGGCGTAATCGTTGAATTTTACTTGAATTGTAATTTAATAAATCAAATCTTTCTTGTTTACTCATACTTGGCTGTAAAAGCTTACCGGGTTTGGTGTTGTTGCAATCCCGTACACTATTCAAATTGTGTAGCGGGTAATCTTACAGATCGTGAAACCGTGGCGTTGATCGTATGGTTTAGAGTATTGATTATAGTTTTACAAAGAATTGTAATAGTGAAGTGAAGTTAAGCTCATTTGAGCCTTACAATTTGATTTGGTGGGAGGGTGCTGTAATAAATAACTTGAGGATTTGGGTTATTGTAAATTTGAGAGTTGTGAAGTGTGGTTGTTTGTGAGAAAAAAATTCAGGATGTTAGTTGTAATTGTTATTATTCATGTTTCGGATTTGAATTGATTATTCAAAATTCCGAGTGACAATGGAACTAATTAAAAAGACTAAAAAGTCACTAAGTTTAAAATAAACAGAAACGTACACCTTTCGGAATAGCCAACGTGGATATTCTGGAAGAAGCAGCATTACTGCAGAAGAGCTGGAATTCCTGCAACACCAAGCATCCACCGCCAAGTCCCTGGGGCCTAAACATAAACATCCACACATAAGACTTCAAGTCCTAAACAAATAGCCACTTAATAAGCATAGGCTCCAAGTAATAATAACATCATTACTGACCTTGGTGAAACACAAATTGGATGAGGTAAGACAGGAACTGCCCACCAGTAATGAGAAACCCATTGGTATTTTAACAAGGGCACCTCGGATTTTGGCAGGAGACGCTTCCGAGATGTACAAGGGAGCTGTCATTGATGCCATTCCAACACCAAGTCCAACAAAAACACGGCCAACAATGAGAAGAGGTGGGTTAGGAGCTGAGGCCATGATCACAGCACCAATGAAGAATAGGAAATCTGCTATAAGGATTGCACTTCTTCTTCCGATGTTCTAGATAATTCTTGGAAAACCCATGCATGTCTTGATTTTGCTCAAACGATCTGTTATCAAAGACTTCATACGGAAATGTGCTGAATTCCAAGAACATTGTTCTTGCATAATTTGTAAAATATATCTTGATTTTCCAATTCACATAAGGGTGGGCTTGATCTAGTAACAATTATTCATTGGTATATTCCAAGATTTATAGAAAGAGCAGATTATAAATTTATAATCAAAAACTGAATTTAGATATTTTAGAAAGACTGAACCAAAAAGGATTACTATATTGTTGTAAAAGCTTTTCAACTTTGCTCATTACCTTTATATCACCTTGCTGCTATGTGCCATGTGTAGCTCTTATTATCTAAATGCAATCATGTATTAATCATGTTAAGGAGATTTGGTGATGATGGATGAGATTGTAAATTTAACAAATTAGAGGGCCATTATAGTCTCTTACCTGTAAGACAGTCTCTCTGTCCACAGACTTGAAGTCATCCCTGATGTAAAGAAGAGCTCCTGATATAACTCCTGCATATTTGTCCATTAGAGAGACACAAAGTCAGTACTGAGTCACACTGACACAGTCAAAAGCACACACTGAGTCACTGAGTCATCACCTGTGTCATAGCCAAAGAGGAGGCCACCAATTCCAGCAGAGAAGGCCAGACGAAGAACATATGGGTTCTTCCATGCCAAAGAGAGAACAGTCTCTGAAAGCTGATGAATCTGCCTCTACATGTAGTCCTCCCTCCATAAATTACTTCTCAAAAAGAAACGAAAACTAAAATAAACAACCAAAGGCTCAACCTTTAGTAGTTACTAGTAACAAAAAGGGTTTCTGGTCGGTTTAAGAGAAATAGAGGAAGAGAGAACTGAGTTTAGCTTTCCCAAGAAAATGGAAACCGGAGAAGGTGAGTGAGAATTTATGTTTATGGGCGTCTTCTTATTCTTATTATTTTTTTGCTACAGAGTTTGTCAGTGAAATAGATTACTACTACTCCTTTTTTTTATAACAGTTTTGCGCACATGTCTCTCTTGGACCTACCTTCTCCGGGCAAAAAGAGCTAACAATTGCTTTTAACAAATGACAATAGCATGCTCCTAGATCAATAAGAGATTAAGAAAAAAGGAGTGTGTCGGTTTCTATCTTTTCTAGTAACGTGAAAAATGGAAAAGAGGATATATTAAGAAACTTAGCCTTAGAGAGAGTCAGGTAAGACATGGCTACTACTACCAGCTCCATGTGGTGGTTCATAAATGTGTCGATCAATTTTACTGGGTGGACTGGATTCAAACTTCATTATGTGACTCTTGTATTCATATTTTCGTTTCTTGCGAAGTAAATTTGCAATAGAGATATCCGACTACAACATTTTCAAGTACTACTTTTGCACAGCCATTAGCCATATGTTAGGCAATTGTCACATGATATCAAAAGCAAGGTAGGTAGCAAAAACAAAGCCAGTTCATGAACCACACAGTCTGCTTCCAGCCTAATGTTACGTATACTTGCCAGGCAAATCTGCAGGCCCAATTGTCTATATATAGAGCATAGATTGCGACTAAAGGTGGAAATAACCCTTTAAGCACACATTATTAAAAGGTCTAAAAGAGAAGTGTAAACCGATACACATTCCATAGGAGTGTGAATTCAACGGGAGAAATCAATTTCCTCACTCTGATTATAAAGTCATTTTTTCAGGCAGGACCGTTATTACTCTATAAGCAAAACTCTTCCATTGTTCTCATCCAACATAGATATATAGGTACATTCAATTTAAATAGACGATCACATTATAGCTCATCGGTGCTGAGTGTGAGGGAATGCTAAACGTTTGACCAATCCTCTATTCTCACAAAATGCATCATCATCTTTGCAGTAAGCATTGCAACATTGAGGCCTTGAGGCTATAGTATTCAATCTTTAGGAGTTACATTGCTCTACATTTAAATATATAACCGCTTAGAAGGTTCAAACCAATAAAAAAATTGCTGATCGTGAAAAGAAAAAATTGCTGATCGTGAAAAATCAATGGAATTGATTATTACGATGTTATAATATTTCCTTTTAGCACCCATACACAAAAATCTTATCTAGAGACAAAACTCTATTTCCGCAAAATGTTATAGGAGACGTGTTCGAACACATTCCCTTAGCATTTTGCAAACCCCTCTCTTGTCCTCGCTTAAGTGTCTTTCACATTTTAACAAATCGCTTTGATTCCAATACAGCCTTAACAGAAATAAGAAGACATCTGCAGCTAGCGACAAAATCTTTAATGGATGAACATAAATGGAGGAGAGGGAGATTGCCTTTACTTAGGGAAACCCTAATTGTGAACCTTAAAGGGTGTGTGTGTATATATGCACTAGTATTAATTCCATCTAAAAAGAGTCTTTCACAAATATGATCATAAACATATTTAGCACAATCTACAACAGACCATCCACATGTAAGTTTTAAAACCAATGTTACATATAGCATGATCCTGATAAACTGTCCTATATCAAAGGAAACCCATATAAAACGTAGCACTAATTAAATCCAACCAACCAATTTAGAGCTTTCTCTCCGTCACAAGTTATAGCGAACAAAAAATACATAACTGTAAACTGTATGCATGCAAACCCGTTTACATGGTTTTTCATCTTCTACAATCCAGCTAGAAATCAAACCAAACTTCCTTCAATATTCAAAACCTTATTAGGGGATAGGCATATACATACCAACTTAATTTCCTTGTATCCAAAATGCTCTTATTTACACCCAACAAATCATAATGGACACCGAACTTCCCACCATAAAAAGCCTACCAGCAATAATCATACGTAGAAATTCATCTACAAGCAGCAGACCGGACCAAGACATCGAAGATGATCCACAATTCCGATATACGAGCTTGAAGGACATCATATGGCACTCACCACAAAAGCAGCACGGCAGTTTCAGACGAACCATGGAACTATGAGTTCGACCCCTCCAACATTACAATCCGAAACCAGTTGGTGAAGCTGCCAGCCTCGCTTACGTGCAGTCTGCGGCGATACTAGCCTGCACTCAAAACCAAAGCATCTTAGTGAGCTTCTGGGGAGGCTTCTGAGGGGGCATTGCGAGGGTTTGAGTTCGGGATGGGATACATATATTAGGAGCTCCTATAGAAGCTTTTTGCTCTGAGGCCTATTTTACAGTTTTTGCTTGCATGGTGGGCAATGTGAGGAGTACATTGAACAATTCGGCATCTTGAAGCTAATATCAATGGTTCTCGAGGATGTGTCTGTTTTCGCTTTGGTATTAATTTGTGCTTCTAATTTCTTTGCCTAGGCTTTTTCTTTTCTTTTGATTTAACCTCCGTTTGTATGTAATCATGTTGCGTTTGTCTTGACCATGCATATAATTATTAAATTATATATGAGTAATTTGCATAGTTGCTTAAATCTTGTATGGTATTGTCACAAGAAGTAGTACTAGTATGTCATATGGACCACGTTTTTGGTTACATGGCACATGTGCAAATTGTTACAAGACGTACAATTCCAGAGTTACAATCTCCACATTAATTTGTTTTTATTATTTTTTTTGAAATGAATTTGTTTTTATTTTAATATAACTGTGTTTTTATTCGTTTGAACTTACCACTCAACTATGAGTTTAGTGATTGATTAAGAATTAATAGCATCTGCCTTTTAACCCTTCTAGATATATGAGATCCTTAGATTAACAACTGCAGGTTGATCGAAGAGCGGAAGGTAAAAGTCTGCCTAAAGAGGGGGTTCGTGTTTGATTAGCTTGCTTAATATGGGATTGCAACCCTTTTTCCAGCCATTTTGCATGCAGCACCTCTATTCATCTAAAACAATAGAGAGAAGTTTGCCTGAAGAGGGGTTTGTGTTTGATTAGCTAGTAAAGTAGTAAGGTTATTCCCAATTGTTTGGAAGCTAGGCATAGGTGCTACATGCAAAATGATCAGGAAAAGGTTGAAATCCAGTAAGGAAAAACTAATTCCGAGAAAAGAAAAAAACTCATTTCATCCCGACCGGCCACATATTCTGATCTTAATTTATTTCTAACATATAAGCTATATGATCGAAGTTTGAACGTTAACACGCCATTAGGCTATCCATGCCATAAGCTTTTGTTTTCATTGAAAGCTAGTAGCCTTCCCAACACTAGCTAGCTTGTTACAAATAGAGCGATTGAAGATCCAATTAGAGTCCCTTCTTTCATTGGCACATGTTTTTAGTTGATCAAATAACTCCCAATTCAGCACTAATTAACATCGCACTTCCTGCACGTACAGACACACACACACACAGTCTTCACATAGCATATCTAACCGACAGTTAAACTTTTGTATAAGAAGTTCCAATAATTACAGTTGTTGCATGGTTCAGACTTCCAGAGCCTACTGGTAAAATTGCCGTTGAAAAATCCGTACAAGGCTCACGCGTTCAAAGTCTTCAAAAGACATGAGTAGCAGAGAAGCGTGACTAAGCTTATAAGCCAGATGGCTCGTACCCTACTGACTCCTTGTCCCCGTTTCAATCCCATGCCAAGTTTGAGCTTCAATTCAGTTTTTTTTTTTTCCTAAAACTTTCTGATAATCCCAATTCAGTAGTCTTAAACTCAGCTTATAGCTGCGGCAGCTCCTCTATAACATGGTCAGACCATCCTATTTTTGTGTGACTATGAAAATAAACCTTCACTGTTGAGATTCTATCTTCTTTGGACCACCACTCCCTGCATGAAGCACATATAATATATCTATGTTGGGCTCTTACTTTGACTGACACGTTACGGATCATGATCACGATCAACTGTCCAAGAGTGAGAAATACCTGAAATTCTAACCTCGAAGCCCTAGGCTTCTCTCATATCTTTCTGTATAAAGCCTGCTGCTGCAGCCTGTACGTCAATTAAAAGAAAACAAAGGCATGCTCTCTTAAATCCATCACTAAGCTTATGTGCATGTCCGTACGGTTTGGAGTAAATAATCAGTACAGCTGAAGCTGCCTTGCTTTTCCTATTCTGCAGGTATACAACAATATTTGCAGCTCTCTGCTCCATTTTTTCATTGCTTAGCTTTATAGCTCATTAGCATCTTCTAAAAAGACTAAGACCCTCTTTTGTTTCTCTCAAAGAAAAACAGAAATGCAGGTTGCAAAGATGATCAGCAGCGACGCGGCAGCGACAGCAGAAGCGGGAAGCGAGTCGTCACGGTATGATGAGCCGGCCCTACGAGATGGTGAGGCAGCTAGGGTCATGCAACGCGGTGGTTGTGTTCAGCGCGAGCGGCTGCCCAATGTGCACCGTGGCCGAGCGCCTCCTCTTCAGCCTGAGTTGGCCCCACCATCGTGGAGCTGGACCGCCACGTGGAGGGGCCGGACATAAGGAGGAGGTGCTCCGAGAGCTGGCGGATGGGCAGGGGCAGCAGCAGCCGGTTCCGGCGGTGTTCATTGGAGGGAAGTTCTTGGGCGGCGTGGAGGCGCTGATGGCTTGCCACATCAACGGCAACCTCGTCCCTCTTCTCAAGCACTCCGGCGCTCTCTGGCTCTGATCTGATGACCGATGTCCTGATTCTAAGTCGACTGGTTTCGCTTTTAATTAGTTAATTATAGTTTCAAGAACATGCATCTCTGAAACCCATAATATCAACCGTAGGGTTTTGCTTCTCTCACTTTTAGTCTTTGTCTTCTAGCTTGCTATTGGCTTATGAGTAGGATAATGATGATAAACTTATATTACGTACAAGCTGGGTTGTACGGCCTATTTCGTGGGTATAACATGAAACATGCTAGCCTAGTTCTCATGATGATCATATGTAATATCTTTTTAGCTAGCTAATATATGTATAATTAATATTTCAACCAGTTATATCCCTCCTTATTTTCTTTTGATTAAGCTTGACATCGTGATTCGTGAGTCTTATGAATTCAAGCTTTAATTTCATCATGTTTTATTACCTATATAGCTCGTCAATTTTTTCAGTTCTAGACTTCTAGTCCAACAGTTTTATATACTTTCGCTCCTCTTTTGTTTGAAGGAATTTAATTACCGAACAATTAATTAACATGGACTCTGAGTTGATACAAATGATCGGTCAGTAGCGTATAAAGAGTGTACAATTAATAAGTGATTAACAAAATTAAATTTTTGAAATAACTGTATATAAGATCAGAGTTTTGTAATTGTTATTGCTGGAAGGATACCTAGCTAGGGATGAATGGTACAAAAGAGATATATATGTGGACGACATATGAGCTACTGAGAGTGAAAGGCCCGGTAGTACTGCTGATCAAGGTCAGGACTGTAGTAGTCAGGGATTACTGAGCATCAGAACATGTCTATGATATATGCAAGCGATATATATACAAATTAGTAAGGGTGTATATCTCTTCAGAGAAAATGATAGGCATGACCACCATCACCATCTCATATTGTATTGACCCACCTAAACATTACTATTTTCTTTCTAACAGATATCTCTGCATTTTCTGCACTTCTACATCATCTTCATTACTGTTAGTCTTGTAGCTGGTGATAGGCACTGTCCTTAGTCTCTCTAAGATATTAATCTAAAGATTGAGAGGGCATGTATGTAAATTAGCTAATTTCTCTACCATATAAATCTTTATGTTACAATATTCTACATATTATATACAAATTCTCATGAATTTACGATTCTTTTATTTTTACTAATCGAGCTTGGATGCATATTTGCAATCTTGGTCATTCATTCCCCTATAATCTTGGTCATTTAGCTTCAACATCTACGTACCGAGCTTGAGAAGCATCTTCCCTTTCCAATGGCAAGAAAAATGAAAATCACCAAAACAAAAAGAACCAAAAGATGTACAAAATACGTACAGAACCCTAAGCTATTAATAGGAGTAACAAATTTAATAGGCGAAAACACGATATCTCGTTAATATGAGATTATTGAATGTTAGTTTTGGTGCCGGAATTTGGTTCTGGTAGCTAGGCAACATTAAAAGTTTTAAATTAAAAGGATGACCCATGCAAAGATATGTATGTCGGAGTCAGCTAGAGACAGGATGAGACTCAGAAAATCAAAGTCCTTTCTGATCAGCCAGATATATGTGCATGACACATTGACATGCATGCACGCCAAATTTGTACAAGTCATTAACACTACAAACATGACCATCACCATATCATATTCTTACCTAAAGTTAATTTATTACCTTTTCTTTTCCTTTTACCTTCACTTGTTAGTTGTTACCTTCTTCATAAACTCATGCAGTAAAACTTATGAGATTGAAATTCATATTATTCTTACTTTTTGCTCTTTTGGCTGAAAAAGAGACAACTTTGTATCAGTTCATTGATCATGGCTGCATTTCGACTGACCTCAGAAAAGAGTACTACTGGCGGGGAGGGAAGGAGGGAGAGAGAGAGAGAGAGAGAGAGAGAGATGCCATAGCCATATATATAGCTAGGCCGGCCATACACTACACCAAAAACAGTCTTTTTATCACGCCCACATTGTGCCAGAAATACCCTTTTACGGGCGCACAAAAGTAGGCTGTAAATGCCGGAGCCGTAAAAGACATTCCTCTTTAACGCGCTCATAAGCATGCCGTGAATTGTGCATCCAAGCAGGCCAGAAAAGACATTCCTCTATAATCCAATTTGATTTATGGGATGTTTGCACGCCGTGGAATGTCAAGAAAGCACGCCGTAAATGACCTTTATGACCACTTATTTACGGCACACTGGGCATGCCGTAGAAATACTCTATTTACGGCCTACAAATCTAATGCCGTAAAAGACCTTTTTTATGGCACACTTTTGCATGCCGTGAAAAGTAGTTGCCCAATTTTTAAGGCCCAATTTGCACGCTGTAAAAGCTTTTCTGTCAATTTTGATATGTCATTCACGACGCACATAACCTGCCATAAAAGTCTTTGTGGCAAAGAGGTTTCTGGCTGCTCATAATCCAAAAATGATCAACTAACAAAATGACTTGAGCAAAAATAATATTAACCTCAAAGTACAGTGCCGGTGAATCAAAGCATATATATCATAGATAATAGAAAGGGTTTTAACAAACTTTTTATATCCAACTGCTATGCTGAGACCAAGTACAATTTCTAGCAAACTTGAGTAAACTTATGTTAAGAATATAGCATATTACAAAATATACTACATCATCTTTTGAACATTTAACCATCCAAATGCACGAATTCACCTTGGGTATCCAATCTTGCAGTCTCTCCCTATTTGTCTTAGAAATTTGAAAGGTTGGTTGGGATTTGGGTAGAGTTTGTGTGGTTACCTCCAAAGATCCAGGTTTCTCGATTGTACCCGCTTGGAATCTGAGTGATTCCATTAATCTCCTGCAGAACAAAGCGGTAATGAGGACAAACTCTCGTGAGAAACACTATATATTATTCCAATTTGATATAGTAGTGAACCCATTAGATTGTGTACCAAGTAACAAAAGAAAATTTTACACGAAAGTAGTTTATCATTGTCCGGGAGTGCTGGCCTAGCTTTCCTCCATATATAACTTGCCCCCTCAAGCTTCATAAGAAGAAGAAGCTGTGGTATGAAACCAATCGAAATTCAGATGAACATCATATTTGAAAGTGGACAGAGCATCATATTTAAAACTGTAAGATAATAATCTAACGTACCTCGTCAAATGCCTCAAAAATGTCGATACTTGGTTGGTGTATAGTGCAGACCACCGTTCTTCCTGTGATCAACAAATATTACGAACAGTCCTCATCACAATGGCTGCTGCCCTTGCGTCCCAGTCCAGATGTGGGTTCATCCATAAAGATAATTGACGGGTTCGCAACAAGCTCCAACAGCGATTGTTAAGCCGCTTTGCTCTGTTGATAAGCTTCGAACTGCCTGGCACACCAACCAAAGCATGCCTTAGAGTATCAAGCTCTACTAGTTCCATTACTTCTTCAACAAACACGCAATGTTAACATAGTAAGGTTATGTGAAAAATAAATTGCAACAACGAGGGGAAGCAAAACGAATATAAATATCATAAGTTGTATGCAAAGAACTCCACGAAGTCTTGTCTCTGTGCCGACTTCCTTTGGAAAGCGAAGAGCGTAAGAAAACCATAGACTCTCCTCAACTGTGAATCTTGAGGGAGAATGTATGTCATTTTGCTCAACATATCCCGCTACTCTAGCAAAAGTATGTTGCTCTCTCGTGTAACGGATATCTTAATATCTCCTTCTATGTATCCACCAGCTTTTCCTACCGGCAAGGACGCCCATCAAAGTGGTCTTTCCGGCTCCACTAGACCCAACTAAAATTTGTAGAAGAATACGGGTGAGAATACCGCTCACATTCGACAAGAGTTGCAACTTCGATTACGGTATACCTTGTGACTTCATCTCCTAAAAACATTAAAGATGCCAGTTTGCATTATCTCGTAATGTATAGGACATAAACTTGAAGGGCTACAAACTAGGTCTCATCACTAAAAAGAAAATAAAGCTGAAAAGGATACGCACCTTTGGCTTGTGAACAGAGTAGGTAACATTGTGGAAAGTCATTGTTAATGGCTGAAATGGTAAGATCATTCCCTTTCCGGGTCATTAACTCTAGCTAATTTTGGGCTAGACACGGTCTTTATTTTTACCCCAGATAATCAGAGTATTAATTGTAGTTATTGGCAAGTCAATCAATCTCCTAAATATCTAAATATATACATGAGGTAGATGGTGGAGTTGCGACTGACCATCTGCAAGCCAGGGACTCCCTTCTCGTAATGTCATCAAGTGGAAGCACCGTCTCGTACTTCCTTAGTGCCGTGAAGAACATGTGATGAACAACATTCTTAGAGATGATATACAAATATAACATGAATGTAAAACAATATATTTTTTGATTTATAAACTGAATGCATTAATCGGACTAATCGGAGATACAAACATACAAATTTCTTTCAAACTTACGATTTAGGTACGTCAAGGCCAGAGTCACTCTGCAATTGAAAAGCAATGCATAAGCTAACAAACCACCAACTCCAATCCAATACCAATAATCACCATTTGGTATGTTGTGTTCTTGGAGGACATTTTGCCCAATTGTTCGCTTTGTTAAAGGAGCTATCTCGCAAAGGTCCCAAAGCATTAAATAATGGATTCATATCTCATGAATATCATTTTGATCATTTGATTCCAAATTGACAAAAGCATACCTTGATCCACCTACAAAGTAAATTCATTGTGAAGAAGCGGCTATGTCACGCCCGAATTTTGAATAATCAATTCAAATCCAAAACATGAATAATAACAAATTACAACTAACATCCTAATTTTTTCTCACAAACAACCACACTTCACAACTCTCAAATTTACAATAACCCAAATCCTCAAGTTATTTATTACAGCACTCCCACCAAATCAAATTGTAAGGCTCAAATGAGCTTAACTCGCCTCACTATTACAATTGCTGTAAAACTATAACCATTGCTCTAACCGCATCGATCACCGGCCCCGTTCTCCCCGTCTCTCAGAGGATTACCCGCTACACAATTTGAATAGTGTACCGGAGTTGCAACAACACAAAACCCGTAAGCTTTTACGTAGCCAAGATGAGTAAACAAGAAAGAATCTGTTGATTTATTAAATTACAATTCAAGTAAAATTCAACAAGATACGCCCGCAAAGAGACATCAACCCACTCATGGAAAACCACAAGGAATACATTTTCACAATCCTCAAATCACAATACACCACACCGGTCCTCAGAAACACCCAACCCACATAACACCACTCTGGGTCCATCCCAATAACACGTTAGAGCTCTAACGCCTCGTTACCTCGACACACCTTGGCCTAGGGTCAAGCAACGGCAAAATACTTGGTTAACACTATAACCGCCGCCGCTTTGGACATCCCCGCCCTCAAGACTACATATACTTCGTTAATAATAAACCGTCGCGCTTTGGACATCCCCGCCTCGGTACACAACTTCGGTTAATAATAAACCGTCACGCACCTTTGGACATCCTCGCCCTCAAGATACAAAACACTCCGGTTATCCTTAATCATTTTAACTTCGGACACCTCATCCTCGTAACCCTACATTCTCTAACTCTATACATCCTCCAATGTAAATCATGAATATTAACAAGAACTCATCAATCATGTTCATCACATATAAATATGGTAAGTCACATGTCAATTCATAATAATTTAATCATCTCAATTTCACACTCTTCAATGTCACACCATTCACATATAATCACGTAAATATATATATACGTAATTATCCGGCCAGGGATAATCACTAATACCAACTATAGTTCACATGCAATAAAACCGAGAAATTCATTTGTATAGTAAAAATCATTTTACTTACCCATGGACCGTAGTTGATCAAGTCCATATGATTTTAAAACAAATATTTATTTCATAAATATTTTCACGCATAATTTACTGACAAAATAAGGTAATTAAATTTATTCGGTTAAGTAATATGAACCCGCGTGGAGGTTTACTCACCTCTAATCCCGCCAAGCGTCTTCTTAACAGCTCAAAATCACGATTCACAATCATCCGCCAACTCAAACCGTCAAACACCTAATCAAACATGACCTTTAACTTAGCCAATAACTCAAAAACATAATCAAACGAAAAATCCAACGGTCGGATTGAAATTAAATGATGATCCAGCGGCCGGATCCTCACGGATCGCCTTCCTAATCAACTGCTTTTGCATTTATACGAAGATCCAACGGTCGGATCTTAAGCCCATGACCACACAAAGCCACTGGGACAGTCATAAGATCATCATAACAAAACTACAAGTCCATCCGACGGCCGGTCCTAACTTCACATATCATTTAATCAAACGATCAAATCGATCGAAACGTAAAAATTCATAACTTAATCATATGATATCCAAAAATTGGCGTATAATATATCAAAATGATCGTATTGAAATATAGAATCTGAAAATGTACAGAAACCATATTTTTGATCCCCGGAGGTGGCGGAAAGGGTCAGCCGGAGTTAGTGGCAGAAGCCGCCATGACCACCACCAATGGTGTCCGGGGCGGGCTGCTCTTCTTCCTCTCTCATCATGCTTAACAACTTTCATAACTAGCACCTAAGTCTGAAAATGACCGGAAGGGGTCGAAAAATTACCTTGAACAAGATATGAAGGTGGCCTAATTTTCCGTAAACCGGCGAGAAACTGCAGTAAAACGGCGAAGCTCCAATTCGACGTAAAAAACGTCAATTTAAGGCTTCGATTCCTTCTGAAGAGTTGTTAAGAAACTCAAGAAGAACTCACTGGTTCAAGAATCACAGAAAAATATGGTCTGTAGGTCGAGATATACCGATCGAAAGCTTCGGTGGTCGGAAAAATTCCGAATTTTGCGTAATCCGCAAGGCTTGATTTCACGGCGTCAAAACTTCAATTTCAGGCTTCGATTCCTTCTAGAGAGTTGTTAAGAAACTCAAGACGGACTCATTGGTTCAAGAATCACAGAAAAATATGGTCTGTAGCTCGAGATATATTGATCGAAAGCGATTGGTCGGAAAAATTCCGTGACCCTAAGCAGTGCTCCGATCCACGTAAAACTTCCACAAATCGCTCGATTCCTTCTCCGAGATTTGTTCAGAAACTCAAGGTGAGTTTACCAGTTCAAGAATCACTCAAAGCGAAGCTCCACGCTTGAGATATCTGGATCGAAAGTTCCGATTCGATCTAGCTCTGGGGGTTGACTTCATTTGCCACGAGCAGCCGCCGCGTAAAGGGTGCTTCGGGAGTTTCAGAAGGTTGAGACGAACCCGAGGATGGAGTTTGGCAAGGATTGGTGGCTTGTAGCTCGAAAGTTATCAAGCTCGGGACCAAATCGGGTTAAACCGGCCTGCGTGCTCCACCGCGGTATGCGGCTCACGAGACGGCCAAAAGATACCACCCCACCAAGCAAGTGAGGAAGAGGTGAAGGCGTGGGACGTGGTCGGTGTCGCTTTGGTGGTCTGTGGTGCTAGAGAGAGATTGGAGAAACCGTTACTCTGTTTGTTCTTTGGCACGGGTTCCGGTAGGCCGAGAGAGAGTGAGAGTGTGAGTGAGAGAGAGGGAGAGTGTGAGTGTCGATCGATCACAATCAACTCCAATCAAGAACCCTACTAATTAAGCATAATCATTAAAGGTAAAGCATCAAAATTATGAAAGTAAAAAGCAATGTTGTTTTGCTTTTTGATTAAAAAGAAATGGGTTATTACAATCTACCTCCTTAAAGGAATTTAGATCCAAATTCAAGTACCCAATTCCACAAAGAAATCGTGGATACTTTTACTCTCATGTCGGACTCTAACTCCCATGATGCATTACCCTCGGCCATGATGACTCCACAGCACCTTCACAAGATTAACCTCCTTCCTACAAAGCTTCTTCAGACTCTATCTAAGATAATGCACAGCTTCTAACCACAAAGGTCATATCCTAATGGTAACTAAATCAATTCATCACTTCACAAATCACCACAAGTTCTCCATAACAAGAAATCACGAGGCTAGAGTTTAACTACCAACATTAGCCAAATCTCAAGCACACAAATCAATGTGCAAAACATTGCTTCCCTAAATCAAGAATTTATAAAATCCAAAACACTTCCACAACGCCTTCTTATTCATTATGGGCCACAGGCCTTCTTGTAGGCTCACGGGAGGTGGTCCACTAATCCAGCCCGTTACTCCCGATGTGATGGCGATGGGCTTGCCCAATCCTCGGCTAAGCATTTGAACCGCCATTTGGGCTGAAGGAACCACGAACCATCCACATTTCAACCGGCCGAAACAGATTTAGGTTTAACATTTGGGCTTACCATTGGCGGAACAATTGGGCTTACTTATTTGGGCCTACCAATCGGCCCACCAACTTTCAGCTTCGACTCACGGTATGAAATTGTACATACCGTATATATGTCCATATCACGTTACATACGTATATCACGTATATGTATACCGTACATACCGTATATGCGTCCGTATATCAAGCATATCACGGGATCCAAAATATTTGTAGGAGGTAAGGTTAGAACTGCACCCTAAACCAATGCTTCTCTCCAACCACTGAAGCAAGAGCTGCTTTCATTAATAGAAGCATCAGCGTTATATTTATTATGTCCTGCTTAACATAAATAAAATATATAGGGGAGGCAAGTCTCGAACTCAGAGCCGCTTTAAACCAATGCCTCGCTCCTAACCACTTTGGAGCACAAGTTGTGCTTAATAAAGCGTGTACAAATTTTATACTTATTATGTCATAAAGCGAACATAATAAAAATAAAAGAGAGGCTGAGGATCGAACCTCGCACCTCTTGTACCACGAACTTTACACTCAACCACTTTCGAGCACGGCTGCTCACGCGTTATTATCCATACCAATCCTTTTATTTAAACCAACTGTTTCAACTGTTTCAACAATTCGCCCAAAACATCCAAGATCGCTTTGTAAAACTTCGGCCCATCATGTCCGAACTGTTTACGAAACTTCTACCCATCAGCCTCCACCCACGGCCTACTGATGATGCCTTGATCCAGAGACAGGCCCAGAATGCGGCCCACTTGTGTCACGCGGCTTATCCCTTCCGTGGATTTACTGGCAGATCAAATCTGCTTTGGCCATTTCTGATTCACCGCCACGGCGCCTCGAGGTTCTACCGTCCCTTACACGCTTCCACGCTACCAACAACTTTTAGGGTTTTTGGATGACTTTAATCCAACGCGTAGATTGAATCTCAGAGATCGTCCATCCAGCGGTGGAGATCTGCTTCACCTCGCTCTATAAATAGGTGCATCACGAAGAAAAACTGCTCACACCAAAGAAAAGAAATTTTCCCAACCCATTCTCTCTCAAACTCTGCAGCCTTCCTCTCGAAACTCAAATCCTTTCTTCATCAATTTCAATCCTTCTCTTCCGATCTTCTCTCCCATTTGAAGATTCGATTTCATCTTTCCTCACGAGAATCTCAGATCTCCAATCACCGTTCAACAACTCCAATCCTTCTAACAAAATCTCCCTCAAACACTAAAACCATGTATTCCTCGATATTCACATCCTCTCTCTCACCTCATGACCCAAGAGCCACTCTAACTCTCAACGCTAATGGAGCTCCAAACCCCGCAACAAATGGAACCACAACAACAAAGAACCAAGCGAGAGGGAGGGAGGAAACACCCAAGCCGGTGGAAGTAGTGCCAACATGGATTTCACGGCGGGCCGTGCATCGTGATGGATTCCTACCTGCAACAAATAAGAATCCTCAAGGATCTTTACTACGTCAAGGGATTTAAGTGCCCATCTACAGAGCACATTCATTTAGGATCTGCCTCTCCAAATAAACCGAACCAGTATGGACATGTTGAGGGTAAGAACATTTACTTTTGGTTCGAACGTCGGGGCTTCGAGAGGAAGCGGATGAATAGGTGTAATCGGTGCTGCTCCGGTGCCCATGGAAACTAGTTCTCTTGATGCTTGGTGGATCCATCGATCTCAATTTTGGGTCCACCTGGTTCTACCGGGTGCCGGTGGATCCATCGAAACATCAATTTTGGGCCCAATTTGGTGGATCCATTGACATCAATTTTGGGTCCACTAGTTCCTCACTGATGATGGTAGATCCATTGATCTCAACTTTGGTTCCACCTATTCTACCGTAATGAAGGATTTCTTGATTTAAATTTTGTTTCATATTCTTCCTCACACTTCAACACTAATACCAAGACAACTCTTTTGGCTGCTTGAGGACAAACATCCTCGCAACAACGAGGGAGGAGATCACCGGGGAGGTTCAAACTCTTCCTCTGCTCCCCAGGTACGGCATCTACGAGGGGGCGTCTTTGGTAACACGAAGGCTACTTCCGAGGAAGGTAGCGCTTTTTAGTTACTATTCGGGTGGCTCAAAGTGCTTACCACCGCGGTGGCTCAAACGTTTCTCTTGAGCTCAGCCTCAATCCATCCTGAGCGACTGACTAGGCTTAGTATAGCATAGTCCTCGTTTTCCTCTTTTTTTTTTTGTAATGTAAAAATCAATAAGATGGTGTGCATGTTTTCTTTCTTTTGTTTAACCAACAACAACACCAAGGATCCGAACCTTGGTCACCCAATACTCTTTTCAAAACCATCGAGAACTCGGCTGCACACATCTTTCAAAATGATTTATCACAAACAATCATTCAAAACCTAGCAATCAATTAAGTCACCACAGAGGTCAATCTAGTATCCTCCTCGAGTCAAAACCAAACACAATAATTTCTGCCGCTAGAATTAGGGATTAATAAAGCTAAACACTTCACGAGTTAGCTAGGAAAAACCCACATCTTTAGAGTTACACTTACAACTCTAAAAAATCTCGATCATTCCATCTATCAATTGCTTCAACAAGCAATATGTACCATCTTAGCATCCAGTAATCGATCTTTGGTACAACACTCAAGATCTCACCCACGAATCACCTCACCGCTCATTTGGTGGTAAGTCAACATCTAGTGGTCAAAATTGCGTGATTATAAAGCACTTCACACTAACCACGTCATAATCCATAATCTGTCCTCACAACAATTAATGATCCGCCTCATAAATTAGTTATACAACCCTAGCACTCCTAGAGTTGAAAACAACGTTATTACCTAAGCTCATACATCAACACAATGTCTCTTCCGCAGTCAATCCTATCACGAGGTCATATCAATCTTTCCATAAGTCAACCATACACAAAATCCATCACATCAACTACAGTAGGGCTAGGCAACTCAACCTCCTAATGCCTCCACCTCATCCTCAACTGCCTCCATAGAAGGATCCCGTCTCCCTACATCGGACTTCGACCTCTACCTCACTCACCCGACTCATCGAGTTAAATCCAGAGGTTCCTATTCCTCAAGATCACAACTCATGAAAACCAAACTTATTCTAATATTTAACTTAGTAGACAACTCTACCGTCCCTACGGACTTACACGCTTGTCTAGACCCCATACTAAGACATACCCAATGATTATACCAAGATCGAAGAGTATATGATGGGGATCCGCTGCTGACGGGCCATCACTCGGGAGAAGTCTTGATTATCACTAAATATGTACCTTACGCTCGATACCAAATCATTACGCCGAATTTTTGAATAATCAATTCAAATCCAAACATGAATAATAACAAATTACAACTAACATCCTGAATTTTTTCTCACAAACAACCACACTTCACAACTCTCAAATTTACAATAACCCAAATCCTCAAGTTATTTATTACAAAGACACTCCCACCAAATCAAATTGTAAGGCTCAAATGAGCTTAACTCGCCTTCACTATTACAATTGCTGTAAAACTATAACCATTGCTCTAACCGCATACGATCACCGTCCCCGTTCTCCCCGTCTCCGTAGGATTACCCGCTACACAATTTGAATAGTGTATGTAGGAGTTGCAACATAACACAAAACCGGTAAGCTTTTCATACGGCCCGGTATGAGTAAACAAGAAAGAACTGTTGATTTATTAAATTACAATTCAAGTAAAATTCAACAAAGATTACGCCTCAAGAAGAGACATCAACCCACTCATGGAAAACCACAAGGAATACATTTTCACAATCCTCAAATCACAATACACCACACCGGGTCCTGCAAACACCCAACCCACATAACACCACTCGTCCATCCTAATAACACGTTAGAGCTCTAAGCGCCTCGTTACCTCGACACCTTGGCCTAGGGTCAAGCAACGGCAAAATACTTGGTTAACACTATAACCGGCGCTTGGACATCCCCGTCCTCGGCACCATATACTTGGTTAATAATAAACCCGTCGCAGCTTTGGACATCCTCCTCGGCCCTCAAAGACACAACCGGTTAATAATAAACCCGTGACCTTGGACATCCCCGTCCTCAAGATACACAAACACTCGGTTATCCATAATCTCAAACTTCGGACACCTCATCCTCGTAACCCTACATTCTCTAACTCTATACATCCTCCAATGTAAATCATGAATATTAACAAGAACTCATCAATCATGTTCATCACATATAAATATGGTAAGTCACATGTCAATTCATAATAATTTAAATCATCTCAACAATTCCACACTCTTCAATGTCACACCATTCACATATAATCACGTAAATATATATATATACGTAATTATCCCAGCTCAGGGATAATGACCACTAATACCAACTATAGTTCACATGCAATAAAATCAGAAATTCATTTTGTATAGTAAAAATCATTTTACTTACCTATGGACCGTAGTTGATCAAGTCCATATGATTTAAAACAAATATTTATTCCATAAATATTTTCACGCAATTACTGACAAAATAAGGTAATTAAATTTATTCGGTTCGTAATATGAACCACGTGAGGTTTACTCACCTCTAAATTCCGCTAGCGTCTTCTTAATGTACTCAAAATAACGATTCCAAATCATCGCCAACTCAATCCATCAAACACCTAATCAAACATGACCTTAACTCTAGCAATAACTCATAAACCACACATAATCAAGCGAAAATCCAACGGTCCGGATTGAAATTAAATGATGATCCAACGGTCGGATCCTCACGGACGCCTTCCTTAGGATCATCCTCCAATATTATCACGAAGATCCAACGGTCAGATCTTCTCGAATCATCCTTACAAACATCTCCACAAAATTATATGAAAATCACGGTCGGATTCTCACCAATCGCCTTCGAATCACCATTTCACCATTATCACGAAGATCCAACGGTCGGATCTTCGCCCATGACCACACAAAGCCACTGGGACAGTCATAAGATCATCATAACAAAACTACAAGTCCATCTGACGGTCCTAACTTCACATATCATTTAATCAAACGACGAAATCGTCGAAAGCGTAAAAATTCATAACTTAATCATATGATATCCAAAATTGCGTATAATATATCAAAATGATCGTATTGAAATATAGAATCTGAAAATGTACAGAAACCATATTTTGATCCCGGAGGTGGCGGAAAGGGCCGCCGGAGTTAGTGGCAGAAAGCCGCCACCACCACCACCAATGGTGTCGGGCCGGGCTGCTCTTCTTCCTCTCATCATGCTTAACAACTTTCATAACTAGCACGAAGTCTGAAAATGACCGGAAGGGGTCGAAAATTACCTTGAACGGTATGAAGGTGGTAGAATTTTCCGTAAAACCATGAGAAACTGCAGAAAACGGCGAAGCTCCAATTCGACGTAAAAACGTCAATTTAAGGCTTCGATTCCTTCTGAAGAGTTGTTAAGAAACTCAAGAAGAACTCACTGGTTCAAGAATCACAGAAAAAATATGGTCTGTAGGTCGAGAGATATACCGATCGAAAAGCTTCGGTTGGTCGGAAAAATTCCAGAATTTTGCGAGAATCCGGCAAGGCTTGATTTCACGCCAAAACTTCAATTTCAGGCTTCGATTCCTTCTAGAGAGTTGTTAAGAAACTCAAGACGGACTCATTGGTTCAAGAATCACAGAAAAATATGGTCTCAGTAGCTCGAGATATATTGATGAAAGCTTCGGTGGTCGGAAAAATTCCGCATCCTGCAAGTGCTCCGATCCACGTAAAACTTCCACAAATCGCCGATTCCTTCTCGAGATTTGTTCAGAAACTCAAGGTGAGTTTACCAGTTCAAGAATCACTTTCGAAGCGAAGCTCCACAGCCTTGAGATATCCGGATCGAAAGTTCCGCTCGATCTAGCTTCGGGGTTGACTTCAAGTACACTTTCTGAGCCGCGCCACTGCGTGCAAGGGTGCTTCGGGAGTTTCGAAGGTTGAGACGAACCTCGAGGATGGAGTTTGGCAAGGATTGGTGGCTTGTAGCTCGAGTTATCAAGCTCGGGACCAAATCGGGTTAAACCGCCTCGTGCTCCACCGCGGTATGCGGCTCACGAGACGGCCAAAAGATACCACCCAAGCAATGCGCAAGGAAGAGGTGAAGGCGTAGGACGCGTGGTCCTGTCATTTGGTGGTCTGTGGTGCTAGAGAGAGATTGGAGAAACCGTGCTCATTTGTTGCCGGGGTTAGGCCGAGCAGAGAGTGAGAGTGTGAGTGAGAGAGAGGGAGAGTGTGAGTGTCGATTAGATCACAATCAACTCAATCAAGTAACCCTACTAATTAAGCATAATCATTAAAGGTAAAGCATCAAAATCATGAAAGTAAAAGCAATGTTGTTTTGCTTTTGATTAAAAAGAAATGGGTTATTACAATCTACCCTCCTTAAAGGAATTTCATTCCAAATTCAAGTACCCAATTCCACAAAGAGTCAGTGGATACTTCACTCTCATGTCGGACTCTAACTCCCATGATGCATTACCCTCGCCATGATGACTCCACAAAGACCTTCACAAGATTAACCTCCTTCCTACAAAGCTTCTTCGTACACCTATCTAAGATAATGCAACAGTTCTAACCACAAAGGTCATATCCTAATGGTAACTAAATCAATTCATCACTTCACAAATCACCACAAGTTCTCCATAACAAGAAATCACAGGCTAGAGTTTAACTACCAACATTAGCCAAATCTCAAGCACACAAATCAATGTGCAAAAACATTGCTTCCCTAAATCAAGAATTTATAAAATCCAAACACTTCCACAACGCCTTCTTATTCATTATGGGCCACAGGCCTTCTTGTGGGCTCTGGGAGGGTCCACTAATCAGCGTTACTCGTAATGATGGTTGGGCTTGCCTAATCCTTGGGCTAAGCATTTGAACCGCCATTTGGGCGGAAGGAACCGAACCATCCACATTTCAACCGGCCCGAAACAATTTAGGGTTTAACATTTGGGCCTACCATTGGCGAACAATTGCTTACTATTTGGGCCTACCAATCGGCCCACCAACTTTTCGGCTTCGACTACGTGTATGAAATTGTACATACCGTATATATGTATGCATACCGTACATATAGTATATATCACGTATGTATACCGTACATACCAGTATATGCGTCCGTGATATCAAGCATATACGGGATCCAAAATATTTGTAGGAGGTAAGGTTCGAACTCCGACCTCTAAACCAATGCTTCTCTCCCAACCAATCAAGCAAGAGCCGCTTTCATTAATAGAAGCACACCGCAGTTATATTTATTATGTCCTAAGCTTAACATAAATAAAATATAAGGAGGTAAGTCTCAACTCCAGACCCTTTAAACCAATGCCTCGCTCCCAACTTTGGAGCACAAGTTGTGCTTAATAAAATGTGTACAAATTTATACTTATTATGTCATAAAATCTAACATAATAAAAATAAAAGAGAGGCAAGGTTCAACCTCGCACCTCTTGTACAAGAGCCTTACACTCAACCACTCGAGCACGGTTGCTCAAGCTATTATCCATACCAATCCTTTTATTTAAACCAACTGTTTTCAACCGCTTCAACAATTCGCCCAAAACATCCAAGGCTGCTTTGAAACTTCGGCCCATCATGTCCGTAATCGGCCAAACTCGCCCATCGGCCTCCACCCACAGCTTCTGATGATGCCTTGATCCGGCAGGCCCAATGCGGCCCACTGCTTGTCACGGCTTATCCCTTCCGTGATTTACTGGCATTTCAAATCGCTTTTCGGCTCTGTTTATGCCCACCGCCTCGAGGTTCTGGCTGTCCCCTTACACGCTCTCCACGCGCCAACAACTTTTCCGGTTTTCGGATGACTTTAATCCAACGCGTAGATTGAATCTCAGAGATCGTCCATCCAGCGGTGGAGAATCTGCTCACCTCGTTCTATAAATAGGTGCATCCTCGAGAAAAACTGTGCTCACACCAAAGAAAAGAAATTTTCCCCACCATTCTCTCTCAAACTCTGCGGCTTCTTCCTCTCAAACTCAAATCCTTTCTTCATCAATTTCAATCCTTCTCTTACGATCTTCTCTCCCATTTGAAGATTCGATTTCATCTTTCCTCACGAGAATCTCGGATCTCCAATCACCGATTCAACAACTCCAATCCTTCTAACAAAATCTCCCTCAAACACTAAAACCATGTATTCCTCGATATTCACATCCTCTCACCTCATGACCCAAGAGCCACGAACTGCGCAACTAATGGAGCTCCAAACCCCGCAACAAATGGAACCACAACAACAGCAACCAACAGAGGAGGGAGGAAACACCCAAGCAAATGGAAGTAGTGCCAACATGGATTTCTCGGGCGGCCGTACGGATGGATTCCTACCTGCAACAAATAAGAATCCTCAAGGATCTTTACTACGCCAAAGGGATTTAAGTGCCCATCTACGAGAGCACATTCACGAGATCTGCCTCAAATTTGAACCCGGTATGGACATGTTGAGGTAAGAACATTTACTTTTGGTTCCAACGCCGGGGCTAGAGAAGCGGATGAATAGGTGTAATCAGGGCCGCTCCGGTGCCCATGGGAACTAGTTCTCTTGGTAATGCTTGGTGGATCCATCGATCTCAATTTTGGGTCCACTTTGGTTCTCTCTTGGTGCTGGTGGATCCATCGACATCAATTTTGGGCGGTGGTGGATCCATTGACATCAATTTTGGGTCCACTAGTTCTACTTGATGATGGTAGATCCATTGATCTCAACTTTGGTTCCACCTATTCTACCGGTAATGAAGGATTTCTTGATTTAAATTTTGTTTCATAATCTTCCTCACACTTCAACACTAATACCAAGATACAACTCTTTTGGCACAACAGAGGACAAACATCCCTACAACAGCGAGGAGGAGATCACCCGGAGGTTCAAACTCTTCCTCTGCTCCCCGCGGCACAAATGAGGACGCCTTTGGTAACTCAAGACTACTTCCGAGGAAGGTAGCGCATTTGGTTACTATTACCGTGGCTCGAGGCGGTTACCACAGTGGCTCAAACGCTTTCTCTTGAGCTCGGCCTCAATCCATCCTGGAGCTGCCGACTAGGCTTAGTATAGAATAGTCCTCGCTTTTCCTCTTTTTGTAATATAAAAATCAATAAGATTGTGTGTGCATGTTTTCTTTTCTTTTTGTTTAACCAACAACAACACCAAGGATCAACCTTGGTCACTCAATACTCTTTTCAAAACCATCGAGAACTCTGCCTGCACACATCTTTCAAAATGATTTATCACAAACAATCATTCAAAACCTAGCAATCAATTAAGTCACACAGAGGTCAAGCTAGTATCCTCCTCGAGTCAAACCAAACACAATAATTGCCGCTAGAATTAGGGATTAATAAAGCTAAACACTTCTGAAAGTTAGCTAGGAAAAACTCCACATCTTTAGAGTTACACTTACAACTCTAAAAAAAAATCTCGATCATTCCATCTATCAATTGCTTCAACAAGCAATATGTACCATCTTAGCATCCACTAATCGAGCACCGGTACAACACTCAAGATCTCACCCACGAATCACCTCACTTTGCTCATTTTGGTGGTAAGTCAACATCTAGTGGTCAAAATTACGTGATTATAGCACTTCACACTAACCACGCCATAATCCATAATCTGTCCTCACAAAAGATCGGCCTCATAAATTAGTTATACAACCCTAGCACTCCTAGAGTTGAAAACAAGCGTTATTACCTAAGCTCATACATCAACACAAATGTCTCTTCACAAATCAATCCTATCACGAGGTCATATCAATCTTTCCATAAGTCAACCATACACAAAAATCCATCATAGTAACAAATCTAATTATGCATTACTACTCAACAATAGTGGTGAAGCAAAGACTCCACAATAATTTCCAATACCATCCGCGGACCTCAAAACCACACCCCTACATTTAGCTAATATATAGGTAGCTATCCTAAACACCAAACAACCCGAGCATGAATGAATGCTCCATTATAACACAATTCCATCACTAAGCAACCAATAACTGCTAAGTATTCTTCAACTCAAAACATCCGTGATATCCAACTAATGGAAAAGTATCACAACTACTAGTCAAATACTCAATCGACTTTAGATACAAGCATTGGTCAAACACCATGACCCCAACAACCAAGACACTACAATGCACATAAGGATATCGCTTTTCGTGGAAACCATCCTCAATAACTCCACCAGAAGTTTAATCCAAAGGTTCCCATTCCTCAAAGGTTATAACTCAAAGAAGCTACACAAACTCCACCACTTCACTTACAAAGTCAACCTATGCCATGATCACTTAACATACTACCCTTATTAAAGGTAACATAAGTATCTCCCAAATTACATCACTACACTTCGTACACCAATATAGTCTTGAGAATTCTCGCCTCTCATAATCTCTCACACTCCTATCATCTTGAGTTGGTGTGAGATCAATTCTCTTTTCAACTATTCCTAGGGTCTCAATCTCTTTCACCATTTCAACCCAAGAATAACATCCATCACATCAACTACGGTAGACTAGGCAACTCAACCTCTAATGCCTCCACCTCATCCTCAAGCTGTCTCCATAGAAGGATCCCGTCCCTACATCGGACTTCGACCTCTACCTCACCGACTCATCGAGTTAAATCCAGAGGTTCCTATTCCTCGAAGATCACAACTTCAAGGAAACCAAACTTATTCTAATCTGAACTTAGTAGACAACTCTACCGGGCCCTACGGACTTACACGTTGTCTAGACCCCATACTAAGACATACCCAATGATTATACCAGCATCAAGAGTATATGATGGGGATCCGTCTGCAGACGGGCCATCACTTTCGGGAGGTACCGATTATCACTAAATATGTACCTTTACGCTCACGATACTAAATCATTACGCCCGAATTTTGAATAATAATCAATTCAAATCCGAAACATGAATAATAACAAATTACAACTAACATCACGAATTTTTTCTCACAAACAACCACACTTCACAACTCTCAAATTTACAATAACCCAAATCCTCAAGTTATTTATTACAAAGACACTTCTCCACCAAATCAAATTGTAATGCTCAAATGAGCTTAACTTCGCCTCACTATTACAATTGCCGTGAAAACTATAACCATTGCTCTAACCAAGCATACGATCACCGTCACGGTTCTCCCCGCCCCGTAGGATTACCCGCTACACAATTTGAATAGTGTGCAGGGAGTTGCAACAACACAAAACCCTAAGCTTTTTACAGCCAAGATGAGTAAACAAGAAAGAACTGTTGATTTATTAAATTACAATTCAAGTAAAATTCAACAAGATACGTGCAAAGAGACATCAAACCACTCATGGAAAACCACAAGGAATACATTTTCACAATCCTCAAATCACAATACACCACACCAGTCCTGCAAACACCCAACCCACATAACACCACTACGGTCCATCCCAATAACACGTTAGAGCTTTCTAAGCGCCTTTCGTTACCTCGACACCTTGGCCTAGGGTCAAGCAACGGCAAAATACTTCGGTTAACACTATAACCGCCGGCGCTTTGGACATCCCCATCCTCAAGCACCATATACTTCGGTTAATAATAAACCGGCCGCTTTGGACATCCCCAGTCCTCGGTACACAACCCGGTTAATAATAAACCGTCGCACTTTGGACATCCCCTGCCCTCAAGACACAAACACTCAGGTTATCCATAACCACAAACTTCGGACACCTCATCCTCGAGAATCCTACATTCTCCAACTCTATACATCCTCCAATGTAAATCATGAATATTAACAAGAACTCATCAATCATGATCATCACATATAAATATGATAAGTCAAATTTCAATTCCATAATAAATAAATCATCACAATTTCACACTCTTCAATGTCACACCATTCCACATATAATCACGTAAATATATATATATATCGTAATCACCCATTTCAGAATAATCACTAATACCAACTATAGTTCACATGCAAGAAAATCATGAAATTCATTTTGTATAGTAAAATCATTTTACTTACCTATGGACCGTAGTTGATCAAGTCCATATGATTTTAAAACAAATATTTATTCCATAAATATTTTCACACAATTACTACAGAAAATAAGGTAATTAAAGGTATTCGGTTCGTAATATGAACCACGTGAGGTTTACTCACCTCTAAATTCCAGCTAGCGTCTTCTTAACAGCTCAAAACAACGATTCACAATCATCGCTCTCACCAACTCAAACCATCAAACACCTAATCAAACATGACCTTAACTTAGCCAATCATTCAAAAACATAATCAAGCGAAAATCCAACGGTCGGATTGAAATTATATGATGATCCAACGGCTCCGGATCCTCACTTGGACGCCCTTAGGATCATCCTCCAATATTATCACGAAGATCCAACGGTCAGGATCTTCTCGAATCATCCTTACAAACATCTCCACAAAATTATATATGAAAATCGACGGCCGGATTCTCAACGTAATCGCCTTCCGAATCACCATTTCTCAATTATACCTAAGATCCAACGGTGGGATCTTCGCCCATGACCACACAAAGCCACTGGGACAGTCATAAGATCATCATAACAAAACTACAAGTCCATCCGACGGTCCTAACTTCACATATCACGAATCAAGCGATCGAAATGCGATCGAAGCGTAAAAATTCATAACTTAATCATATGATATCCAAAAATTGCGTATAATATATCAAAATGATCGTATTGAAATATAGAATCTGAAAATGTACAGAAACCATATTTTTGATCCCCGAGGTGGCCAGAAAGGGCCGCCGGAGTTAGTGGCAGAGCCGCCACGACCACCACCAATGGTGCTCGGGGCGGGCTGCTCTTCTTCCTCTCATCATGCTTAACAACTTTCATAACTAGCACGAAGTCTGAAAATGACCGGAAGGGTCGAAAATTACCTTGAATAAGATATGAAGGTGGCCGGAATTTTCCCGTAAAACCGCTAGAAACTGCAGAAAACGCTAGCTCCAATCTCGACGTAAAAACGCCAATTTAAGGCTTCGATTCCTTCTGAAGAGTTGTTAAGAAACTCAAGAAGAACTCACTGGTTCAAGAATCACAGAAAAATATGGTCTGTAGCTCGAGATATACCGATCGAAAGCTTCGGTGGTCGGAAAAATTCCAGAATTTTGCAGAATCCGGCAAGGCTTGATTTCGACGCCAAAACTTCAATTTCAGGCTTCGATTCCTTCTAGAGAGTTGTTAAGAAACTCAAGACGGACTCATTGGTTCAAGAATCCACAGAAAAATATGGTCTGTAGCTCGAGATATATTGATCTAAAGCTTCGGTGGTCGGAAAAATTCGAATCCGGCAGTGCTCGATCCACGTAAAACTTCCACAAATCGCTTGATTCCTTCTGGAGATTTGTTCAGAAACTCAAGGTGAGTTTACCAGTTCAAGAATCACTTTCGAAGCGAAGCTCCACGGCTTGAGATATCCGGATCGAAAGTTCCGATTCGATCTAGCTTTCGGGGTTGACCGGCCAAAGAGTGCCTGAGCAGCGCCGTGCAAAGGGTGCTTCCGGGAGTTTCAGAAGGTTGAGACGAACCTCGAGGATGGAGTTTGGCAAGGATTGGTGGCTTGTAGCTCGAGTTATCAAGCTTCGGGACCAAATCGGGTTAAACCGCAGGCCTCGTGCTCCACCGGTGTATGCGGCTCACGAGACGCCAAAAGATACCACCTGGGCAATGCGCAAGGGAAGAGGTGAAGGCGTGGGGCGTGGTCCGTGTCATTTGGTGGTCCTGTGGTGCTAGAGAGATTGGAGAAACCGTGCTCTGTTTTGTTGCCGGGTTCGGGCTGCAGTAGAGTGAGAGTGTGAGTGAGAGAGGAGAGGAGAGTGTGAGTGTCGGCCGATCACAATCAACTCAATCGGTAACCCTACTAATTAAGCATAATCATTAAAGGTAAAGCATCAAAATTATGAAAGTAAAAGCAATGTTGTTTTGCTTTGATTAAAAAGAAATGGGTTATTACAGCGCTTGTCCATATGATAGTGGTGGATACCTAAAAAGGCCCATTGCCACCATGGCTTAATGCTATCTGAAAAGAAAAGGCAGGCTGAGTCAGTTACTAAAACATATAACAAGGCAAATTACTAATAATAACCAATCTCCTAACCATGCAAAAAGATTTTTGTACCTTTGGGAATAACGAATCCACCCAACAAAAATATAACAAGTAATGCACGGCTTAATCCAAATGCAGCTGAGCACAAATAAGTGAACTCACAAGCTTTGAGGAGTTCCGCAATATCTGATTTGCAAAAGGCAGGAATGACTACTTACGAGGGGCCTTAATCTTCTTGAAAGATGCAACAGCAGATATTGGCACTATATCGGAATGAATAATAAACAGATTAATAGTGATGAAAACTCAACCCACTAAATTCCAATGCAAAATCAATATACATCCTTGCATATAAAACTGGTTTGTAGCACCACAAACAAATAAAGGTATTTCTGCGAGGGGACAAATCTTGCCCTTTAACTTGAAAGGTAAGCATCATATTAAGTATATTACAGAGCCCAAAACACTGAATCTAACTCTCTCACACACATTTTAAAACCATAACTTGAGTTCTCAAAGGAAAGAAACAGTACAAACAAATTAGTAATTACCAAATCCTTACGGGTCTTTGTTTATGAACCCTCATAAGATGATCAGTAGTAGCTAAGTTCAGATCAACTGAAATAATACTCCACCTGCAAATGTTAGGAGAACCAAAAAGAATATCGTAAGGTAAAGAGTAGGGAAAGTTGAGATTACAACTATTATATTAGATACTAGTATGGTACCACCAAAAGCGATTATTCCATTTTTAGATTTTCTCAAACACATCATAGGAGTCAAACCACGCATACGTTCCGAACACATGTTATCCGAATTCCATAAGGACCAACTTCATCCCCATTTCAATTCATCCAATGTCAAATTAAGTTTGCAGCCAACATACTTTTAGACACATATATGAACACTATTACATAGCATATAATCTGCTATAATAGAAAAATCAAGTAGGGTATACCTTTAGAAGTAGGGAGCTCCTTGCCTTCTTTAGTAAAAACTCCCTCAGCGACACCTATGGTTTCCCCTTGAACTCTGAAACTGTCACCTTCCTCTTATGCGAAAGCCAAGGCCAAGACAAACAATACCCCAAAAAAAATCAAAAAATCAAAATAAAATATCAAATCCAAATTAGCAATAAGCAAGACCCGGATTTTGGCATACCCTACAAATCATGGGATGCCATTTATCATCTTGTTCATATAGTCCCATTACTTAATCAGTGCAATTTAGGACTCGAAGTTTTCCACCATTTTGATTCGTTCATATATATAGCGGGTATATACAATTATATATATATGCGATTAATTATAGATATAGAAATACATGGAGCTATTCAATAAACCAAGATCAGTAATTGAAAAGCAAACACCAGGCTAAGATGAAGATCACTTACAGGTATGTAGACTAAGCAAACTCCACCCAAATCCCAACCAACCTTCTCAGCCTAAGACAAATATATGAATTCCATTAGTACTCAAAGATTAACTCCCCAGATTTCATTACCAATTAAATTGCCCAAAAATGGGATTCTTTAGAAACCATTAAAATGATAGGAATCCCATAAACCCCAAACCAAGATCAAAATTCAATGCATTAATTGAGTACCTTCCAAACAAACAAACACCAAACCAAAATCAAAATTCAATGCATTCGGGTCTCCTAAAATTCAATGCGTTATCTCTAAAACCAAATTAAACAACCACAATTTCACAAAACAAAACAAAAAAAAAAAATTGAAAACTTTCTTCCAATTAGAACTAGAGCGAACACGAGTGCATCTCTAAAAGCGAAATCAAACAACCTACAATTTCAATAATTAAATATGAAACAAGTCAAACTTACTGAATTTAAACTTCAGGGAGCCGTCGAGCGAAGGGGAACTCGCCGGATCAGCGGGTAGGGAGGCGGGGCCGTCGGAAAGGTCGTGGATCTCGAGAATTGACTGAGGAGAGAGAAAGCCGATGAGCAAGTTGAGGAGGAAGATCCCCAAGCCGCACGACCGCGATGTAGAATCCCTGGAAGTAGAGACGGAGGACGTAGACCAAGGCCACGCCGAGGGTCGCGAGCCAGCGTGATCAATCACTTCAATGTTCTTTTAATTTGGAGCTCAATCGATCCACGACATCTTGATGACAAGAGCAGAAAAGCGTGGTGAGTGGTGAGAGGTGGCGGCGACTTCGTGGAAAATTGAGGTGCATGGGGAGAGAGAAAAGTTTTGTTTTATGAAATGAAAAACAATAGAATTAGAAAGTGTAGAGGGAAGAGATGGGGAAACAAAAATTTTAGTGAAAATTTAGCCTTATACTTTTACGGCACACATTAATGCATGCCGTAAAAGGCTATATTAAAACAAGCATTAGCGGCACATTCTTGCAGGCTGCATAAAGACCAAATAAAATTGACATTAGCGAAGCGTGCATCAATGCATGCCATAAAAGATCAAATGAAAATTGACATTAACGGCGTGCATCTAATGCATGCCATAAAAAGACCAAATGAAAATTGGCATTAGCGAAGCGTGCATCAATGCATGCCATAAAAGACTAAATGAAAATTAAAGATTAGCGGCGGCATCTAATGCACGCCGTGAAAAGACTATATCTGAAAGGGTATTCACGGCATGCCGTGGAAAGTGCGCCAGAAATGTATGTCTATTACGGCACTCTTCGATCTGCACGCCGTAAAACCGGTAAAAGAGTCATTTTCTTGTATGCATATTTGCAATCTTGGTCATTCATTCCCTATAATCTTGGTCATTTAGCTTCAACATCTACGCAGAGAGCTTGAGAAGCATCTTCCCTTTTCCAATGGCAAGAAAATGAAAATCACCAAAAACAAAAGAACCAAAAGATGTACAAAATACGTACAGAACCCTAAGCTATTAATAGGAGTAACAAATTTAATAGAAGAAAACCACGATATCTCGTTAATATGAGATTATTGAATGTTAGTTTTGGTGCCGGAATTTGGTTTCTGGTAGCTAGGAGCAACATTAAAGTTTTAAATTAAAAGGATGACCCATGCAAAGATATGTATGTCGGAGTCAGCTAGAGACAGGATGAGACTCAGAAAATCAAAGTCCTTTTCTGATCAGCCAGATATATGTGCATGACACATTGACATGCATGCACTCCAAATTTGTACCAAGTCATTAACACTACAAACATGACCATCACCATATCATATTCTTACCTAAAAGTTAATTTATTACCTTTTCTTTTCCTTTTTACCTTCACTTGTTAGTTGTTACCTTCTTCATAAACTCATGCAGTAAAACTTATGAGATTGAAATTCATATTATTCTTACTTTTTGCTCTTTTTGGCTGAAAAGAGACAACTTTGTATCAGTTCATTGATCATGGCTGCATTTCGACCTCAGAAAGAGTACTACTGGCGGGGAGGGAAGGGAGAGAGAGAGAGAGAGAGATGCCATAGCCATATATAGCTAGGCCGGCCATAGTATGTACTACTGAACTTTTTCCAGACACCTGCAGACACCAGAAAATGATTACAAGCTAAGGCGGTCAGCTCTATGAGACTGAGAGCTTTCTATCCGTTGCAAAATCATCAGAGGATACGAATTGATATATATATTTGACCATGATGCTTGCTGCTGTTAATTTCCTGGAAATGGAGTACATGTGATCCCAAAAACAATCCCCAACATTTTTACTTCCTGGAATTGCATGTCGTCATGCATTGACCACTTTCAAACTTTGACTCTTTGACTAGATACTACAAGTATGCATTGACCAAACGGACATGATTTTCACTTAATTTCTTTCAAATTATTGTTTTTCGAAAAGAAAATTATTGTTTGGATATACACATCCTTTCTTTCGATCTATTGGAATCTTTTGTATTAATTTTTTATAATTAAAAATGTTAGAGCTGGCAATAACTTCAAGAAATTTCTTTTATGCACCAACAATGCAAGTAAATTAGCAGATCCAACAGATTTTAGCCGTTGATATTTATAGACAATTTTTTAATAATAAAAAATTACTTGATGTTATCCAACCCTTCATTTTTTTTGTGCAAGTGCGTTGGTGCCTCAATAACTCATAACTTCGTAGCAAATTATAAGTACTTTGATTTGAAATTTCAGAAAACTTGATATTGATAACTTTTATTAAATATTGAAAGAGATTGCATCATAGGAATGACGATTGTGTAAACACCTCTAGTCCTCTGCTTGTTCTGAGATTACCCGAGGGCATCAAGGGCATCATCCTTGATGAGTTACATTAATACTTTTACAAAAACGAAAACATTAACATAAAGGGAGTGCTAGGCTCACACTTAGGTGAGTGTGTGTGCCTAAGCCACAGGAATAAGCGTTGGTTTACACTGCTTTCTACTATTAAATTAAACAATAACAATAAAAGCTACTTTAAATTTATCTTTTTCCATTTCTACCCTTGAGCTATTCAATTTCCAGGTGTCTCTTTGGCCTTATTTCTCCCTTCGGTCTTTACTTTCCGCCACTACCCATCTATACGGTGCTAAATTCAGTTTTTCTTTTTTTCTTTTTGGCAAATGGTGCGCATTCATTAGCAATAGCAGCTAGGTAGCTTATTATTTTTCAATGAAAAACATCTAGCTTAAGGCCCATTTGGGTTAATAACTTTTGCAAAATAATCAACAAAAAGAAAAATAGGATCCTTCTTCTTTCTTCAACCATTTTCAACAAAAACTAAGATCTGCAAAATAAGATAATTCTTTCCATTAACGTTTACAAAATAAGATGGATTCCAAACATATTACTTGCACACCTTAAAAGGGATTCCAAAACATGGAATTAATATGGTTTGCTTGATTCCCACCGCACTCACTTTTCCATATTCATAAGATTGCATTAAGGGCTTGATTAGCATCAAACTCGAATCCAAGATACATGAGTGGCGTGACCATTGTAGCCTCGAGTGATTTTGAGTTTTCAATATTACGTAAGGCCATAGTTTGAAAAGCATTCAAATCAAATTATCAAAGATATAACTCAGCGTAATACAATTTAACTACAATGAGTGCATCAAAAAAAAAAAACGAGTGCACATATCCTATATATAATGCAGACTCCTTGATTCAACTATTTTTTTTTAAAAAAGAGGATCAAAGGGTTTCACTCCACCTTTACGGTGACTCGAACCCATGACTTACATTTATAGGTAGTGGGTGTTTGAACCACTTGATCAAACTATCGTTAATTACTTGATTTATATATATCTGAATAAGGAAACAAACAACACATATCCTATATGCAGACCCTTTGATCAAGCTAAGGAATTGTTTACGAGATGTCATTCATAGAAATCATCGGATATAGCGAAAGTGATCCAGTTCGAATACCAAATGTCCAAAGTGGCATTCAATTGAGGCTACTCGGTGGCGTAATATATATGAATAAGAGGAAACAAACAACACATATCCTATATGCAGACCCTTTGATCAAGCTATTGTTAATTACTTGATTTATATATGAATAAGGAAACAAACAACACTGTGATTATATATAGATAAGGAAACAATATCAAGAAGCTAACTTGGTTCCTACAAAAGGGCCTATTTTTCCTACTTTAATCAAGCTACTGATTCTTTACAATCCATTAAATAAAAAAGGAAATCATGTATGTATATAAGGGGAGAGTTTCTATTAGGGACCTCTAAATCTGCCTCACTTGACCTCACTCTATTATGAATTATTAAATGACATATATAACCTACTATAAAATGACTATTAAGGACAATAATTATACCAAAAAATATTATATTTATTCTATGTAGACTTTCCAATTCAATAATATTAGATTGTATTTCTTATTATTTTTCCTTATCTATTTTCATTTTCTAATTTCACTACATACTCATTAAAACATTCATATATATTTAATAAGAATTAAAAATATGATTAAGATCATATGACATAAAAATGTATGATATATGTTGAGCATATTGGTGAGTTTATGATTTATGACCTAAATCTAAGTCACCAATTATATTTACAAAAAAAAACTAGCAGTTTAGAAAAAAACTAAAAATATTTAAATAATTAATCATGTGGTACAAAAATAGAGAAAAAAAAACATTAAAAACAAATGATTTTTTTTAGAATAAAAAAATGATTTCTTCATTTTTTTTTGCACAGCTAAAATAGAAAAATTAATAAAAAAAACAAAATAGTTCATGGCATTTTCTTATTGATTAGACATTAATTTTTGAAACCCAAGTTTGATTAAGAAATGTATATTTAGTTAAGATTTATAGAGTGATTAAATCATTGAAATGACTAACTTTTTTATTTTAAAGATAACAATTTGTTTGCAAATTATATGAGTGAGGTTATTTGAGGAAGTTTAGTGAGGTTTAGTGAGTAAATTTAGTATTTGAAAATTTGATAAGAGGTGTAAAAGTATAGAGGTCAAGTGAGCAAATTTGGAGGTTCCAATAGAAAAAACTCATATAAGGGTGAGAATTACCTGCTTAGCAGTGTCGATTTAATTGCAATTTCTCGGTACCAACACAAAACTGCATAAGAATCTTACCTCTATATCTCATAAGCTTGTTAGTTTGTCTTTTCTAATTCGGGATCTCCAAAGTCTACTATGAGGAAATTAAACCTCATGGCGAAACATACTTGAAGCCAATTGTGGCTTATGGCGGGGAATGGAAGTAGAAGGAGGAGGGTCTCTCTCTTTCCAAAATAGGGGTAGAGATGGAAAAAAAATTAATTTAAAAATAGCTTTATTATTTGGTATATTTAATTTAATAGTGGAAAACAATGAGAAATCGTTATTTACTTGTCTAGGGTGTGTGGCTCACACTCACTCACTGAGTGTGAGCCTAACACTCTAAACACCTAAGCTTTATAAACATGCATGAGAGGCTCATTAGCTCTAATATTATTACTTTTCTCCAACATCGAGGTCCCCTTATCAAGGTTTAAGGATGTTGAGTAGATTAAAGCGAGCTATTAGAAAACACACACAAGATCATGGGCTATTGGGTTGTCAGTCCAGAGCTTTTCATCCATTTCAACAACATCATCATTGTTCATCTTATTCTTTGGGAATAACCTTCCAATCAAAGCATCAATCATAGCCGCTTACTAGACTAGGAACCATCAAGTTGATACCGACATATCCTCCTCCCTCTACGGTTCCAAATGGAAGATATTGAAAATGTTGACCTCTAACATCCATTACACTTATGCGGGTCACCTCGATGTGTTCTAAGAATCTCTCAGGGCCAAAAAGTTCCAGCGGTTTTCCCAGTTTTTAGGATCTCTTCCAATGGCCCAATTGTTCACAAAAGAGCATTATGATATTCTTAAAGGAATAACATATTTCCCTACCTTCTGATCTTCTATTGATATTCTTGACCATATATATAGGCGCAGTCGAGCGGGTGTAGCCTAAATGTTTCTTCTATGATAGCTTGGATGTATGAAAGATTTGGACAATCCGATTCTTCCACTATTTCGGTCCATTCCCAACTAAGCTATCAATCTCCTCCCTTGCTTTTCTCGACACCCGTCGGATGATTGATGAGCTCGCTAATGCCCACTCCATTACAATAGCTAATTAGCTATTGTGTCGATGCTAAGTGAACAAATCCACGAAAAATAAAATAAAAGGGTCATTGTTGCAAAATTATCTCATTTACCCCAACAGTATTTCTATTCCTACCTACCCAAATTAACACCAAGTGACTGCATTTTACCCTCAACTCAATTAAAAAATTACTTCTATTAAGCCACGCATGTCTCCTCTCTCTCTCTAGGCGCCCGGCTTTCACTTTGTCCAGTCTTCTTACGTTGTGACATTCT
This sequence comes from Dioscorea zingiberensis, assembly GCA_026586065.1. NCBI lineage: Eukaryota > Viridiplantae > Streptophyta > Magnoliopsida > Dioscoreales > Dioscoreaceae > Dioscorea > Dioscorea zingiberensis. The sequence continues at coordinate 611 of JAGGNH010000110.1, read as the reverse complement.
CACGGCCCGAAAGTTGTCGATAAGCGATAGCGAGAAGGCACTGCACGGTGCCTTCTTACGCAGCTTGGGACAGGGAAGCCCGGGTAGAGCCGAAAACTCAAATCGACACCTCGGGATTCCAGAACCCGACACCTCCGAAGGCAGGCTTGCTCCGCGGCGGAGGCTCCGTCAGATCGCGAGGAGGGTACCAAAATGGCAGGAAAATGGCCCGGATAACCTAGAGGCGATTACGGGCGTGCTGGCTCCTTGCCTCACGCTCTTATCGTTTTCGCGAGAACCATTGGCCCGATGTCATTAGAATCGCGTTTGCTGCTCCGTCCAGCCTTACCAATCAGCGACCGCGAGAACCACCCGAGTCGCTTACATCGTTTTGCGAACCCGATCCCGTGAAGGACCTCAACTTCAGGCCTCGTCTCCCTTTTTTCTTTTTTCTTTTTCTTTTTTGTAATGGGGAAGCAGAAGGCCGAGAATGAAATAAAAAGAAAAAAAAGTTTATTAGGGGCAATAGGCGTCTGCGATAAAAAGAGAAGTCTATTAGGGGGCAATAAATATTTTGAATTGATGTAATCTTCTCATTTTTTTTTCCGTAATCAAAGTTTTATTTGTCTAAT
>JAGGNH010000109.1:0-183529 GCA_026586065.1 Dioscorea zingiberensis | reverse complement strand
GAAATGGCGGAAATACAAGACTAAAAACTGGAAATATATCAGAGATAAAAGAGAACCATGACATTTGAAAAAAAAGACGATTAAGAAATCTCCTTTAATTGAAGTTGATATATAGTTACGATGATCCTTTTTGTGCCCCAGCAAAAATAATGCCTAAAATGACAATAATGCAATCGTGATCACATGGCTCAGTAAGGAGAGATTTAATTTCCATCTCCAGCCTCCAGGGGGTGATATATTATTGTTTTACACCGGATATACACAGCTACAAATACCAACCAGTGAAAATGTGTGGATGGAAAGCCGGCAATCCCCAAAAAATCCCTTGATTTTTTGATAATTATTTTTTAGTCCTTGAGGGTGTATACTGTTTGGTTTATACTTTATAGTGTGTGTTGGGTCCTAAAAACAGTGCCAAACAGTTCCAAGAATTTTTTAGTAATTTTCCCTATTTGTTCCACATTTAAGTTTACAAAACAGAGAACTATTTGAGGTCCTCATCCTGTCACCGACCAGTTTAAGTTGGGTATGTGTGTGAGAGAGAGAGAGAGAGAGAGAGAGAGAGAGAGAGTTGCATGCAGTCGCACCTGTATAGGTGGTGAGGACAAGCTCATACTGGTGGCCCAGCTTAACTTGGGACAAGGGCAGTGGTTCTCCCTCCACAAAGTCATCACCGGAGGTCAATGAGCTGGTATCTTGGCTGTGAAGAGGTATGAATTCAAAGTAGGCAAACGTGGGGATGACAGTAAAAGTAACAGCCTCAGGAGGTGCAGTGGGATCCAGGTTGACTCCAATCCAGCTTTCAGTGGAGCCATAGTCCGCACAAACCAGTGGCAGCCCGCCCGCGTAGTGCCTGAGTTTCTTGAGGTATGGCTGCATGGACCCGGTCATGATGGAGTAGATGTACTTGGCATTGGGCCATAGTTTGGGTATCACAGAACACCAGTCCAGGCCGTGGAGCTCCCTGCACTTGCTCTCGATCTTGAGAGCCAGTGTTGGCTTGCAGTTGGTGGAGAGGTGCTCCAGCACAGCCCTCCTCATCTTGGAAGAGGTGACTCTGGAGACACTGAGAGTCCCTTGTCGGATATCACGGCAAATCTCCTCCCAGAGCTCCTCAAAGGCCGTGAAGGCCTGGACAATGCTGTAGGCGAAGGTGGAGGTGACGAACTCCACCTGGTCACAAAAGAAAAGGCCAAGCAGGAGGTGGCAGTAGGTTGACTGCTTGTAGTCCCCCGCTGATATCACCTCATGCGGGCTGCACGTGAACGCTTTTCACGTGCTTTTCTGCTTCGCCTTGAACTCCTCACTCGCGAAGTAGTGGGTGGTGGCTGTCCCTACCGTCAGCCCTCCTTTGGTTTTGAATTGCTTGCTGCTGTATATGAACTCCAATATCCTCCCTCCCGCCCGCAGTGGGAACACCCTGCAGTACGTGTCCCGGCGCGGACATAATCTAATTACTGATCATATGTTTTAGTTTAATCGTCAGATGATCAGGGGTACTTTCAGGCCTACGGCCTACCTACCTTGATCTGTGAGCAGCCGCCAACTTGAAGATCTGAAGAGTGGACTGCGAGCTGAAGCGCGTGAATGGCACATACTTTGGTCTTCCCTCTGTCGTTCCTGAACTGCGCGCAGTATAAAATATAATACCAGTACCAGAATATATCAGCATGAATATATATATATAGCAGTAGTAGCTAGCAGTATTAATTAATGACAATATATGAATTTCATGTTCAAGTAATATTAGTACTGCAAGAATAACTGAATATTGTACAGAGCTGTGACTTAATTGGCGGTACAGGTAATGAATTTCATCGACCTGGCAGAAAGTTGTATTAGTTTCGCTCATCATCAGTCAACTTTGAAAATGAGCTCACGCCCATGAAAGCATCAATCAAGCCAGCATTACAACAACAGAACAGAAGCTAAAAATATTAAGGCATATTTTTTTTTTCTTTTTTCTATTATTATTATTATTATTTTTTCATTTTCCCTCCCCTGTGGGCTAGCTGTAGCTATGTGCCGTGCTTTTGTTTAATTAGTTGCAAAGAAAGTCGGACCAAAACAAGCGCACAACTTGCATGGGCAGCACATTACTAATTTACTATGTAGTAGTGCAAACTGCAAAGCTAAAGCATGGTATTTGATGGGGAAGTTAGGTAGGTACCTGAGGGAGAGAGTGGTGATGGGATCCCGGGTGAGGACAGGAGAGTCATCCCATCCGCAATCCTCTGGATGTACGGCTCCAGGTCTGTATGATTTGCCAGAGGGACACGACGAGTATAGAGCTGCTCCAATTCCTCCTCTTTCAGGTCTTGGATCTTTTTATCATTCCCGAGCCACTTGTTCAAGTACTCGGTGCCATGGTTCATCTCGACGATGCGTCGCAGCGTCTGTGCTTGGATACAGGCCGCACACTCAGCCACCCCATCGAACCAACCGATGATCTCGTTGTCCTCCCCCACAGCTTCTGCTACTCCTCCCTGGATAGTCATAATTATATGGCTGTTGCCCCTGCAAAACTACTTCCTCTATCTCCTCTTCCTTTCGTTTCGTTTTCCTTTTCTTGTCCCTTTAAAAGACAATGCCAGCCAATTAATCAAGTAACTGTACACTTAAAGTAGAAATAAGATTCCTGGAATATCCAAAAAAAAAAACAAAAAAAAAAAAAAATGCAGAAGCACAAGTGCTTGCTAAGTTGCTCTAATGTTTCCTCTCCCAAAGCTGCATTCCCCTCTCCCACAAATTTTGAGGAATATCTCGTTTTCCTTAAAGACAATCTTTTCTCATAAAAGAAATTAATCTCTTTTTTATCTTGCACTCACAATTAGCCTTACAAAATTTAAAAGCAAGAATCGAACAAGTGCCTCAATGAATGGAGGGGGTATAGTGTGGTCCTTTCTCAACAGTACGAAGGCAGCATGGCCACAAATGCATTTAGATATTTATCCTCACAGAAATATTGCTACAATACTGACTATTTTTTCAAAAAAAAAAAAAAAAAAATCTACAATTATCTTTTCTGTTGGGTGATTCGAAATACTTGGAAAGAAAAAACTACAGCATAGGTTTTTGTCCATAATGATGCAGATGTTTATGCGCCTGATGATGAAGTGTTTTCTTACCAGCTGGCTTTCCCAAGGTGGATGTAGTCTTTCATGTTGATAAAAGTGCTGGGATGCTTGAAGGGTCGCTCATAGTCGTACTGCATGAGTGCTTTCATTTTGTGACGGATGTTTATGCTTCATTTTGGCTTCGTTCAAGATGATTTGCATGTTTCTTCAACTTTAATGTTGACTTAGAGGAATTGCCCATGAAAATTAAAATCTATCATTTTTTTTTTTTGCTGATAAACTTGTTGGACTTGTTTAGTGAAAAAAACCCATCTATTATATATGGTATATTGTGGCAATTATCTAAACAGGATGTGACGGAATCTGAGGCCGAGTGTGAGACTCCTGAGGCTTTGATTAGAAGGTTTAACGGATTGGGTCCAAATTAGTTATAGATACTAAGAGAGCCCATGGGCCTTTTTGTTGGTTGAGACTTGAGAGAGGCACGTTCAAATCACGATAACGTGGACAAATAAACGGATGAATAAGTAGCAAGATAGAATGGGGCTATGAGCCTATGAGATAGGAAGCCTTCCGGTTTCGTCGACGAATCGACGATGGCGTTAGCCTCCGCCAGGGTCGTCTCCTCCGTTCAAGCTTCTGCCAAGCTCGTCCCACTCTCTTCTTCTCCTTCGCCACTTCTTCTTGGCACCGGATTTTCTCGTCGGGGGCCTGCTCCCACCTCGTTATTCGTGCCTTGAAGCAATCTCTGACTCAGGTGACCCATCAAGAATCATATGCACAGAATACATAGCTTGCTCTGCTTCCATTGCCGTGACCATGGATTGCCCCATTGCTTCATTGTGCCTATGGCATTTGGCTTTCCTGAAAATTCTCTCTCAAGAGAGCTTTTTTAGTGAATGATTCCTAATAAACTTCGTTTTTCTTCCTTTTTCTTTCACTGGCTTCCATTCTTTCTCTATCGATCACGATTATCCATTTCTTACTGTCGAACAAATAATGCAAATAGGCACTCGAAAAATTCAAAAATGAAACGAGCTTGCGTTGCCACAGAGACTCTTTTTTATACCAGTGCATTTGTTGTTTGGTAGCCAGCAAGGGCGTCAAACGCTGTGGCTGAACCATCGCATTGCTTATATTTTAGTTTCCTTATTAGAACAGACCTACCCGCTGATATCCGCTTCACCTATGATGAAATGTCATAGATTGTATGAAACTTTGGTTTATGTACAACAAGCCTTTGTGTGTTTATTGAGGTTATGATCTTTTTTATAGGAGTGTTCAGATCAAAATGGTAGTTCCACATTATCAGATTTCTTGGCATTGCATCAAGGGAAGGAGAAACTTAAAAGCACAATTTCTGCAATACTTGTTATTGTCCAAATCTCCCTTTCCACTACCTTTGTTTGAAATGATCCCATGGTCTGCTTATTCTGCAAATGCCGTGCTTTATTCACCTGACACCAAAGTTCGAGGACAGGAGAACTTGCTTTGAGAAGGGCAATTCCTGCCAACGCAAACATGAAAGCAATACAGGCAAATTCAATTGCTTTTTGCTGCTTTTCAAAAACAGCATGCAGTGGGTTTGTCCTCCTAAAGTGTGTTGTGAATGTATGGATGTTTTTCTTACCATCTTTTCAGGATTCTCTGGAGGATATCTCTTACTTATTAAGGATTCCACAGAGGAAACCTTATGGCACAATGGAAGGTGATGTGTGAAGAAAGCTCTGAAGGTATGCCACCATTTAACGCATTGACATCTTACAGTCAAATCTGGACAAATATCTGTGTTGGCAGTGAACACTAAATTCTTATTTTATCACATGTCATTTGTTTAAATAAACTTGTTTTTGGTTGAATTAACTATTCTATGGGCAATTTCTAAAGTAAATTCTGTAGGAAACACTCAATTTATTAACAATGTTGTTCTGCACATGTAATGTGTAGAAAGATCTCCTTTCACCCGTCTTCCGGTAGCCATACATGTATTTTTCAGTTGAGCCTAATTGGAAGCTTTTTTATTGAGGCAATTCTTCACAAACATGAATTGAACAATAACCTTGTTTTTAGTTTCACTTTTCGATCTCTTTACTCTGTGGAGACATGGGATATAGTTTATCCATTCATCTTGTATGTCAGAGAGGCATCATAATGGGTAGGATAGAAAGGATTGCCTTAGATGTAATGAAAATGGAACCATTGCTGTTCCCTAAGTGGAACTGACATAAGCTTCAACATAAGTAGATAAGCTTAATACGGTGAGAAAGTTGAAGATTTTTGATGTGTGCTTGGTGGCAACCCTCTGGCATCCTAATATGAGGGAGTTGAGAAATTAGTAGCATTCTAATAATATGAGGACTTATGATTTGAAGGTGCACATCCTTCAGCTAATGCTGTCTTGGAACTAAAGCAACAATCTAGGAGTTAATCATTTTAATAATTCCATATTTTTTTGTGCTTTTACCTATGATATAAAATATGCAGGTGTGACCTGGTCTTTTTTTCACTCGAGTCTTACTAATTCCCAGATTGCAAACGAGGAGAAGGAGTCAATATTGGGCAGTATTCCAATGGAATCTAAGGAAAAAGGTTCGATGCTCTATGCTTCTCTACTAGATGGGAAGGTATGTTGGCCAGTAATGTGTGGTTTCATCAACCAGTAAATGTTTACTGTGAAGGCAGAATCTTTCTTATTTATCACTGATTCAAATGATAAATTCCACATAATGGCATTGCTTACATGCCAGACATGTAGTTGTTGATTCAAAACACGTATTAGTTTGAGGAAACTTCTTGCTTCTTTGGTGGTTTTGCATACTTGGAAGCTAAGCAACATATAACTAGCGAAATATGTTTTGAGGTTTCAGACCGTATAAGAGCCCCTATTGCTTGGGTCTGCATAGATAATTTTCAAGCAAGAAGCAACAAGAAAAATGTAACCGGGAGGAATTCTACCTCTTCTTCTCCTCTCGAGACAATTGTATAGAGAAATCTTGAAGTTGGTCTCTAGATTAACACCAATCCAAGGAACATGTGTTCTTGTAACCCCTGTTCTTATTCTCATGAAATGAGTCCCTTACACCTCCGCTGATGGCACTTCAAGATTGCAAGGAACGAGTTGTTGCACTTGCACACAAGCAGTATGCCAGTATGTTTGCAAGGCCTAAAAACTAGTTGAAAGGGTCTCTCATGATATGAAACGTAGATATCCATACATGAAGACTATAGTGGTGCAGAACTAGAATTTCATCTTTTTGTTTTAGTGATCTGAGTTTTGTAATGCAAACTGAGTATTCCGGTATTGTCAATTGTTTCCAGTTTTTCATATTTTTAAATAATTCTCCTCTATTGCATATCCCATCTCGCGCTGTTACATGTTAATCATACTACCAAGAGATATCACATCTTCTCCAAATTCAATCTATTTAATCATTTCCTGTAAAGCATGAAGAAAACCTTGATGCATATAGTTTATGGTGGATTAAGAGTGTATTCTTTGGTCATTCAGAGAGGGCTGCAGAATCTCATTGAGTCTGTAAAAGAAAAGGACCCAGATAAGGTATCTGTAGGCCTCGCATCATCCCTTGACATTGTTGCAGAGCTGGAGTTATTACAGGTTATTCTGTAAACTCAGTAGAGTAATTGTCAAAGTAGTTTAATTTCTGTCACATCCTCTGAAGGTATAGTTTGGGTATTGGTTTTCATTAACATTTCCTGAACTCTTGATTGGTTTTATAGCCTGTATAGCTGGTGGCGCTATTTTTGTTCTTATCTAGAATCTAGTGCCTTCTATTTGTTGTTCATCTAGTAGGGTGTTGAACTCTCTATTCAAACTAAACGTGAAGCTTTGCCTGTATAAAGCAACTACCAACTTGTAACAGGCTCCAGGGTTGTCATTTCTGTTGCCTGAGCAATACTTAGAGTATCCTAGGTATTGTTAACTCTTGCTTCTTCTCTCCTCTTTGTTTATATATGAGCAATACTTGAGAGTATCCAAAGAGCAATATCTAGTTTATTCATATACTTACTATATTTTTTTTTCCTGCAAATTCATAATATTGGTTGGGGTATTAAAGTTATGTTATGTTTCCACTGGATATTTCACACCTTAGTCTTCCAGTAAGGTTGCTCATTAGTAACCCGTGCAATCATGACTATAGTACAAGGGCACCTACAGGGATATGGTTGTGTATTTAATCATTCTTAGATCCTACACTGATGGGAGCCTGCACTAGGCTATCAATGCTTAAATATATGTGGTGTTGGCCCTACTTTGCAAAGAAGTGAAGTGAAAAATACAGATGAGAGAAAGTAAAATAATTGCAATATGGTAAATTGGTTATACATGGATAAATTTGTAGTATGTCTTCATGATTAAAAATGTCATACCTTTAAAGATACTCAGAATGCTGAGCAGCCTCAAAGAAGGTTTCTTTAAAGACTATGTAATATGTATTAGTACATATTGTTATCGTTATCAATATGTAGAATGGGACATTATCTCTTATGACAATAATTGCCTGGTTGCTCTTGTCACATTATATATTATTAAATAGAAAACTATTCCTTCATTAGCATATGCATTTACGGAAATGAAAAAGAAAAATGTAGAGTAACTATCAGTCCGTCACAGACAACCAAAGTCACTATCACAATGAATCAATTTGGATTTCTCTTGATGCAAGTTCCTTGAAGTTGCATGTTATATTTTATTATTCATGGTATTTGGTATTCACCTGGTAAGCCTATGCTAGGGTCTGGCTACTTGTAGGATCTGTGGTTTTTTTATCTTTGGGCGAAATGATGATAATTTTGCCTCATCAGTAGATTAACAGGGAGAGGAATTGTTGAATTTACCATTGAGAAAAGTGATGGAGCAACATTCTTTCCTAGTGCTGGTGGTGAACCAAAAGACTCTGCTACAATTCAGGTTTGCCGAATCTGACGTCATTAGTTCCTCACGTTTGCTCATGTGCCACTATTAGTGTAATTTTTTTTTAAGGGCATTATTTTTCTTTTGCTTTAGAGGGCTTGGACTTGAATGGAACCTGCTAGCACAGCAAGATCTTTACATTGTCCCATATTTTTGAGGATTATCACACAATTGTGTTTAAGATATTAAATTTCAATCTTACTAAATAAAAGAATAAAGTATAAAATGTGGTCCTTGAAGTTCTGAGTATTCAAATAAGCAACTGTTTACTAATTCTGTCATATTGGTGAATAGCTGCATATAGGCAATGCTAGGAACAACCGCACAAAATGTTCATGGTTAGGACTTGCAGTTCTTCAGCTGAGGGTGGACAGTCATGTCTCTCTCTCCCCTCTCTCTCATTATTCTTGCATACACCTAGAATTCTTGCATACAGTGATAAAGTTTTCAATTCCTAATTAGCTGTTTCCACCTAGAATTCTTAGATTTTTAGCTCAGATTACAGGTTTGAATACATTCAATAATTTTTTCACTTTGATGTTGGCGGATCATGTCATGCTGATTCAGCTACATTGTATATCAATTGTACTACAAATGGTTGCACATGAAGTTGTGGATCATTGTCCGATAAATTTTGAGCTAGAGCAGATGATCAACTGTCCATTTTGCTGCTAATTTCCTCCTAATATAGTTTTTTGGTTTGACATAACAAGTGATAACATGTCACTTATCCGTATATTTTATCATGTTGGCCCAAAGTCTGATATGAATCTTTACTCACTTTTTAGTATAATTGTGTAGATTCAAGGACATGATGTAAAAGAGTTCCATTTTGATCATCGAGTTGGTTAACATCTACAGGTTGTTATTGGCGGATATTCTGCTCCACTGACAGCAGGGAACTTTGCCAAATTGGTAATGTAGCAAATGCTTATCTGGTTATTCAGTTCTTATTACTCTTTTCTCTTGAATTAGAAATATTTAGTTTGAATATTGCATGGGTGGTAAGATCAAAATGCTTGGCATGTGATTCACATTTTATTCTTATCCAGGCAGGAGTACCTATTGACATGGAAGATGCACCTTTGCAAGTTATTCAATCTAGACTGAAACTTAACTGCTTAAGTAATCTTATAAAATGCAGCTTCTTCCATTTCAGGTGATTGAGGGAGCATATGATGGTGTGACACTGAAATGCACCAATCAAGCTGTACTTTCAGACAATGAACTCGACAAATATGGTTATAGCGTTCCCTTAGAAGTTATGCCTTCTGGACAATTCGAACCCTTGTACAAAACCACTCTCAGTGTCCAGGTTTGCTTTTTATTGTTGTTGGCAGTCAACATACTATTTTAACTAGAATGTTTCTTCTGCAGTGCACAAGAACTTTTCCTTATTTTTCCTCTTTTCCATCATTATTTAGGATGGTGAACTGCCTGTTCTTCCATTATCTGTATATGGCGCAGTTGCAATGGCACATAGTGTGGACTCTGATGAATATTCATCTCCATCTCAGTTCTTTTTCTATCTCTATGATAAGAGAAATGTAAGTTGTGAAGGAAATTGTGCTTATCTAAAACTCTACAATTTCCAGGAGATACCAAGTTACACCCTTATTGCTAGCAGAAATCACCACTTAGATTATAACTAAAAATTAAATACTAGTAGTACTATATAACTTGTGCTGCTGAAACCACTTATCCTATAAAGCTAGTGTATAAAGTTGTGCAATTTCTGTAGCTACCATCAGCCATGTAACTACTGCTATGATTTAGATAAAGCTATTACTAGAAGCGCTTCCATTTTGTATAATTGCTGCAATGAAATTGCCATCAATGTAGATGCCAATACCAAAACTATGAGTATGATGACTTACACGCAAGTGATACTCTACTTGTGTAATTCTAACACCAATACTATTACTTGAACTATTGGTGCGTCAAGTACCACCACCCAACTTATTGAATACTACCACCAAGGGACACTGAACTCTATGAAATGCTACCACCAATACCACTATTGGTAGGTTGGGTACTCTTCTACTATGATGTATAAACTGAGTGGTAATATTACATTGAAGTATATATTCACCGCTTGTAGCTCTTTTCCTGTTTTTTTCTTTATTGCGTTCTATAAGTAATTTGTTTTATGAGTTACTGCTTCAGTCTATTGCAAATGAAACAGAATGTATTCTCTGTTCTACAGGCTGGCCTAGGAGGGCTATCTTTTGATGAAGGGCAATTTTCAGTTTTTGGGTACTCCTAAAACTTCTAATTGAAATTGATATTGATAATTTGTCGTGGCCTTTTTCAAAAAAGATAATTTGCCGTGGCCATTAAGTTCTTATGGCACCACATAGTCTATAAGGATTGATGGAATATGAGATCTCTCATGTTTAATGTTTTCATGCAGATACACAACTGTTGGAAGAGAAATTCTCCCTCAGATTGAATCAGGAGATATCATTCGGTCGGCAAAGTTGCTGCAAGGTCAAGAGCGCCTTATAGTACCAAACAAGAAATGATTCCTCTTTCCTTGCAGTTCAACTCAATACCTTATTTCATATATTATATAACTTTTTTTTTTTTTGATGAAGTGGATAAACCACATTTGTTTATTCATGATAATGGTTAAGTTCACATTACAGACTCAGTCAAAGTGCATAAAGAGATACAAAAATTCAACTCAAGGCCTTTGCTCATGACTGAGTTTGGTGGTGTTGTCTCAGACTCCTCCCGGGGCCACTTGGTCCCCTGTTATGCCATCCTCGAAGGCTTCGTCACCTCCTATGATCCGTGTTGGCCTGTCACTAGTGAGCTCTAGGCTCCTTTTTACTAGATTATGTGCCGACTCCAGTTTCGACTTTTTAGAGAGTGGAACTGCATTCATCCATGAAAGTAAGAGAAAAGAGATATCACGGATGGTTCTCAAGAAAACACGTTGTTTGTCTCGAAAACATCGCATGTTTCGCTCACCCCAAATACTCCAAGTGATTACTAATACCGCGAGGTCCCAGCCTTGTCTCAGGGAGTTGCACACCCTGGGACTAGTATCCCTATTTCCCCATAATTGAAGTGTACTATCGGGCTCCGAAAGTGCCTCCATATATTCCCCACATATGGACATGTGAAGAGTAAGTGGTTTATCGATTCGTCTTCTTGATCGCATAAGTAACACGTAGTGCGATCACCCCGCCATTTCCTTTTGTGGAGGTTGTCCAGGGTAAGAATCCTGTTTTCCTTTGCCAACCAAGCAAAGAGCTTGATCTTAAGGGGGCATGGCTGCTTCCAGAAGCTCTTTTGTAGATCACTTCGGAGCCCGCCATCCACCCTAAAGATGTAGAGTGATTTCACTGTGAAGTTCTTAGTTGGCGTAAGCTTCCATTCGCGTCTATCTGGCGCTCCATTATCGTCCCCGATATCCAGGAAAGCTTGCATCAGGGTGTGCAATCCTTCTGTCTCCCTCTCTGATAAGGGCCCTGGCAGGAGCAGTGGCTTCCTTCGTCGGATCATTCCACGAGCCTCTTGGAGATTGATAGGTTTTTTTAATGAATAGGGGTTGTTGCAACTCTGGATACTTGTTCTCGGGAGAGGTCCCTTCCCACCAATTATCCTTCCAGAGGTTTGTTGTGATACCTGCCCCTGGTTTGACTAAGATGTTTGCAAAGATTGGCAATTTTTCCCGGCATAGTCCTTTCCAGAAGGTGGATGCGCGTCCGGGGGTGGGCTTGTAGGGGTCAATAGTGTCGCGCCTAGAGTAAGCATCCTTGAAGATTTTGAGGCATATACCAGTATTCCTCGTGAGAATTCGCCACCACCATTTTTCTAGTAAGGCCCCATTGAATTCCCTGAGGTTTATATAACTTTTGGGTAGGTTCTGACCTTGTTTTCTTAGTTAAGGTCACACCCTTCACAAAAATATTTCATCATTTCATGTGTATCTAAATTATCTGGCCTAATCAATTTCTCAACAACTTGTGTGAACTTTGCAAGCATTTTGTGCGCAAGTGATGGAAAAGGAGGATAGCGACCAATTGTGAATCCTGATTAGTATCTTTGACAATTCATTAGTTTGAGAAAATGAGTGTTGTGATCAATGAATTCCTTATCACATTTATGGCGTACCTGTTTCACATGGTATCGTGGAGTCCCATCCCATCTAATGAAAAATCGATTTAGTGGACTTTTTGTGTTTTTTCCTTTTGCCCCTTAATAATTCTAACAATGAAAGAAATGAAAGGAAAAATGGGATAAAATGTGCTTTTGTCGAGGTTCATAACGATTTACACGAGAAGGGAGCATATAATTAAGACAGGTTGACCCGGAAGCTGAATTCCCTCCCGGACGAAGAAGTTTCATGGTCACCGAACCACCATGCATTACACGCCTATGCATGTTTCTTGTTCCTGTACTTCATGACAAATATACTTCGACAGATTTGAATTTGTAATCTTTACGGAAATGTTCTGCAACTCTCCTGCATTGATCCAACATTTGACAGCCCAGATAGCACATAACAAAACAGTACAAGGATTTTTTTTTTTCATTATTATTTTTTTTTTCATGACGCATGGATGAACAAAACCAAAAATAACCCAGTGTCCTGTCATGGAATAATAGATTTCTCAAAATTTGCTATCCTTAAAAAAATATATGAATTTGTAAACATCTATGATATAGAACTATCTAACAAATTATATAATTTTGATTAAATTAGTTTACTTAGATTAAAAATTGAAAATTATTTTGATAGTATTTAGTAAAATTTGCATAACAAATAAAATATCAAAGTATATATTATTTAATTTTTTTTGTTTTTCATATAAACCACCACAAATTTTTTAATTAATTCTCATACATATTAAAAAAAAAAACTAAAATTATAGTATGCATACTCCTACAAGGATTAATATATAATAATATCAATGATAATGTTACTTCACGTGTACAATTTCGACAACTTAGTTAGCCGATAGTTTGCTTTACATAGTTTTAGAAGAGTATTTATAAAATTAAAAATTTAATAAAGATATATAAACAAGATTTGGCTAAAAAAACATGTGTAAATGTATAATACTCTCTTATGCAAATAATAATATTTATTTTACATAATTTTTGCAGAATTATGTTGACAGGTTTGTATGTAAATATTTTTTTTTATAATGACATGCATGTAAAAATAATATATGCAAAATGAGTTTTTATTAAGCTGTATGTGATAAATAGTCTGTACATACATACATACATACAAAAAAAAACGAAAAAAAAGAAGAAGAATAACTTATCTGGTAACCATGAAATAAAAATCCCATGGCTTTTCCAACAATGCAATACCTGAATATAATTTTTTTAATATCTATTTTTAATATGTGAATAAAATTTAACTGATTATATACTTACTTAATTAATATAAAATCTTTAAAAATAAACATTTAATTAATTTATTTATTTAAATATAAATTTTACTATTTCTACATGCAATTGTTGGTTTTATAACTAATTTTTAATCTTAAATTAAAAAAATGGATTTTTTCTAAAAACATTTTGTTTTTAACTTTATGGTGATAGAATTAGTTATAAAAACAAAACAGTAGCCACTAAATTAATTTTAATTTTAACTTTATTTAAAGTAATTTTATTTTAAAAAATATTGCTATTATTTTTTTTTTCATATGAGAGCATAATTTTTTTATGGTTTTAAATTTAAATAATGAAATTAATTATTAAATGTTTTAATGAAATTTTTATTTTTTATTTTTATTTTTTAAATAGAATCCTGTTGAACCCACCTTTGGCTTTGGGATCACCAAAATTTTAGTTTTTTTGAAGGGATTTCTTTTGCAAATTCGTTTTAATTTTTAGCTTTAAAAAAAAATTATATAGAGATAGAGATCACCAAATTTTAATTAGATTAAATTAATTGATATGAAATTTGTTTGAAAACGAATTTCAAAGTTTTCTTATATTCTGTTTGCTTTATTTAGTTAACTCTATACTTTACAAATTCATATGTGTATTTTTCAAATTCTATTATCTTAATTTTTTTAAACAATTGATGATATAAGTGTGAAATATTGTGTTTCTTATGATAAAAAAATTCTTTGGATTTTAGTTTATATAAGAAAAAAATATTAATTAAGAAAATAATTCTTATTATTGTATAATTTGAAGGTGGATCAGACAAGGCTGGCTGGATTGGCATAGACTTTGTCAGTAATTGCGGATTTTAAGATATTTACTATATAAAAAAATAAGAGCAGGTTTTATGGTTTATCAAAATACAAAACCTTGATTTTATTGTCACTGCAGATTATATACACCCCTTATTATTATTATTTTTTTGGATAAAAATGGATAAACCACATTCTTTTATTATAAAGCATAGGATAAAACATAGATTGAACCTGTTGTGGGTCCTTCACACGAGAACATCACAAATTTTGCCCCCTACTGGTTTTAATACAATAGGTGATCCCCTTGATTCCCCTGTAAGCCCTGCACGGATCTCGCGTGCCCTTCTTCCTATCACCTTACTCTGCCTGAGTATCTTCGAAGTCCCTTCCTGGAGAAGTTGTCGATCCTCCTCCCTTGTGAATGCTAAGCTTCTCTTCACGATTGATTCCATTGCCACCAGCTTTGGCCTTTTTGATGTGTGAGCTGCATTAAACTAGGATAGTGTTAGGAAGTCAATGTCGCGGATTGTTTTCTTGAAAACGCGTCGTTTATCATGAAAGCATCTCCTATTGCTCTCTAACCACACTGTCCACGTAATTGCAAGGGATAGCAGGTTCCATCCCATTTGGATGTTGCTGTTTAGAAGTCTAGCGATGGTGGATCGACCCCACAAATCTTGTATTTGTGTGGGGGGACGATTTAACTGATATAGCTGTGTGAAGTGTAGCCATATACTTTTTGAATATGGGCACTGTAGGAGTAGGTGTTGTACCGTTTCCTCGTGTTCCTCACACAGGTAGCAGGTTGATCTAGTTTAATTCCATCCGTGTTTTCTTAGATTGTCTAGAGTGAGGATTTTGTTATCCAACACTAGCCAGAAGAAGGCCTTGATTTTGTTAGGACATGGTAGTTTCCAGAATTTCTTCCCGATTTTTAACCCGACTCCCCCGCCTGTCAAGAATCTATAGTAGGATTGTACTATGAACTCTCTTTGTGGTGTTAGCTTCCAGCTTCTTTTGTCGTGATCTGTTCCTTGGATCTCATGCAGTTTTCTGTTGAGCTGTTCCATTTCTTTCGTTCCTTATTCAGTGAGTGGGCCCTCTAAGAATATTGATTCTCCTTGGGCCAGAGATCTTAATGATTCTTGGATTGTGTGTTCTTTTTCCCGGGCCATAGCGTATACCCCTTATTTTAGCTTCAGTTATTCAGTAGTTCTAAAATTTTATTTTATTTAATTAAATTTTATTAACTAATCATTTTTCCGCAGTGACTGACGCAGCAGAAAAATGCTAATGAAATTTTTTAAAAAGTTCTTTTAATTACATTTAAATGATAATTTAAAGATGGGAAGAAAAAGGAAAAAAACACACACACAGAGCACTGCGTGGAGCCTGGAGGGGAATCAGGGATAAGGTCCATAAGGAAGAGTGGTGGCGGTTTGAGTCGAGTGGGAGAAGAATTATTCTGAAGAAGAAAAGAAAAATTATTAGAAGAAAAGAAAAATTATAATTACTAGATGACAGATTTGTGGTCACACGGGTGAAGTTAGACTTTTTTTAGCATATTATTAGAAAATTGGAGGTTTTATTTTCTATATTTTGACCCGACAAAATGTGGTGGGACTTTCTGCCTTCAGGGCCTCAGGCCCATGTGTGTGTTTGAATCCAAGCATGGTGTGGTGCACAAGGGCAGAAAGCTATTATTATAAATAGGATTAGAATCTCCAGCCAAAGTGTCTCCACAGCTGTTAGCTTCTTCAACCTCCTCCCTCGTGCAGTCTTCTTCGTGTCTTGTTAAGCGGAAATAATGGAAAAAGACTCCTCCTCCCTTGATAACCTTGCACAAAGGGTGAAGGAGGATTTGTTCTCTGACTCTGCTGCTGATCATGTCTACTCCTTTTTACCATCTTCTGCCTATGATACTGCATGGGTGGCGATGATACCCGATCCTGGCCAGCCCCACCGTCCCAAGTTCCCGAGCTGCTTGGACTGGATACTCGGCAACCAGAATGGGGATGGTGGCTTCTGGGCGGTCGACCTTGATCATCTCATGCATCTTCCCTCGTTGGATTCTCTCACTGCGACTCTTGCTTGCATGCTTGCCCTCAAAAAATGGGGTCTTGGATCTCAGAACATTGATAAAGGTATATACCTTATATACGCCCCTAATTAATACCCAGAAAAGCATGGCATGACATTCGCTGCCCTGCTAGCTTGAACTCTAAGTACGTATATATTCGGATCGATGTATGCTCAAGTAATTCGGAATTAATTGCAGGGTTGAGGTTTCTTGACTCAAACATGGAGACATTGCTCATGCAGCAGCATGGTCGCAGGCCAGAGTGGTTCTCTATTGTTTTCCCGGGCATGCTGGAGCTAGCTCACGCCCAGGGTTTGGAGGTCTATCCTCGTTCCCCAGGTTCCTTGGATGCGTTGGCAGATGTCTTCAACCAGCGGCACATCATCCTGCAGAACATGTAATTAATGACAAACCTAAATAGGCTTACAGGTTTGATTTTCTCTAACAAAACTTATGGTTTATTATTCTCATTATTATTATTATTATTATTATTCTGGCAGGAAAATATACAATAATCCAGGTCTTGGTGATCCCCATCCTTTGCTGGCAATGTACTTGGAGGTCTTACCTGCAGGCTATATTAATATTTCACCAGAAGAATGTGTCTTGGGCCATCAGAATGAGGATGGGTCATTGTTTCAGTCTCCTTCTGCCACTGCTTATGCTTTCATGACCACCGGGAACGATAAGTGCATGCGATACTTGGAAACACTAGTTCGAAGACGTGGGCATGGAGGTAATTTAATACTCATTACTCACATTATGGCTAACTCGTTTTCTCTTTTTTATTTTTGTTTTTTTTTAAAAAAAATCTTTTTCAAATAAGAAAATGTCTTCAATTAGCTTTTTTTATTTCTAAAATCCACACTATATATCATACAAATACAACCTACCCGAAGGTGAAACATGATAAATTCTTCCTATCATTCTGAAAACATGCAGTTCCCTCAGTGTACCCTATGGATGAGAACGTGGTGCGATTGTGCATGGTGGATCACCTGTCCAGGCTTGGGTGCGCAGAGCGTTTCCCCGTTGAAATTGGAGGCGTCATGGAACTTGCTTACAGGTATTGTATATCTGCCTTTGAACGTACTGAAGTGAGATTCTGTGACATGAGAGAGAGAGAGAGAGAGAGAGAGAGAGAGAGAGCATGTTTCAATCAATAAATAAATATTTCGTGTCCAGGCACAAGATCCAGTTTGGATTGAATTGTGCACGCCTAGCCAATCCGGTATGATTACTGACTGATCCGACAAGTATAGTGCTAAGAAGTCAACCATGCTGGGCTATGTCTCGCGGTGTCGGCCGCTTAATTTTTTTTTAAAAAATTATAAATTTTATTAAAAAAATATAAAAATACTATAAAAAAATTTAGTCATGCTATAAATATTATTTATTATAAATACTTTTATATAATAATTTTTTTTATTTATTTAAAAATAGCAGAAATATATATTAAAAAAAAAATTCAAATTCGATCAAGTCCGTGCTCGCCAGGTAGGTCTGCACTGATGTCGTTTTGCACTGAAGTATGGACGGGTTTATAACTTTATACAAGGCCCAGATCATGTGTGGCGTGCAGCTGGTAGTGGGTCAGCTCTCACGCCCCAGCCCGGCATGGGGAGGGTGGGCTCCAATTGTAGGTATCTTTTGATGGCATACTAACCGTCCATGGCTATTTCTATATATGCAGCAATTGGATTGCGCAAGAAGGACGAATGCCAATGATGAAGGACGTTGCACGCCAGATATATGAAGATTCCTTGGCGTTCCGGCTTCTGAGGATGCATGGATATCGCGTGTCTCCACGTAGGACTCTCAGATTCACACCATTTGCACATACACACAACATTAATTGTGAAGCTTGGTAGATTATACTCACGTCTCAGCAACTAATTAATAATACTACTTCACATCTCTAAACAGGCAGATTTTGCTGGTTTATTCATGATGATCAGTTGCTGTCAAACATGAAAGAAAACCACAGCTTCTTTCTGGGAGCCATGTATAGTGTCCATAAGGCAGCTCATCTTACATTTTCTGGAGAAGATGAGTTAGAGAAGGCAGGAATTTTCTCCAGAAAAATATTGGAGAAGGGATTGCTGTGTTACAATCCAGAAGATGGGGGTGCATATTTTAATAATCTTGAAACCGAGGTAAAGTGGTGTAATTGGACAAAGCCTAATGCCTTAATTTATATATATGACCCGTGCTGTTCGTCATGCACGCACCTCTAAAAGATCACATGCATTAATTAATTAAAGAAAGAATTTGACCTTCTCATCCAGCAAAGTCAGCTCATGTTAATGCTGTAAATGTACTTTCATATAATCAGATTTTGCATGAGCTGGAACTTCCTTGGCTAGCCAGGATGGATCATATTGAGCACAGGAAATACATCGAAAGAAGTCAAAGAGGATATGGTTTGTGGATAGGGAAGACCTCCTCAATCAGGTAATCCATACATCAGAGAATAATATCAGTCTTTATCATTTATTTATTTATTTATTTGATAAATATGGACAGTCATTAAAAGACGTACGTCACGTGATTTGAACCTCAAGATTTTTTTTTTTTTTTTTTTGGGAGAAAAACTGAGCTAATTATCAAAGTTGATTCAGTCTTTCATCACTTATCAATGGACAAAATCCTATAAATTTACTTACCACTTGTTCTTGATAAGAGGCGTTAACCCTGAGTTCTACCTCGCGCGTGTTATATATTGTGTGTGTATTATGTGGATGTACAGGTTATCATGCTTCAACGACATCACTATTCGTCACTTGGCGCAGAGGAACTTTAATACCCGCCAATCTATCTATAAAGCTGAACTTGAAGAATTGAAAAGGTTCCATAGCTGGTTTCCATTTTTATATGAAAACTTTGGTTGAAATGGCCGACAAATACAATTAATGTTGCATGGTCTTAAACTTAAACATGACGCGCTGACATGCAGGTGGTCCAAGGATGTAGGCTTTACAGACATCGGATTTGGCCGTGAGAAGACAGCGTATTGTTACTATGCCTCTGCTGCTACTTCATGTCTTCCACTGTTATCCGATGTGAGGAAGATAGTAGCAAAATGTGCAGTTTTAGTTACTGTTGCAGATGATTTCTTTGATGAAGAAGGTTCACTGCATGAATTACATGCCCTAACCAAAGCCGTGAAAAGGTTCATATCATCTTATATATAGGACTCTTGAAGAGACTTATGCACCATAGTTAATTTCAGAGCTCTAATTATTACTTACTTTATTTAATAATGATATATAGATGGGATGAAGAAGGTTTGTCTGGCCACAGCAAAGTTATCTTTGATGCTCTTGACGGTCTTGTGAATGATCTAGTCTTGAGATCCTCCTTTAAACAAGGAAAGTACATAAAAAAAATTCTTCAAAGCATAGTAAGTTCATCCAACCCTCTGAATACATTCTCGAAAAGTCTTATGTTAATTTTTGTTAAGAATAAAAAATTATAATATGGTTCATGGAGATGGTGGAGGAAGAGAGAGAGAGTATAGTAATAATAATAATAATAATAATGATAATATCAGCTATTTTCAATAAAAAAATAAGTAAAAAAAAAGTTTATTACAATTTATCTATCTTAAAAAAATATATTTCAACAGTTTTTAAATGCGCTAACCAAAATCAATTGTGTTTTCCTCATCCAACCCGCGTACATCAAGTGGAGTGAAACATTCGAGTCATGGCTGAAAGAAGCGGAATGGAGTGCTAGGAGACAAGCTCCTCCCATCAATGAATACCTCAAAGTTGGAATGATCTCCATTGCCATTAAAGCAATGATTCTCCCGGCATGTTTTGTTATGGGCCCTGTGCTGCCGAAGAAGTCGATCGACTACAGCAAGACCACTGAACTCCTAATGGTTATCACTCGTTTGCTAAATGACATACAAAGTTATCAGGTAGTCCCTCCCTTCCATTTTATTCATGTTTCCTTATCTCATCCACAGCAACATTTATTTTAATTCATTCAATTTTCTTTAATTTTGCTTTATTTTTTTCCTTTCTATCCTTTCTCCATTTTTTCTCATTCATTTTTCTTTCTTTCAGAAAGAAGTGAAAACGGGAAAACACAATATGGTCCTATTGTGCTCAAGAGAAAACCCACAAGCGGACATCCAAGATTCAGTTGCTCACATAATGCAGATTTTGGATGAAAAGAAAAAAGAATTGATGGAATTAATTCTGATGAATGATCACTGCGATGTGCCTAAAGAATGGAAAAAACTATATCTCTCTACTTTGAGGACATTCCAGATGTTCTTTAACTCTAGGAACGTATTCGACTCTCCTACTGCTTTACTTGAGGATTTGAACTTCGCCATTTATGATCCTCTGGTGCTAGATGCGGCAGAGAGAAGCAGGTCTCTCCAGGAGTCCCCAAAGGTCCCTGCAGGACTGAGAAAAGGTAAGACTGCAAGCCCCAGGATAGCCACGTTGATGAAATCCCAAACTGTTTTGGAACAAGTGCGCTACAACGTAGTAGGACATGGTTGTAGAAGATCCCTTTCTGAAACTAAGCAGTCGAGGAAGTATCTTATGCACGGAAAAGTGCATAATACACACGGCATAACTTCGTACACGATCGCAGAAGTCATGACACGCCATGCTTCAGGACCTATGTTCAGGATGTAGTCCCTCCTTTGGCCTCCAATGGTGATGCTTGACTTCGGATATGACGATGATGATGATGATGATGATATATATATACATACATAAACTGTCCATCTTCACTGTACTTGCATCGTTTTCTAAATTCAAAGCATTATCATTCGATATCCACTCCTGTATTTCAATTTCTACATTTATCTTCTCGCACTTAACGTTATCTCTCTGGTCTGAATTTAAAGTTACAACTAACCATAAAGGCTTTATGATAATGTGTTTAAGTTGAGCCCATTAGCGTATGAGATAGTAGACTGTACTAGTTATTAATATTATATTATTATGAATAAAATATGATATATATATATATGGGAGTATTTTGTATAAGGTAAGTAACATTTGTTTATTTAAGGTAGTACTAAGTTTGGACACTTGTACAATGTTTTAAAGATTTCCAACCGTATGAATGGAAAGAACATCGAAAAATAGGTTAACATGTCAATTTTCATATAATTTGGGAATTTGTAGGGTCTTCATCTTAGCGGGTGAAAATTTATAGAAATCTTACCGGTTCAGAATTTCACCCTTTAAGATGAAGACCTCTGAGTTCCCAAATCGTATGAAAAATGGCATCTTAATTTTATTTTCCGATGTTCTTTCCATCCACAAAGTTGGAATTTTTTAAAACACCTTGCAAGTGGGCTAAATAGGGCGGCATCAAGACTTACATAAATAAGTATTACGGCCAGGTTTACTATTTGTAACATCTATATATATATATATATATATATATATATATATATATATATATATATATATATATATAAATATTCATGTTACTATGAGGTTGGCTTTACTATTCAAATAAGGTTGCCTCATTTTCACTCATTTTGAGAGTGTTTTTAGGGTTTCCAACCGTACGGATGGAAAGAACATCGAAAAATAAGATAACATATCGATTTTTATACAATTTGGTGACCGTATGATCATTCATCTTAACATGTGAAAATTTATAGATTTCTTAATGGGTTAAATTTTCATCCTTTAAGATGAATGATCATACGTTCACCAAATTGTATAAAAATTGACATGTTATCTTATTTTTCGATGCTCTTTTTATCCGTATGGTTGGATTTGTAAACAACACTCTCAAAATGGGTGAAAATGAGGCGAGCTTACTTGAACAATAGTAGTAAGCGACACCTCATAACATGACATATATATATATATATATATATATATATATATATATATATAGAAAAATGGATAAACCACATTCATTTATTATATAACGTAGCGTTAACATAACTTGAGCCCTGATGGGCTCTAACATAGAATGCATTCATCTATATATATTTTTTTTTTAATGTAGAAATCTGCCTCTCCTGTGGATCAAAATAGATCTTGATCAACGAGTGAACGTGGTTGATGAAGATTGGGGTGTTTTAGATAATTTTGAGGGAAATATCGGCTATGATCCATGACTCTTCTGCTTTGTTCCCTCAGCTCCACAAGATCAATGCACCTTTTCGAGATCGACCTTCGGGGATCGAACTCAGAACGCCTCGGCACTGCATCCGGGACCTGCATGCGTTCATGAGACCTTGCACCCAAGTGGAAACGAGCCCTACTCGGATACAAGGCCTAATAGATCAAAAACAGATAACATACTTAACAAAATAACCACAATATAATCGTTGAGTTTCACAGCGGATTACAAGTACATGTTTCAAAATACCCTACAAGGGTCTATACAGGGTCAAATAAAAACCTCACACACACATACAAAAATCTCGAGGTCCCCGAACCTCAGCAAAGTATCCTGTCCCCTCGTACGTTTCTAAACTTGAATCAGCTAATCCTTAAACCTGAAAGAGGGGAAAAAGAAAGGAAACGAGCTGAAAGGAAAAGCTCTCAGTAGTAGATACCTCGCAAGGGAAGCAATGAACTCAACACAGATGTCAAGAAATAGTGATCCACATGAACATAACATATCATAGAAAACAAGATCAAGTCAGACACACAAGGATCACTATCCTACAAGCACACAACACGGAGTCCAAAGAATTTCTTGTCATCTCCCAGGCAGCCATCTTATCTTATCTTAAGTCAGACCCTAGAGTCTGAGAGCTCTCCAACATGTAAGTACACGGCCAGCGTATCATCACACTGACGGCTGGACATCCAGAGTTCCCTTCCCCTGGTAGGACTACAGGACGTTCAGAGTGTCCTCCTCCTGAACGCCCGCACACACAATCTGCACTAATTGGGAGAATCTTCACACGAGAGTGCCGGCGCTTAAGTCTACAGGACTTAGCATAGGCTCACGCGTTGCCACGGTCATGTGCCGGTCAACAGGTAGACATGTTCAGCGATTACAAACAAAACTTATCACATGCACCTTTACAAGAAAAAGGAGCAATAAAAACGG
Source organism: Dioscorea zingiberensis (assembly GCA_026586065.1). Taxonomy (NCBI): domain Eukaryota; kingdom Viridiplantae; phylum Streptophyta; class Magnoliopsida; order Dioscoreales; family Dioscoreaceae; genus Dioscorea; species Dioscorea zingiberensis. Next base: position 160,207 of record JAGGNH010000109.1, on the reverse strand, counting down.
ACATATACAAGCAACCCAAACAGATCAAGCATACTGATATCAAGGCCAAAAGATAATGAAGCAATAAAGAAAATCAACAATTTCGAGATCAACAAATAATCAAGCAAGAAAGCTGAAGCAAAAGCATATAGTCAAGAAAACCCAAAACTGGGCTGGTACTAGGCGTGTACACTTACAAGAAACATGAATCAACAAAGTCAAGAAAGCCCACACTGTGCAAGAGTACTTACGGAAGTCACGAAGTTTGGTATTCCAATAAACTGACTCTCCTCGCATCAACGTCGTTCCTGATAATAAATCTACATTAACAATGGTGATCATGCGTAAACACTGTATGCATGCGATTGGTCTGCTATTGGGCCCTATTCGGGAGACTAGTGGGCCTCTGACAACCTATTATCAATAATCTGCACCTTTTCCTTACTAAAAAAAAATCAATGTGCTCTAGTGGTTAAGGGTCTCCACTATTATCAAGAGGTGGTGGGTTCCACTCTCATTGCCTACAAGGTTTTGTTTTATTTATTTATCTATTTATTTATTTATTTATCTCCATTATGGCCCACTAACCAGCCCATCAAATGGACCAGGCCCAATTGCTTTCTATTTTTTTGGTGACCTTAGTTTTATTGAATTTAGCCTTATCAACCTTTTAATCAATTTCACTAACCAATGAGAATTTCGGTTGATCTAAATCAACTCATGTTACTCGGCTAACCCAAATCATTAAACTCGGCTAATTTAATCACCTAATAGCTCATATCTAATTGGTTCAATTGACTAAATTAAATAGGAATCAAGCCCAACTAAGTCCATAATTAATTAATTATTTAATTTATCCAATTCTGGTTTTGATTCAGCCTGACCCTAATCAATAGACTGGATCCAATTAAGTGGCTCAACTCAATCATCTTTAAAATTAATCCAACCCATTATGCACTCGACCCGTTAACAACTTCTCAACCCGTCATCACTTCTTCAACCTCCAGCCGCGGCTCAACGGAGATGAAGTGACGGTGGTAGCAAACCTGGCCGGTGGTGGTATGTATGTCGGTAGCCGAGTCCTTCTTCTTTGAGAGTTTTGCTGTGCGAGATCGATGCGTGCTTTGAGTGTCAGGGAGCTGTTCAACCTTCACCGGAGCTTCATCCTCCGATGCCACCGTTCAATGGAGAGAGCGCTGTAGAGACCAAGACCATCTCTCTTTCTCCCTCTCGTCCTTTCTCTACTCTATATGCATGCAAGAATTCAAAAATTCAGAGCGAGAGAGACTTACCAAAAGGCGGTGGTCCTTGATCCGATCTCACGACGAGTTCCCCTCCTCCGTGCGACTACAGATGTCTGGCGATCGCCTCTTGGTTCTCAATGAGTCTTCGCACTCTCCCGTTCCTCCTCCCTGTCTCCCTGTCTCTCTATTTCTCACAGAATAGGTGGTGGCGCTGGTTCTCCGGCGAAGTCATCCGGATTCACAGAAGGTTTCTCTTATTTATAGGGATTAACAGGAACTTATAGATAGGTTTTGTTTTGCAATTCGAGTTTATCTCAATGTTTTAAATTATAGTTTGTCTTTGTTTTCAGATTGGATAAGGTTTTACGGCGGTGGTGCGGCGATGGCTCGGCGGCGTCGCGAGCTGGGTGAAGAAATCGCGTTGCCTCGCGATTCTACCTCTTTTCAGATTTACGGTTCTGATCAAATCTGGACAAACGGTTGGATGCTGATTCATTGCCTCGAGCTCTGGTGAAGATCCATGATGGGCGGTCCAGATAATGCCCGCAGCGTGGGGGCGTTTTCACTGTTATTTTGTCAACTGAATGAGCGGCTTGATCTTCTTCTCGTGATCAATACTTATATCGATCCTCTCATCTCAGCCGTCCATAGAGTTATTTATCTACTTTGCAATCACCCCCTCCCTCTTTAAATAATTTACACACCGGTCCTTCACCAGTGAGAGAACAGAATTGTCTTCCGGTCCTTAACTTTTATTAAATCTCATATAGGTCCTTCCTCCAGAGAGGAGTAGAATTATCTTCCGGTCCTTGTTCTTTTAGAAATTACCATTTAGTCCCTTGGAAACCCCAATTTAATTAGATTCAGGTTTCGATTATCTAATCCTTTATTTTATAAATTCATATCGTATTTTCTTCATCTAACCATTATCGATAATTCAAATCGAGTTCAGATTTTTCATCTTATACCAATGGATATTTGTATTTAAAAGACAATATACCTTAAACCATTAATTACCTTATCTAAAGCTAAAATATATTTTAAATTCTTAAATTTGACTTTCAATCAATTTCTTATCATTATCTACCTACAAGATATTCATTTAAATCCTAAGATTTGGAATACTATTAACATTAGAATAAAAGAAATAATTAAAGGATTTTATTCCGAATAAAAACAAATAATAAAATTCTTGGGAGACTCTCCCTTATACTCTAACAATTATTGAAATTAAATAAACTAGAACCTATTAATGAAAACATAATTTTTCCTAAAATTTATGGGCTTCACAACCTCATAGGGAGAAGAAAGCTGGAGGAAAAATATTTGAATGCTCATGTTTGGGGGGGAGCCTCCAATACTCAAGTCAAATTAAGACTCAAAAAGGAGAAAAGAGAAAGAGAGAACTCAGTGAGGATTTAGAGAGAGAGATACTCAAACTAGCGCTCAATCTTAGCGGAATAGGAATCCAGGATCAAGATACAATATATCTTCTTCGTGAGCTAAGGACCTCCTTTTATAGTCTATAGACGTATGTACAATTATCTGTCAGCTTTCAACACATTCTAAAATTCATTCTCCATCGTTGGATGACTAAGATGTTATTTTAATAGTTGAACTCTCATCTCGACACCTATGATCATACCACGTTTATTCAGATGTTTTCCCTATAACACTTGCCCCAGACCTCTTTAGGCCGCACGGTCCTTAAGCTTGATACAACCTAGAGGATTCGGATTGTCGGTGATGGCATGATCTAATTTAAGAGGAGTTCTCGGCTACTCGACTCCGATGTTAGGATTTAGGTGCACCCCCACATTCCATACTAGTAGTGATATTATCCGCTTTGGGCCTACGTCCTCATGGTTTTGTTATTGGGCTTAAGATGAAAGGTCTCGCTACTATAGAATGTGTCCCTCTATGCCCCTCTCACTTTCTCCCATTAGATAATGTGATACTAAGGTTTGCACACTCAACATCCGAGCTGTCTTTCAAGATGCAACCGAGCTAACAAGTTTGTTGCTTCGTATCGACCTCAATCGACGGGTCACAATGTTCGATGGACATAATATTTCAACTTTCGAAGCTTCATCATCTGAAAAGTAATAGCAAAATCTGGCAGAGGAGATCATGGGATCATTTCCCGATATGATCCTCTTGAAACATCTAGAGATAATGGCCCACGTGTCGCCTATCTGTGGGTGTGCTTGTTCATGGAGTCTTTCAAGCTGTCGAATCTCAACTAATTACCTTCTAAAAAGCATGTCTACGAGTATTGCCTATAAATTAAGAGGCCTATAGAGGGCTAAGGTTTTACTTTTGTGATCATTGTCTTCTTCTCTATCGTCACTCGAGAAAGCTCTTAGTTTCTTTTGAGCAGTCTTCATTCATTTTTTCAGTTAAGATAATGGAGATTCTTCTCTTAGCTTCTAGAGAGCTGGGTATCGATGTCGAGTTAGTAACTTCTACTCTTTATTTTCCACAATGTACATTCATCATTTCCTGAGGTTTTTGTCTAAACTTTTCTACGAGTGAAGATCTCTGAAGTGTAGAAATGCATTCATGTATCTTTTCAATGACACTATACCGTAAGGCTTAATGGGAAAAAAGGTAGGACACTCCCCTTTCTGATGATGTCGATCTAACGAAGGCGAGAGAGGTTGCAGCTTGAACCCGAGGCGTCGGCTCTAGCCAAGGCCAAGGTGTCAGCTCTACTCGAGGTCAATGTGTCAGCTCTAGCCAAGGACGTCAAGATCTCTCTGGCAGTTCCTCAAGGATAACCCTTGTAATTTGTATATTTTTCTCTTTTGTACTTGTACACTCTTCAACAAGTTTATTAATAAATAAATGATTTATTTTTTTCTTGCTTGTGCTATTCTTTCCCATCCAAAAGAATGAGTGAATGTTGTGTGGTTCTTTTCTCTGAGGTATTTGTCTTCTGGAATAAGTAAGTGTTGCTCCTTTTGGTCCTCGGCTTTAAAACTTGGTTTTTCTATTGCGACTGACTCGGAGCTCGGTAGTCTTTTAGGCCTTTATGATTCACATTTCTGAGTCCTACCATGATTGATGTGAACAAAGAACATAGTTCTCGAAACTCGGACACAACGACTTGGGTCTTATATAGGAAAGGGGTGACCAGTTTCTTTTTGGCTTCTCCTAAGGTCCTAAAAAGACCAAATTAATACAACAGATCCTATGTGCTTTACTGATCATTGGTTCTAATCTTTGAAAGAAGGAAGACAACCTTACCACAAATGATATTGACCCCATGCACTGAAAAGAGTCGTTTGGTCTAACCTTGAAAAGAGCGCCCTGAAATGGGTCGTTCACGTCGCAATCTTCGGGATTTTGGAAATTGGCCTCTATGTGTCCGAAAAGGGGGATGGGGGCAATCTTATCCCTGAGAATCGAATTCATGTCCTAAAAAGGGTTAGGGGATCATGCAAGCATTAACGACCAGTCTGCTCGGCTCTAAAATGAGCAGGTACTCTTGAGCTCGGGCTTCAATCAATGATTGTCTGATCACACATGCAAAATGGTGGTGAATTGATTCTAGAAAGAGTCTCAAAATGATCAAAGTGCTTGGCATGAAATGACATTTTAAGCAACCTGCCCCCAAGTCTGTCATCCTATAAGTATCAGGTCGGATAATTCTTGTAATAGTATAGGGTCTTCCCCAAAGTATGATTTCAGATGAGCTTCCACAAATGAGGACACATCTGACCTCGGAATTGGTGACAGTGGAAACAACGAGTCATCATGGGGGGTGATGAGCTCTCTATGAGGTCGTTGTCAGAAAAGATGATCGACTGCTCGGCTTGTGATTTTTTCCTCTACTGTTCTTATCAGGTAAAGATCCGAGCATAATTTTCCAAACCTAGCTACTCTTGCCTATGTTGGCCTGACCTCCAACAATTCAAGAGGGTAACCCTTGTAGGAGGTCATCCCCTATAAGGGAATATGGACCCTCCTTTTGCATGTCTCTTTAAAGATACTGAGAGAGGTGACCTTGTCGGATTAGATCCTCAATCTTGTCCTTCAGTTGTATAAATTATCGATATTATGGTCTAGAACCTAGTTGAATTTGTAGTACTTCTTCACATCTTCTTGGTCACCAGTGTGCTTTATCTTGGCCTGCCACTTCACGATCCTCTAATATCGGATCTGCATGAGGATCTCGCCTCTGCTAATGTTTATAGGAGCATAGTTGCAGAATCGAGTTGATTCTCCCTTTTTGCCGACTTCTTGGTGTTGGAACCTCGGTTTCTTGAGGTGCTTCGGAGGTTGTTGGTTCTAGTTCTGCTCTCACACCATAACCATTCTTAATGTATGGATGATGAGATTCCATTGGTACAGAGCTAATTCCAATTGGGCTTTTGCTCGCTTTCAGCTTGGATTTCCTCGGCATTTATATACTTTTTGGCATTGGCGAAGAGCTCAACCAAGTCCTTTAGCTATTTCTTAAAAAGAAAATTGTAAAGGTGATGGCTTAACCCTTACATCAGTTATGACCACAACAAAGGCCTAGTTGAGGTAGGTACCTCAGCGCGCTTTTATAATTGAAATAGTGAATGTAACTACGAAGGCTTTCTCCTTAGTGGTTTTTGATCCACATCAGATTTACCGAAATCTTCCTCTGTTTCTTGTTGATGATGAAGTGGTTTACAAAGAGCTCGCTCAACTCTTCGAATGAAGAGACAAACTCTGGGAGGAGGCTGGTGAATCACATCTGCATTGTGCTTTGTAGAGTGACTGTGAATACCTGACACATGATGTCGTTCGGAGCTTCGTGGCGCAACATTATGGTCTTGAATGACTCTGTTAGTGCAAGAAGCACTAGTGTTGGCATTATTTGACAACATATGTTACAACGGTGAATGCAATATCAATGAAGCTCTCATAGCCAAAGTAAGTAAAGCATGTGTACAAGTTGATACAACTGAAGATGCAACTAAAGCTCACACAGGTTGACAATTAGAAGATTGATGCAACTTGGGTTATAACATAAATACAGCTTAGTTAGTCCGATAGGAGAAGAGAAATGATGAAGTGGAAGCTAATGTAAATACATCGGTGAGCGCCATGATGGATTGACGATGGATCAGATGCAGCGTGATGAGTTGGCACATGATGACTTGGCGTGGGATGACATGGCACACGCATATGGACAATGACGTGGCATATGGCACATGGCAAAATCATGAAGATCTTCCACAAATCATTAAGGATATTTTTGGAGCTTAACTATCTTTAGGAAGAGATATTTTTGGGAGCAACTAATGATATACTTGGGAAGCCATTGGTGACTCGGATTGCAAGCTGTATCACAGGCTATATTTGGAAAGCAATCAACAATGTGGAGAGCAAGCCTAGTGGAGCATATGTTTAGAAGGCGGTTGCATCGCGGAAAGCATCCAAGGTTGCACATGTTTGGAAAGATTTGGCGCAGTCTATATTTGGAAACAAGATCCAGCTTGGGAGCAGAATTGATTGAAGATTTGAAGATCATATTTAGTTGCTTGAGAACTAGATATGGTATGAGCAAATATTAATATGTTGAAGATTTGAAGACTCAAACTAGGGATAAATTTGGAAGGAAATCATGAAGAAAATCTAGGAAGATTGTATGACCCAAACTTAGATGAATGGAGATCAAGTTTGGTAGGCCGTGGAGCACCTAGACGAGGTGTAGGTTGAAGAGGACTGTGAACGTGACGTAGAGAGGTCCAACCAGTTGCGTGGTCAAGATCAAGAGGATGTGGCTAGTTCGACTCGGGCTCAGACCTGAAGGGTTGAAGGAGTCGCGAGGTCGGTTGCAACGTATGCTGTAATCTTAGTCAGTTCAACAGTCGAGCCACGTTGCAAGTCCGTGTGTGATAGGGATTGCAACGGCTATTTTTAGAAGGTGTCCAAAATAGTTCCCATGGAGATTAAAGAGATTCTAAAAGAGGCAAGTGATATAGATGGACGTGGTGACGTCTATATAAGATTGAGCTCTGAAGGTTGAGGTTGATGCCACCGGAGAGAAACTAAGGGAGTTAGGTTGAATGCTAGTCGGTCAATCTAAGGTGAGGTGTTTGTATGTTGTGAGATGAGTGACAAGAGAGTTATACTCATGTTTCCTTCCCTCTTTTAGTGGATCGTTTCTACGGGCTTGGGCTCCCAGACGTAGGCTTGGAAGCCGAACTAGGTTACCAAACTTTTGTGTCTCTTCTTTTCATGCTTTTCATTGTTTTGATCAAGGTGTGTGAGAGAGCTTGAGGTGTATTCTCGAGAGCTCATGCAACCACCGTTGCAACTACATTACACAACAACCCGACAGGAACTCACAAACTCCAAATAGTCACCGAATTTAATTGAGGTGTCGTTGTATTTCTCGATGGATGACATCTGAAATTCGGCAGGGAGTGGGGTCTCAAGGATCTCAGGAATGAAATGAGAGATCACTTGGGCGACATATCTTGGTCATTCCCTAGTTTCTTGGGACACGACCTTAAGCCAAGGTCCCAGGAATCATCAAGTTAAGGTTGAGGCTATGGTAATCCAGTGCTGCTCGATGACGGAGCAAACTCCTTTTCCCTTCTAGCGAAAGCATTCCCTTTAAGCTATGGGGCACATGTAGTTGAGCGTTATCCCACCTTAGATGAGTCCGCCATCATGTTTCTTGGCTATGGTGGGAGTTGAGATGTCTGCTGCTCTACCAATCAGAGAGCTTGGGTGAGCGTCTTAATCATTACTTCAAGAACTAGATATCATGAGTTTTGAAAATCTTTTCCCCAAGACCGCAGGTTGGTCATGGCGGGCACCTTCAACTTCTTGGACTCCATTGAGTCTGATGGTGTTGTTGTCGATCTGGTCAAGAATCTGTCTCCACTTATCTCTAGCTATAGTTGAGAGCTTCACAGCTTCTTGATCAAGAACATCAAAGATCAATTTTTCCTACAGACGACGCCAACGGTTATTGTAGATATCGGCTTTTTTTTGGAATCAGAGCAAATTTTGATCAACTGATGAAAGTAGTTGATGAAGGTAGGGTGCTTCAGATGATTTTAAGGGAGAGATCGGCTATGATCGATGATTCTTCTGCTTTGTTCCTTTAGCTTAGTAGGATCAACACCTCTTTTTGAGATCGACCTCCAGAGATTGAACCTCACAGGGAGAAGGAACTGTGGAGGAAGAAGATTTAAGCGCTCGTGCTCGGGGGAGCCTCCAATGCTCAAGTGAGGGACTCAAAAGAGAGAAGAGAGAAAGGGAGAAAGAAAGAACTCAAAGATGATTCAGAGAGAGGATTCAAAAAGAGGGAGATGCTCAAATTAGTATCAAATCTCGGTTGAATCCAAATCTAGGATCAAGATACAACATACCTTATAACTCGTGTTATGAGGATCTCATTTTATAACATGAAGACCGTTTATCTACCAGTTTTCATCACCTTCTGGAATTAATTTTCCACCGTTAGATATATATGTATACATGACATCCCGAGCGCCCATCTGACCGGCCCAAATCCCCACCTCAGACACCCCATTTAGGTGAAAAGGTTGCTTGGAAATCAAGGCATGGGGAAGAGAAATGGCAAGGAGATAAGGTGCAAAAGATATCATATGAGGAGATAAGTACAACAAGCAAGGTCTCTAACATGGGAGGGGATGGGCCCCGAGCCCGACAAGGAATAATAAGAAGGAGAAGAGCCAAAGGAAAGGTAAGCAAGAAAACGACTCTGAACTCTCTTCCACTTTCAAGTTCTCTCCAACTGAGTTGATCGTCGGTGTTGAACCTAGGCATAAAGCATGCCTTGACCAACTCTTTCTCTTTGTGCAAGCACTCCAGCGACCAGGAGTCACCCTCGGTTTTCTCTAGCAACTGTCAACACCCTCCCAAACAAACAAATCATAACCGTTGGTCAGAACCAGGTTCGATCCCAAGGAGGAACCTGTTTTAGAGCTATATATGATATGGGTAAAAATACTCAACACATGGGCTGGGATATTTTGGTAAGGGCTTAGATATTCTTTCAGGGCTTGGAAGGGTTGAGATATTTGGGCAAGGGTTGAGATATTTTAGCATTTCACTGGACTCGAGGAGATGAGAGGGGTTGGTCTCTTTATCTAGGAACAGGAGGACGACAGAAGGGCAGTAAGAAAAAATAAGTCAAGCAAGAGGAAGCCCTCCAACCGGCCATGAAAGACTCTCCACCTCCATGCAAGGCTCTCCACCTCCATCAGAGCTTCTCCATCTTAATGAGTGCTTCAAGGCCTTTTTCATGATGTTATCCATGACCAACTACAGGCTCATCCTCAAGAAGCTTAGTTCCAAGTATGAAGAAGATAGGGATCCAAGCAAGCTCTCCATGGCTTTTCTCTTATATGAGCTCCAAGCTCAAGCTCTAAGGCCAACTCTCTCCAAGGCCTTCAAGATGTCCCCAAGACTTTCAAGTCTTCTCCAAAGCTCAAGATAGCTCTTCATTAAACCCATATAGAGCTCTCTTCCACTATCTCCAAGGTTGAGGCTGAGCCATTTCAAAGCCGAGGGTTACCAACTTTAAGGCCGAGGCAGAGCAACTCCAAGACCGAGTCAAATCAAGCACCTTTATACCAAGCTCCCTCCATGGCCTCCAAGATGCACATATTGTACTCCTTCATAGGGAGATTCTTGTAATTTACCGCTATATAGTGGATTTGCTCCCGCAGTTAGAACATGTGGTTTTTCCCCCTGATTTATGGGGTTTTTCATGTAAGTCTGGCATCCCCCTAAATATAAATCTCAACCGTTAGGGGTTAATCTCAAAGAGATACCAATCTTAGCACTAACAATATATATGGATCAAATAAAAGTACATTATAAATTAAAGATGTAATACTCAAATTAGTCCCTGTATTATATCAAATCGGCCATTTTGGTCCCTCAATTATAATTTGAGCTCTGGAGTCCCTCTATTTTGCTAATTGAGAAATATCTGTCCCTAAAGATATATTTAAAAGTCTTTAGCCCTTAAAGATGATAAAAGGAGGGATTGACATTTTTTAATAATGAAAGTAAAGGGACTCCAGAGCTCAAATTACAATAGAGAGATTAAAAGAGTTGATTCGATATAATAGAGCTGATTTAAGTATTAGACCTAAATTAAATTATGTCTTGAAGATAGATGAAGATAGCTGCCTGATACGTGCTTAATTTTAACAAGTGGACCCATGGTTGTTCTTGGGTAAGAGACATTCGTGAATGTATGGCGGGAAGGGCGAGCCTCCGTCTGGCCACCCAGAGATAAGATACCACAATCTCCAGAAAGCTGAGATTCTTTAAGAAGCGGCTGGCCGGATCGACTGGAGTTGTGGTTCTGGGCCTTGTGGCCTTGGTGAGACTTGTGGTCTTTGACACTCCTTTTTCGGGTGAAGTGGTCAAGACAACCTCCCAGTTCCAGCCAGCCGTAGATCCCGATTTACGGGGCGCCAATTTGCCATTTAGTTGGAGGCCCCACTGGAGTCGAGAATTAAGATAACGAAGCTACTGAGTGGTCATCTCTTGGATATGGATCATATGATCTTATGGTCAGTCGGTAACCAATAAGGGGCAAAGAAACCTTAGAAGGTGTAGGTGATAGTCCAAGACTCCAAAAATGACAAATAGATAATTGCGTGAATGTTTGATTATCATGTGTATGTGAACGGATTTGTGGACGAGAATTATCATCCCTACCAATACCATCATCTCTGTCCACAGATTCGCGGTCAACAAAACAAACTATATATTATAATAGTGTGCGTATCGTGCATTCTAGTACGATCGAGAGCCCAATTCCCTTCTCTCCGCCCATAATCCCAAGAAAGGAAGAAAGAAGGTCCGGCCTTCTTTCTCTCTTCTCTAACCGGGGGAGGAGGTCTCATAGGGAGGGACTCATACCCATGGCTGCCCTTCACAGCATCGCATCGCAAAGATTTCTGCCGCCCCTCAGGCCCATCCACAGAATCCCCTCCATATTCCACTCCTTTTCCCTTCCCAACCCGCGATTCAGGACATCTCACGCCATCGTCACCTCTGCGACAGCCACTGACGACCTTGATGTGATACCCGTGCAGAGCAGCGACACCACTGACCAGCAGGACGGCGTCGTCGCTCTTGGTGCTACCGAGCGAGAAGACGGCAGTAATAGCGCTGCCAGCCAGGTCGGTGGATTCGCCTTCGAGAGCGGAGGGGCTAGTGATGTTGTTGGCGCCGCCGGTTCTAGTGGCACCACCTTCTCCTCCTCTACTCCTTCAATGCCGGGCGGCGGGGATTTTGATAAACAGGTGGATCGGGCCATCAACGCCATGATTGTTCTGGCGGCCGGCACCTTCGCCATCACCAAATTGCTCACCATCGACCACGATTACTGGCATGTCGGTAACCTAACCCCTCCCTCTTTCTGTTTTCTTTTATTGCGAATGTTCTTCTTACGAACAAACAAATTGTTTCTTTCCACTCTATACGTTTGATAATCTCTGTAGAAGTTTGCTGAAGTTGGCATTTGGGTTGTGAATAATCTGCGCTTGACCTCGGTTCTTCGATGAAGATTAATCAGCTGTTTTTCCTTCTTGGGTTTTCATAGCAAATATTTCATCGTTTACTTCACTTGAGATTGTTCTATTTGGCACCCGCATTATCCTTTTTGCTTAGGATTGGCTTAAACGTGTTGATTCAGTTTTAGTTCTTTTTGGTTTCCGGAATATTGGAAAGTCCATGGCTGGTATTGGCCTTAGCCAAAATTTAATTAGCAGGTTCTTGTTAAATTCTTTTTGATCTCTCCGTAGTGATTTAATTCATTCAACTTTATTTTTTTTTCTGTACAAAGATACCGCTCTCATATTTTGGATAATTTTGATATTTATCTTTTGACCGAAAGTGCCCCATAGTAATCAGTAATAACCAACATATTGTTTTAGATGTGCATGTTGTGTAGCTCTCTTGTATGTAGCTCTAATCATAGAAGTTTATCATATAGATTTGATCATAAAAGTTTTAGCTGGTGATGTTTCTGACTGATTATCCCTCAACTCAATGCTCCAGATATGTTACATAAATGACCACTAGCACATGTTAATCCAAACTTCTAGGTATTAAAATAAAATAGAAGAGGCATGAGCTACAGAATCTCTTCCAACTGCTCTTGCTCTATAATTTATTTGGTTGTTTATGTCAGGGATGGACCCTTTACGAGATTTTGAGATATGCACCACAGCATAACTGGACTGCATATGAAGAAGCTCTGAAGGCAAACCCTATTCTCGCCAAAATGATGATAAGTGGTGTTGTTTATTCTCTAGGTGATTGGATTGCGCAGGTAAGCTCGCCATTTTAGACTGTAGATCTTATTAAGTTGGGATTTCTCAGCCGTTGTCTTGATGAATCTTCAGTGCTACGAGGGAAAACCACTGTTTGAATTTGATCGTGCACGCATGTTCCGATCTGGGCTTGTCGGATTTACTCTCCATGGGTCCCTTTCTCATTACTATTACTACTTTTGTGAGGTTATTGAACATTGGAAGCTCTTTGATGCACCTGAATCCTAACATATTCTTCATTTCTGTTCTTTTTAATCTATTTGTTGGTTGGATGCTGAAACTGAGCTACTGTGTTCCAGGCTCTTTTTCCCTTCCAGGATTGGTGGGTGGTTCCAGCTAAGGTGGTTTTTGATCAAACTGCTTGGGCTGCATTGTGGAACAGCATTTATTATGTCGCCCTTGGCTTATTGCGTTTGGAATCCCCAGCCAACATCTATACTGAATTGAAGTCTACGTTTTGGCCTATGCTGACTGTAAGCAATCATCGCAATGGTTACTACAAACATGTGCATTTCATGAACAAACATTTTAAATAGGAATTTGATTTCACATTGCCTATAGGATGCACAAAATTTGAATCTCAAGACTAGGTACAATTTCACACTTGCACATATTAATAAGCTCTTCATACTACCATTGGTTTCACTTATTTGTTGTCTTACATGTGTGGCAATCCATGTGCGGTGTCTTATGTCAAAGAGTTTTGCCAGGAAAAGGAAATTAATTAGACCAACAAGTGTTTTTTTTTTCCTAAAAAACACAATAATCTACTTAAAGAAAACAGCCAACCGTTCAGTTTTGATGATGGATTTTTAACTAGAGTGCTTACCAAATAATTTGTTTTAAGTACATGGTTGCCTATTAGTTTTCTGTAGTAATAATGTGGTAAGAGTTAGTTGTAAGGTCAATCTCTATGAGCTAATTTTCTTAGAGAAGTTGAGTTTAAAGCTAAAGCCAAAAAATTCCATTAACTTGGAGACTTTTGATTTGCAGGCAGGATGGAAGTTATGGCCTTTTGCACACCTTGTTACTTATGGTGTTATTCCTGTTGAGCAGAGACTTCTTTGGGTGGATTGTGTGGAGCTTGTGTGGGTGACCATATTATCAACGTATCCATCTAATCCCCTTTTCACTAATTTTGTTGGTTTCTCTATTGTACTCCCCCTGTTGAACTCCGGCGCCTCAAAATTATTAAGTAAATTTTCATCATGATAGAGTTTGATAATAGAAGGTAAGAAGAAGGGCAGAGGTAAGTCTAGGATTACGTGGAGAGAAATGATATTTAAAGACCTACGTATATTAGATTTTGAGTTAGATCTTATTTTTGACAGAGATATAATAGAGACAAAGAATCCATATAGCCGACCCCATCTAGTATGGGATTAAGGCTTAGTTGTTGTTGTTGTTGTTGTTTATCATTATCATGTAACTGTTCTTCCTTTTAGTTTGTTTGCTTTGTGCATAAAGTTAACATCTGTTAGAGTACACCCTAGAATAGATGCCTCTTGCTATAAACTTGACAGAGGTTTTGGTATCTACCAGAAACTAAATGTTGCTGTTGATGAAACTTATATATGCCTTTGTTCTCTGTTTCTTTCCTGCAGATATTCAAATGAGAAATCTGAAGCAAGGCATTCTGAGGTTTCAGATTCCAGCAGCAAATCTGCATCCATTGTTTCTGAGGTAATGGAGTTCATGTCTATTTTCATGACTGACTGGAAGCAGGACTGCTAATTTTGAAGACGCCCGCCCGCTCTTTATTTTCAGGAATCAATGGAGTAGGTGGCCATAAGTCTGTTAAATCTCTTGGATGGATTGCTGGAATCAACTTCTTGGTTTGGTTTTAATGGGGAAGGAGAATGCAGAATAAATCACCTGTGGGTTGTATAGTTGCCACAATTATCAGTGTATAATAGATGACAAGGTTGATACTGTATGTAGAAGACTAAAAGTAGAGATCTGTGTATGAAGAGCACGGAATTTGTAAATGACTTGTTTAACTACCATTCATCCATGGCAGGAAATTATCCAGTGGTTTTCCTTTTTTTTTTTTGAGAAAATTATCCAGTGGCTTTTCATTTTTAAATTGATTTGTATTCTCCCGAAATGCTTGATGCTGAGTATATTGAACACCGGAAATTAGGGGCTGTTTGGAATGAGGGATCTACAGATCCCGAAATTTGAAGGGGCGGGATCTCCAGGAAAAAGCGGGATGTTGGCGTCCATCATTCCTCCAAGAGGGATGTGCGCCCACATGGGTGCTGTCCTTTCTCTAATAAAATATTAATAAAATATTAATTTAATTTAATTAAATATATTATATATTAATTATTAGATTAATTTAAATATTTAATTTTATTAAATCTAAATTGATAGGAGTGAAATCAACAAAGACACGTAGAAACATCTTGACCTGACACGTGGAAGATTTCGCGCCATCAGCCTTCATCAAAGTAACCCTCATCTCAGGTCGGCAACCCCTCGGATTACTAAAGCGAGCTCGGTCCCACCCCCTTCCGAAGAGCCTCCTGAACAGCCTTCCGAGGAGCCTCCCGAACAGCCTCCTAGAAGAAGAGGGGTTTCTAAACAGTCTTCTGAACAGTTTTCCGAACAGTTTTCCGAATAGCCTTCCAAACTCCTCTTCTCTTTTTGCCGAGGAGCTCCAAAACTCTTCTAGAAGGCTCCATAAGCGAATTGAAGAACCGAAGAGGTCATGACCCAGGCCTATAAATAGCCAAGGTCTAACACTTGTAAAGGGAATTGAGTTTTTTGTACACACGCACTCTCTCTCTCCCTCCCTTGTAAAGAATTGCTCATAGTGGAATTCTTCCTCTAAGCTCAGAGACCCGTGGTTTTTCCCCGATTTAAGGGGTTTTCCACGTTAAAACCTTAGGGGGCGTTTGGTTGTCAGGTATGGAATGAGAATGGGAATGGGTATGGGAATGAGATGAGGGTGAATGAAAAGTATGAGAATGAAAACTGTGTTTGGTTGATAGGGATTGGAATGGTAGTTTATTGGGAATGAGAAAAGTAAAAGAGGAGATATGTGATGAAATGACTATTGTGCCTCTTATGTAAATAACTATATTATATGTGGGATAATATGTTTGTTTAATGATAACTATTTTTTTAATATTAAAGTATTATAATAAATTAATTATTTTGAATAATTATTTGAATAATTATTTTTTATAATTATTTTAATAATTTAATTATTAATTATTATTGAATGGTAGAATTGTTAAGTATGAAAATGGAAAAAATTTAAATATTAATTATTATTTAATTATTTTAAATATTAAATTATATGAGACCATAATTGATTTGTTAAATGATAACTATTTTTTAAAATATTAAAGTATTATAATAAATTAATTATTATGAATAAATATTTAAATAATTATTTTTTACAATTATTTTAATAATTTAATTATCAATTATGATTGAATGGCAGAATAGTTAAATATGAAAATGGAAAAAGTTTAAATATTAATTATTAATTAATTATTTTAAATATTAAATTATATGAGACGATAATTGATTTGTTAAATGATAACTATTTTTTAAAATAATAAAGTATTATAATAAATGAATTATTATGAATAAATATTTAAATAATTATTTTAATAATTTAATTATCAATTATTATTGAATGGCAGAATTGTTAAATATGAAAATGGAAAAAGTTTAAATATTAATTATTATTTAATTATTTTAAATATTAAATTATATGAGAGGATAATAGGTTTGTTAAATGATAACTATTTTTTAAATATTAAATTATTATAATAAATTAATTATTATGAATAAATATTTAAATAATTATTTTTTACAATTATTTTAATAATTTAATTATTAATTATTATTGAATGGCAGAATTGTTAAGTATGAAAATTTTAAATTTTAAATTTTAATTATTATTTAATTATTTTAAATCTTAATTATTATTTAATTATTAATTATTTTATATATAACATTCATATAATTTTAGTTTGTTAAGTATGAAAATGAAAAAAAATTATGAATAAGGGCAAAAATGGTATTTCCTCATCAAGGAATGCCCCTTCCCCCCCAATTTGGGAGGAATGCCATGAGGGGTTTTCAAGGAATCCCATACCTCCTAAAAACACTGTTTATTCCCATTGTTGTCAACCAAACGGGGGCATACTCTGTGTAAGAAATGATTCCCATTCCCATTGCTGTCAACCAAACGCCCCCCTTAGTGTTTGTTTTCCCGATTCTCTATTTCTTGATTTTCTTGAGTCCTTTTCCTCGAAAAATCCCTACAAATTCAAGTGTTGACTTGATTCTTGGGATCTTCCCGAAAATCGCGTTAACATTTTGCTGCCTTCCGTGGGGACGCGATCAAGAAGTCATGGCGACCACTAGGAGATCAAGGCAGAGTCAGAATCAGGAGCAGACAAGCGCCGCTCACCCAACTCCTCCCTGTTGAAGTGACGCCCGCCCCAACTGGGGCAACTCCTCCGCCCCCAGTAGAAGCCCCTCCAGCGGTAAAGGAGGACCCTCCACTTTGTCCTCGAACCATGGAGGTTCCAGAGGAACGCTTCAAGGCCATGGAGAGATAGATTGCCGATCTGGTACACAACATGATGGCGGTTGAACGCCATGTTTCCCAAGCGACGGTACCACGTACCCCACTGTCTCGCCTGGGAAGCCAGGAGTACTCCGCGGTTCACTCTCCCCATCACCATGCACCAACACCGCGACGAGGGCGAAGCCACCGTTTTCTAAGCCGAAGCCCTACCCCGCCGCACCCTCACAGGAGAGAACGTTCCCGATCAGGCCAAAGGCATCAACAAAGGCGCCTCAATCCGCAGAGAGGATTCGAATCTCCCAAGCCATATTGGAGACGCTGATCGCCTCGACACCGCTCTCCAAGAATGAACTCTCCCCTATTGCATTCGCCTCGGCACCACCCATATGGGCGTACCCCGCCAAGGTATTACTCCCCCCGTGATTATCAGTTAAGGGGTCGCTCTCCCAGACGCAATCGCTCCCCAGAATCCTACCGCGGAGGCAGAATCAGTGATCGTGAGAGGGTCTTGACTCATGTCCCATACATGCTCTCACCCTTCATTAGAGCAATCTGGGAGGCTCCATTCCCAGAGAAATTTCAGCCCCCTAACATCAGGTATTACGATGGAACCACCGACCCCTACGAGCAAGTGGAGCGTTACTGCGCGGAAATAATGACTAGTGGCCTCAACGAAGTCGTTTTATGCCGTGCATTCCCGAAAACCCTCACAGGAATTGCCTACGACTGGTTCAGGAGCATGCCCCTCGAATCCGTAGTCAGTTTCAAGCAATTAACCGAGCTCTTTTTCCGACGGTTCGCCAATTGCCTAAGGCAGATGAAAAACCCCGTGACGCTCCGCAGATGCAAACAGATGGAAGGGGAGAGTCTTCGGGATTATTTGGATAGATTCAGTAAAGAGACCTCTGGAATGTCCCACCTTGACTCTATTATGGTTGTTGGCGCGGCATTGGATGGGCTTCGGGATGGTCCTTTCCTTGATGCGATTTCTAGAGTACATTCCTAAGGACACCTTGCCGAACTAATGGCGGTATGATCCTTTGCTCGCCGAGGAGTTCAAAGCTGGCCGAAAGGAAGAAACCTTGCAAAGGATCAGGGAATTCCAGAGGGAAGAATCCCGATCAGAAAGATATAAAGATCCGAGGCAAGGAGAACAGAGGCCCCGGATGGAGCCAGATAGGAGGCGAAATGAACCATCACGGCGAACTGACCACAACCCTTAGGAACCAAGGAGGTCTCGGTTCCCAGGGAAGTACAACAACTATACCAACCTCAACACATCTAGAGAGAATATCTTGATGCAGATACAACATAAAAAACTCTTGAAGCAACCGAACCCCATTAAGGAGTCCGCGGCCATGAAGCGGAGCGGAAAGTTTTGTGCCTATCATCAGGCCAAAGGTCACACAACAGAGGACTGCGTCCAACTTAAGGATGCCATAGAAGACCTCATCAGAGCAAGGAAACTTGACCAATTCCTACGGCAAGAACAAACACCCAAGGAGGATCCTTGATGAATGATTTCCGCAAGTATACGGGTCGTGGTCAAGTAATAAAGTGGACTATGGGAAGTCGGATGTCGAACCACAGTGACCAAGAGACACTAGTACAAACTATCAATCTATTATACAGTCTAATCAAAGATAAGTGGTGGTTTGAATCTAATTCCTAATAATAAAAATAAGAAAACCTAATAATAAGGTATGACTAATGACGGGTTTAAATCTTGGAGTGGATCAATCATAGAAAGGGGGTACTCGGGTAATGAATCCCCAATGGATTGTATTCTAAAGATACACAAAGAAGCTTATGAATCAAGGTTGGTAGTTCTTGTGCCAAGAATTCCTAAATTATATCCAATCCCTCTTCCAAGGTGATTGGATAACTAATCTCCTAGGATTGTCTTAAGATCAAGGGAATTCAAATCTTGGAAGGATTATGGGGGTGAAGTTGCATGAAAGAGTCGTTTGCCCTTCTAGTACCCGATTCCTCGGTGTACTCATAATACTTTCTAATAAAGTAGGTTCCTAATACAAGGAGGCGCTAGCTCTAGCCCTTGTATGCACACAAGTAATTTCTATAATGAAATCACAATCAATACGAAACATTCATTAGACATTCAAGAAACACAACCAACCAATCAAACATAAACCTTCAATGCTAATTAATGCATAATCCTTAGGTTCATCATACCCAAGTACTTAACAAGTTAATTCCTCATGGAAGAGGAATATAAATCCAAGTAATAGCAAGGTAGAAACATGAAAATAAACAATGAAAACTCCCTTCTAGTCTCCACGATGCTCCGGTGGTGAATCTCCAATGGATCTAAAACTTGATGCCCTCCAAGATGTTCCTCCTTCAAGCCCTAGCCGTCAAGGTCTTTCAAAGATCTTCAATGTTGCTCAAGACCAAACCCTAGATCCCCAAGTCGGCCAAGAAGGTGGC
This sequence comes from Dioscorea zingiberensis, assembly GCA_026586065.1. Taxonomy (NCBI): domain Eukaryota; kingdom Viridiplantae; phylum Streptophyta; class Magnoliopsida; order Dioscoreales; family Dioscoreaceae; genus Dioscorea; species Dioscorea zingiberensis. The sequence goes on along the minus strand of JAGGNH010000109.1, from coordinate 140,663 downwards.
CAAAGGCCAAGAGATAGATCATTAACCCTCAAACATTGGTATTTATAGGGGTTTTCAACTTTAGGGTTCGTGTGGGGCTAAATCATGTAAAAATTGGATGCAGGTCGGGCCCAGAAATAGGCTGTATGGGCCAGTGAACGGGCAGTTCATCAGCCCGTTCAGAACACAGGTTGCTCTGAACGGTCAGTTCAGCGGCCGTTCATCATCCCGTTTAGGTTTTCTGCATCGCGCAGTCTTCATCAAGCGCTCGATCAGATGACCAATTCTTGTCGGATTGACTTGAAATTTTAAATGAGTGTTCCTAACTTGTTTATCTTCAATTGGAATGGTGGAGATTTGATTTAGAGTCCTATAGATCTTGTAATAAATTTCTGATCTTTGCTGCTCTTTTAGGACTGCTGCAGTTTTCTCTAGTTTCTCCCTTTTTCGCCTCAAATGATGTAGAATTTCTTCCTTTTTATTCTTGAGGCTCTCCAATGCCCTGTTTACAAAGTATGAAGCATTTCAAGTACCGGTGGGCTATAAATCATTGCATTCAACATGAAAACATATAAAAAAGTGGTATAGAAATATGCTCATTTGAATACTTATCAATCCTCCACCACAACAGGCCACACCCGACGAAGACGTCCCCCTACTCTTTATTGCCCGAGGCCCTGGCTACGGAGGGGAAAGATCTTCCTCCAAGAAGAATCATGCAAGAATGGTAGGAACATTGCATGAGGACCCACCCCAGAAACGAGCCCGCCCATCAGAGCTGATAACCTCTCGAGCGAAGACCTTCGGGGAGTCTCCCAACCCCATGATGATGCTTTGGTGATAGCCATCAAAGTAGGAGTCTTCATGATGCATAGAGTGCTCGTCGATACCGGGAGCTCGGTTGACATCATTTTCTGGGACGCCTTTGAACGGATGAAAATCGGCACAGACAATCTAAAACCAACCAAGTCCCCCCTAATGGGTTTCAATGGGAGCCCCCTTCAACCTAAAGGAATCATAACCCTTCCAGTTCCCCTCGGCAAGCCTCCACGAGCGGTTTCCTCCATGATCAACTTTTTGGTAGTTCGGTGCCCCTCTAGCTATAACGCTATCGTGGGTAGACCCTCCTTCGACCTACCACATGATGCTAAAATTCTAGACTGAACATAGATGCGAAGAGATAAAAGGCGATCAGACAGCTTCTCGACAATGCTACGTCAACCATTTGAAGAACCGAGGGTGAGAATCTTGCAAGGCATCTGTAACACTAACCCTCGAAGAGATGTTACCATAAGATGAGGGACGAGAAGCTCGTCGCCCTACACCAGTGGAAGAGTTAAAAGTGTATCAATTTGACTAGGAGATTCTCGAGCGAACAGTGCAGCTCGGCAGCGAACTTAGTCCAACACATCAAGAAGAGCTCCTGGAATTACAGAAACAAAATGCTGATATCTTCGCCTGGGCCGCCGAAGAGATGCCGGGGGTACCCCGAGCCATTATAGAGCATCACCTGAAGGTAGATCCTGCTTTCAAACCTGTCATCCAGAAGAGAAGGAACTTCGCTTCGGACCGCCTTGAAGCCGCCGAGGAGGAGGTTAGCAAGTTGTTGAAAGCAAAGTTCATCCGGGAGGTCCAATACCCCGAATGGCTCTCCAATATTGTCCTTGTAAAGAAAGCCAATGGAAAATGGCGTATGTGTGTGGATTTTACAGATCTCAATAAAGCATGCCCCAATGATTGCTACCCCCTCCTCTAATAGATAACCTTGTATACTCTACTTTGGGATACGAAATGCTTAGCTTCTTAGATGGGTTCTCAGGATATAATCAGATCCAAATGGCAAGAACAGACGAGAAAAAGACCTCGTTCAACACCTTCAGGGGAACATATTGTTACAAGGTCATGCCCTTCGGATTGAAGAACGCTGGAGTAACATTTCAAAGGCTAGTGAATAAAGTCTTCGCAAAATAAATTGGAAGGAATGTCGAGGCCTACGTGGATGATATCCTAGTTAAGAGTGCAAAAGCCGAACACCATGCCTCTGATCTCTAAGAAACTTTCGAGGCATTGCGGGCCCACGGCATGAGTCTCAATCCAAGTAAGTGTGCCTTCGAAGTTCGCTCTGGAAAGTTCCTCGGTTTTATGATCACACAGAGAGGAATTGAGGCCAATCCAGAGCAAATCCGAGCCATCATGTACACCAGGCCACCGAGGAGCATCAAGGAAATTCAACGCCTCAATGGGAGACTAGCCGCTCTTGGGAGATTCATCTCACGATATGGAGAGAAGAACCTCCCCTTCTTTCATGCCCTTCGGGCAGCACCAAAGTTACAGTGGATAGAGGAGTGAGATAAGGCCCTCGACCAGCTAAAGAACTATCTTCAATCACCCACCCTTCTCTCCAAACCGAAGATAGGGGAAGAACTCTACGTTTACCTTGCAGTTTCAGACTGGATAGTCAGTTCAGTTCTCACAAGGGAAGAGGATGGGATACAAAAACCAGTGTATTACACCAGCAAGGTAGTTTCAGATACCGAGTCGAGGTACCTCCTACTCGAAAAGCTTGCCTTCGCGCTAGTGATCTCGGCCAGAAAGCTCCGCCTATACTTCCAGTCCCACAAAATTCAGGTGCTTACTGATCAACCGTTAAAGCAGATACTTCACAGGCCTGACGCTTCGGGCCGCCTAACGAAATGGGTGATCGAGCTCGGACAGCATGATATCAGTTATGCCCCTCGGACAGCTATCAAGGCACAAGTGTTGGCAGATTTTATCGCAGAACTTACCGTCATGAAAACCGAGGAGCCTGAAGCCATGAGCCTCCCAGGAACACCCGCAGCCTCCTCTTCCTAATGGGTCTTGCACACTGACGGCTCGGCCACTACGGAAAATTCTGGAGCGGGAATAGTTCTCTGTTCCCCCTCAGGATGGAGTACCTCCACGATCCTTAAGTTCAGCTTCAAGGCCACCAACAATGAGGTCGAATACGAGGCGGTAATAGCAAGACTACAGCTTGCCTGAGGCCTCGGGGTCCAAAAACCTACAAGTAAATACCGACTCACAATTGGTAGTGGGCCATATGACGGAGGAATTCGAGGCCCGGGAGGAGAATATGGTGAAATACAAGGCTATAGTACAACACCTCATAAAGAGCTTTCAAAATGTTCATGTAATAGTCGCACTCTTTGTAGCATTTCCTAATTATGAATTTATTAGTTAAAAATTGGGATTAAAGAGATAATTATGGGATTAATGATTAAGAACTAAAATAATTAAAAAGAAAGAAAATAAATGATGAAATAAATTTATGGGAACCGGACTTATATGAGTTAATTTTGAATAGCAAGGATTGGAACATAGTCTCATTCCCATTGATTACCAATGATACACTTTTCATGGATGACAATTGTTCATATATATCTAGTCAAACCGGTTTTGTAAACAATGTTGAGGGCATGACACACATGCATGGTTTCACAACATTAATGAAACCATGTCCTTTGACCAAGTGTAAAAGAGGAAAATATTAAAAAGTCTTAGTATTTTATTTATCAAGCTTGATTTTTTTTTCAATAAGTATGACATCATGGTCCACTATGGAGTCTTCATGGAGCTTGATATGGAGTTATGAAAGTAAATATGGATGAATGATGTCATGGCCCATTATGCTTGGGTGTTGAATTCCATGAAAGACCACCCTATGAGCTTGCATGTTTTGACTCCGTGTGGTGATAAGAGAAGGCAGGATAATGAAAGGGAGATAATTTTAGAATGACCAACAAACCCAATGGAAAATGTGTGGATCCTCTTATTGGAGTTTTAATATGGAGGTTACTTGGGGGCTTATATGTAAAAAAAGGTTATAAAGATGACATTAGCTTCCACTGAGAATGGATTCACTCATTAGTTAATGAATATACTTGCTTTTAGATTGGAACTAAAATCTCTTGTTGTGAAATTATAGGCTAAATAGGTTTAGATACCTATGAGTGTCAGCAAGAGGTGGCGCTCATGCAAACCCCCCACCTCAAAGGTCAGCCACCTCCTGATAACTTGAAGCCAAACTTAATGGCAATGGAAGTGCGGTTGGACACCATTGTCCCTTTATTCATCACTGAACCTCCTTGCTTGGCCGCCACTCACTAGCGTCCATTAAATCCATCAAATGTTCCCATCTTCTGGCTTGTGAGTTGTGAACCCATTTAGAAATTTGGCCTTTTAAGGCTCTCCAGGTGTGAGTTGAGGCCTGTGTGGCTTGAGCATGGGTTTGAGCTCTTGCCAAGGAGGTTTCGATAACGGCAGGATGGAGGAAGGGCACTGATGAGCAGAGAATGAAAGGTTTGTTCTTGGCCCTTATTATTACCATTTCATTCTAGGATATAATTAAGAGGAAACAGATAAGACCATGGATTCATAAAGATTGGACCTGTTGTCAGCTTCTTAGGTAGTGTTTGGTTGTTTGTAACTTCTTGGCGCGGATGGAGAGTTACATGCATGGTGAGGATTACAAGGGGACTACACGTATGTTTGGTTGGTTATTTAAAAGTAATGGATGTAAGTGGAGGTACACCTTTTTGTGTTTGGTCGTAATAAAAGATGGATTTAATGAGGGATATAGTTACCTTTATTGTGAGTGGTGAGGTTACCCCTTGTTAGAAAATTAAAGATATTTAAATTTTTTTTAATAAAAACTAATGAATAGATAATTTTAAATCTTTTAAAAAAAATTAATTGATATAAATGTTGTATTTAAATTTAAAATATATATATTAATTTAATAATATATTTTAATTTAATATATAATATTATTTTCAAATAAAACCAAATATAATTTTTTTAAGATATACAATTCTTTAAAAAAAAACAAATAAATAAATAAAATTTGAGTATAAATATATATCAACTCATTTGTTAGGAAAATAGAAAAATCTGAAATATTATTTATTTAAAAAATTATTCAAACTTAATTTAACATAAGTGAGAGTTGATATACAATACTTAAATTTTATTTATTTATTTATTTTAATTTAACAATATTCAAAATTAAGATATTTTAATTTAATATATTATATATATATATATATATTAAACAAATGATGATCTTAAAAAAAAGTTATATGAAAAGGTGTGCCACTTTTCACATTTTCTAAAAAGCTTGGATGGGGAGTGGGTGTAACTCCCCATCCAGCCAATTTTGTTGTAAGTGCTCGTACACAATTTTTGTATGAGCACTTACATATCCAAAAAAAATAACCCAACCAAACAAAAATTTTGTATGGGGACTTACCCATCCCTGTGTGAGGAGTTACACACAGCTAACCAAACACTACCTTAGTGGATGTAGGTTGATCAATGATTGATAAGAATAGTGTTAAGATGTGATTAGGAGCTATGCTAAGAGATGGCGCTACTAGTATTGAGTTGGTATAAAGAATCATGTCAACATGATCTTATTGTGTGGCAGGCTGTAAATATAGCTTTGGTAGGTTTAGTGTGGTTGAACCCAACCATTGGTATACACCATGGGTATATTCATGATTAATATTTAAGAGTAATATTAATTATGTAGCAAATATATTGAGAATGAATTCCGCTTATCAGATCCCGGGATTGAGCGGAGAGCTGCGTGAGAAGAAGTGTTATCTGATTGGGGGTCTTATCGAGATACATGTAAGTGATATTGCCTCGTTTCCACTCTACGGAGTACTCTTTGGATCTTGCAATTAGCCTGTTAATTAATATTCCATTGATCTCCTGATTGATTGATTTCCTGATCTCTGTGCATTTATACATACATGTTGATGAGTGGATTATTGTTGTGTGAATCCATTGTGTATGTATGCTTGGTTGGATAGATATTATTTTTCCACTTGACCTGCATTGCTCTTGTGGATGATTCCGCCCGTTGCAGTGGAGTGCAGCTCCGTTTTGGCGTTCGGGGCCGGTGGACACCCCGTTCGTGCTTTCCCTGGCAGGGGGATGGAACTCTGCTGTCCTGTATGCCCGTCAGTGGGACGATACGCTGGCCGTGTACGTACATGTGTGATAGTAGCGCTACCGGACTTGCGAGTCCGATCGACATCGGCGATAAATTTGGCGACGCGCTGGGATGAGCGACTCATGGGTGATCATGTAGATATACTCATAGGTCCGACATGACTGCGGTCGTGTCTAGTCATGCTTATTTGATTTGCTTTTGTTTCAGCACTTCATGATTTGATAGCATGATTTATCCATTCACTGTGAGATCACTTACTGAGCTTTCATTCCGAAAGCTCATACACTTGTTGATTCTTTTTCAGATCCTGAGAAGTAGGACACAGGCCTAGGAGTGCCACGTGAGACCTGCGGGGATTTGCTGGGATTACCGAGGTTGGCTACCTCTTGTTTTTATCTTGTGTGAGGACATGTTATAGGTTCTCTTGAAGGAACCTTGTATATTGAGACTCTAGGGTCTGTATACCCTTAGATTTTAATTCCGCTGTGTAGACATATCTTTATTATGTTTTTTGATTTGATATACTCCGCTGTGCATGTTTTATATGATTGATGATCATCGAGGCTTCGCGTCAAGGTGGGGCCCATCCCTGCTCGGGTGTGGCCGGTCTGCCACGTGCCCGTGGGCCCGGGACTATGGGGGCGGGGCGTGACAGTTCATGTCAACAAGGTGCCCAGAACCGAAAACCAAGAAGCAGATCTCTTATCCAAGCTGGCTACCTCAAACAGGGACGTCCCTAAACCTCGCCGAAGAGCTCCTCGACATTGAAGACGGACTCTGTTGGATGGACTCCATCTTGAACTACCTCAAGGATGGAACGCTTCCACCGGACCCCAAGCTTGCCCGACGCATCGCCGTCCGATCCACTCGCTTCAGTATCATAGATGGCCAACTCTACAAGAAATCCTATTCTTTATCTCTCCTAAGGTGACCCTCCGAAGATTCATGGGGGAATAGCAAGAGATCATCAGGGCGACAAGGCCCTCAGCCACAAAGTTCTTTGGCAAGGCTATTACTGGCCAACTTTGTCTGAAGATGCTATCGACTTCACCCGGAAATGCGATGCATGTCAAAGGCATTCCAATATTCAGAGGAAACCCACCGCTCACCTGACAGTTATCAAGGATACAAGGCCATTCGCCCTTTAGGGAGTAGACATTCTTGGTCTTTTTCCAGTGGGGGCTCGACAGTTGAAATTCTTAATAGTTGCAATCGACTATTTTACCAAATGGGTGGAAGCGGAACCTTTATCCTCGATCACAGAAAGGGCTTGCCAATCCTTTCTTTGGAAGTCAGTTGTCTACCGGTTCGAAATCCCTCTGGCCTTCATAACAGATAACGGCCGCCAGTTCTCAAATTTCGCGTTCAAAGTTTTCTACGAGAAGCTCGGAATTGAGCATAGACTCACATCAGTCACCCATCCCCAGGAAAACGGGCAAGTCGAAGTCACCAACCGAACTCTCCTCCATAGCCTAAAGACCAGGGTCCTCAGCAATGGCTCCTCATGGGAAGAAGAAGTTTCGGGAGCTCTATGGGCATACCGAACCACTACCCGAACACCCACTGGAGAAACACCTTTCACCCTTGCCTTCGGAGTCGAGGCAGTGATTCCTCCTGAAGTTGGAGTATCCACACTTCGGACGAAGGCGTTCGATCCAGCAACCAACGAGGAGCAACTTAGGGCTGAATTAGATTCCCTCGAGGAGAAGAGAGACATGGCGAGCTTCCGAGCCGCAGCTTATCGTCGGAAAGTAAAAAAGTTTTATGATTCAAAGGTAAAGGAGGTCATGCGATTTAGTCTTGCGAGAGAACAAGTTTGAGGGGAACAAAAGCAAGACAGGAAAATTAACCCCAACCTGGGAAGGGCCCTACATCGTGACGGGAATTGTGAGGTCAGGCACCTACTGGCTCGCCAAGTTGAATGGAAAGAAGCTGAAACGCCCTTTTTCATTTTGAGGCACTAAAGAAGTATTATCAATAAGACTTCGCTTTCCTACTCAAACATTTTACCTCAGTACAACATGCGCATCGTCCAAAGTCAATGCCCCAAGGAAGAGATAACTCACCTTCGATTCCTCTTCGAAGTGGTTCTGCGCTTTGATCGCGAACCACTTCGATTCCTCCTCGGACTCATGGTTCTGCGCTTTAATTGTGAACCACTTAGATCCCTCCTCGCAATCATGGTTCTGCGCTTTGATCGCGAACCCCCTCGATTCCTCTTCGGAATCGTAGTTCTGCGCTTTGATCACAAACCACCTAGATTCCTCTTCGGAATCATAGTTCTGCGCTTTGATCGTGAACTACTTTGATTCCTCCTCGGAATCATGGTTCTGCGCTTTGATCGCAAACCACCTCGATCCCACCTTCGATTCCTCCCCGGAATCACGGTTCTGCGCTTTGATCGTGAACCATCTCGATTCCTCCCCGGAATCATGGTTCTGCACTTTGATCGCGAACCACTTCCATTCCTCCTTCGGAATCATGGTTCTGCGCCTTGATCGCAAACCACCTCGATTCCCCCTCAGAATCATGGTTCTCCGCCTTGATTGCGAACCACCTCGATTCCTCTTCGGAATCGTAGTTCTGCTCTTTGATCGTGAAGCACCTCGATCCCTCTTTGGAATCATAGTTCTACGCTTTGATCACGAACCATTTCGACTCCTCCTCGGGAATGCAGTTTGGCGCTTCCCGATTTCACCCCGGGAAAATATTTTCACACCCTCACCGAGAACGTCTCCTACTCCAAGAACACCACCTAAGGATCCACACACCTACTCCTACAAGTATGACCTCAGAATCTTTGGAGAAAACAACAGATGGAAACATCACAAAAACAACTCACCTATCAGATTCATTCATCAAAACAAAATGTTGAAAACATATCGTGAGTATTTACATCAACATCGCGGATGAAAGATATACAAACAATCACTGAACAACAACTTCCCAAGGAAAGAGCAAAACAAGTGCATACGGAGCCAAGGAAGTGTCCTCAGGAACGAACAAGACAGCAAGGCGACTTCCTCTATCATCACTCGAAGCCCTGGCGCCCACCCCCTCGTCATGACCTATTGTCGAAGCCTCTCTACCAGTCGGGGTCACCTCCTCGTCACGAGCTCCCTCGGGAGCAAGACCTGCAATAATTAAAACAATGAGTCACACGAGCGCTGCAGGTAGAAGAAAGTGCCCGAGACCTTACCCTCCTCCTCAGCTTCATCCAAAGAGAGCTCATCATCCAGGAGCTCGTCATCAGTCTCCACGTTCCGGTCCTCTCCAGCCAAGGTCTTGAGGGCATGCTTATACGACAGAGTGTTGAAATCTATGGAGATTGTCCCCAACACCTCAGAGGGCACAACCTTCAACACTAACTCCCGAAAAATTTTAAAGGCCTCCTCACCGCCTTTCTGAAAACGAGCTCCGTACCCCTTATCCTTCTCCCCGTACGAGGAAGAAATGGCTTCCAGCTCCTTTATAGGATCATAGCAAAGATTCAATGTCTCTTGAAGAGAAGCCATCTCCTTCAGGGTCTGGTCCTTCTCCTCCACCGCAGTATCTTGATCGGCATCTGCTTGGGCGAGGGAACCATCTTTCTCCTCAATCTCCTTCACCAACTTGTCTTTCTCCCCCTAAAGAAAAAGGATTGACTGTTTGGCGTAATCCAAATCCAAGGAGAGCTTCTCAACCTCGGTTTTAGAAGAAGAAAGATTCGCCTCAGCTTCAAGGCACCACTCTTTAAAACTTTGCTTGGACAACTTGATCTGTTCCACCGCCTCTTCAAGTTCCTTAACATTCTCAGAAAGGGTCTTCACACGACCCTCCAGCTTCAGCTTCTCTTCCAGCAACCTCTGGCACTGCACGGACGACGAGCTAAGGGATCCCTCGATCCTGTTCTTCTCCCCTAACAAGAGAGAAAAATCAGTCCGAAGCCTATGATTCTCCGCTTCCCGGCTCGACACAACGCCGCGAAGATTACGACCCACCTCCAGAAAACTTGTAGCGCGACCCATCATTACCCCGCTATGAGAAGATGGTACACACTATCTGAGCATCGAACATTTGAAAATCCTTAAAGAACAGAAGTTGGAAAAACTCACTGAAACCGCGGCTAGACGCATGTGGGCCGCCAGCTCAAGACATCGCAACCGAGACTCAATCTCCTTCGTCTGAAGGAGCTCCAATGAGACGATCGCCAACACAGGATCATAACACAAGAGTAGGGGTGTAAACGAGCTGAGCGGCTCGTGAGCTACTCGAGATCGGCTTGGATAATGCTCGAATTCGACTCGAAATTTCACGAGCTGAGATCGAGCTCGAGCTGCTCGAGTAGTTTTACGAGCCGAGCTCGAGCAACAAAATACTCAGCTCGACAGGCTCGCGAGCCTAATCGAGCTTTATATATATATATATATATATATATATATATATATATATTAGAATTTTTTATACATTAACCTTAATTTTCTTTTAAATTACATATTTACCCTAACTATATATAAATAGTTACAAACAGTGAAACCCTAAACCCAAATTCAATTTCAAGTTTTCAGACAACAACCGGCCGCTTCTTCTCAATCTCATCCGTCGCCGCGAGTCCACGACTCCACAACACCCACCGCGAGTCCGCCTTCTGGCTTCTTCTCATCCATCGCTGCGAGTCCACAACACCCACCGCGAGTCCGCCTTTAGTGTTAAGCATTTATTGGGTTTTTCTCTCTCTGGTTCATCTTGTTCTGTTTTTTTTTTTTATTATTATTATTTTTTTTATTTGTGTTTTTTATCCTTGGTATGGGAAAGGAGGTGCCTTTCTTGGAATTTGATGGGTTTTGTTTGATTTTGGGTTGATCTTGGATCGTGTTGAGGTGTTGAGACAGATGGTCGGGGCTTGATTTTATTTTTAACTTGAAAAAAGTGGCTCCTTTTGGTTCAATTTGAGGTTTGTTTTCGTGATTTGGGGTCAATTTGTGGTACTGAGTCTGATGTTGTTTTTTCTTTCCATAAACTATCTCGTTTGTTTTTGTTTCTCACAGACATGGATAAAGGAGACGCCTTTCGTTTGATTTGTTGGATTTTCGTGGTTGTTTGTTTTTCTTTTTTATAGTGATTTTGATTTGTTTTGTTAAAAGTTTGTAGTTCGATAATTTCTTCTTTTTGGTCTTTTTCTTTGGTCTGTTTTTGTTTGTTTTGTTCTCCCAGGCATTGAATTCAATGATCCTTTAAGATATGCAGCAATCTTTCTGTTTTGGATTGTTTTCAATATTTTTGGTAGTTGGTGATTTACAGATGAGATTTGCAGGAATCTTTCTAGTTCATCTTTGAAAGGGTTTCTGGCTTTCTGGCTTGAAACTTTCTTTGTTTGATTTTTTTGGTTTATTTTTGTTTGATTGCTTACACTATTTTGAAGGATAAAGAATGGAAGCTTTTCTTGTTTAGGATGTGATTTAATGTTGTTGTGGTTTTTACTGGGTTGAAATTTATTGTGAGCACACAATAAATTTCGACTTCCATTCCTGCGTAAGATCCTTCCTTTCCAAGGGAAGAAGCTTCGGAGAGCCCCATTGAGTCCGAACCCCCAACCCCTCAGTACTAAAAATGAAGAAAAACTTCGACTTCCATTCTTTTATCGACGAAGGGATAGGACCGAGAAACCTCCTATTCGCCAGAGCCCCAAAATAAAACCAATCAGTGTTTCTCTCCTTGCTCAAACCGAAGAAGAGCTTGAATCGGGAAACAGATGGCTCGATTTTACGATAAGAACACATAATCACGAAGCCACATAAGCACCTCCAGGAGTTCGGAGCTAATTGGGACGGACAAACCTCAAACTCCCTAAAGATGTCTAAGAAAAGCTTCGGGAAGGGTAACCTAAGTCCAGCAAGAAGGGCGTCATAGTAAATCGCAATCTCGCCATCCTCAGACGGTGAACTCGCACGCTCTGAAGGTGTTGGAACTCTATACTTTAAGGAAGACACAACCCCAGTGATCTTATACGCTAAAGCTATTTTATGAATCGCTTTCGAAGGAAGGAGGTTGGGGTAAGAAGAAGAGCAAGCATCTGGTTTTTTAACCACATCCGTGATGGTCTCAAGAGCTAAAACAAGAGGATCAACCGGCGGAGAAATAGGAGAAGGAGTGGAAGAAGAAGATGGCTCACTTGAAGCCATAAGTGATGTCCGGATGAACACTAGAAGATCTCTACGCATACAATCCACCAGAAGCCGTAGTGGAGAAGATGAGCGCAATTCTTTGAGAGGGAAAGCCTTTTCGAAAAAATGAAATGACGGGAGAATATATAACAAACCCTATTTTCTCCCAACGGCTCAGATCTCTCCCCCAACCGACGCGTAATCTGAACCGGACGTAAGCACAAGCAAGGAACGGTTCGGATTGAAGCGTAAATGGGAACTACGCTGGATCCGCGCCACGTAAGGCGATGATGGAACAGATGAAATCATTACTCCTACCGACGCCTGCGAAAAAGAAGCCTTGAGGAACTGAAAAGGTACGGCTCATTTAATGCGCCACGATGAACGATTAGATTCCTCACCTGCTCGCTCGAAACTTTACCCAATCCGGAACCGAAGAACTGCAACTCCTCCGCGCCACTAATCCGAACTACTCTTCGGAAAACCTTGTGACAATCATAAGCCACCGCTTGCATGCTTGGCTCACTCAAGCATATTAGAGGGGGGACTGATGATAAGGGTGAAATCAACAAAGACACATGGAAACATCTTGACCTGACACGTGGAAGATTTCGCGCCATTAGCCTTCATCAAAGTAACCCTCATCTCAGGTCCGCACCCCTTCGGATTACTAAAGCGAGCTCGGTCCCACCCCTTTCGAAGAGCCTCCTGAATAACCTTCTGAGGAGCCTCCTGAACAGAATTCCGAAGAGCCTTCCGAACAGCCTCTTAGAAGAAAAGGGGCTTCCAAACAGTCTTCTGAACAGTTTTTCGAACAGCCTTCCGAACGAGACTCCTCTTCTCTTTTTGCCGAGGAGCTCCAAAAGTCTTCTAGAAGGCTCCGTAAGCGAACTGAAGAACCGAAGAGGTCATGACCCAAGCCTATAAATAGCCAAGGTCTAACACTTGTAAAGGGAATTGAGTTCTTTGTACACACGCACTCTCTCTCTCTCCCTCCCTTGTAAAGAATCACTCATAGTAGAATTCTTCCTCGAAGCTTGGAGACCCGTGGGTTTTCCCCGATTTAAGGGGTTTTCCACGTTAAAACCTTGGTGTTTGTCTTCCCGATTCTCTCTTTCTTGACTTTCTTGAGTCCTTTCCCCGGAAAATCCCTACAAATTCAAGTGTTGACTTGATTCTTGGGATCTTCCCGAAAATCTGGTTAACATAAATGTTTATAATAATGTTATAATTTAAAATAATGATTACATAAATTATTTTATAAATTTTAAAAGTATTTTAAAATATATAATAATTATATTAATGATAAATATAATATATTATTAGTTTATAGTTAAAATTATTATTATCTATTAATTAATATAAATATTATTAATTATTTTATTATAAATAATTAATATTATTTTAATCCTCATCCATATCCCTATCCATCCATTCAAACACCCAATAATTTTTTATCCATCCTCTTCATTCAACCAACCAAACAAGCACTTAAAATTTCTATGTATATCCATGTCCATGTATATCCCATGTCCAAGGGATCTCCAGCTACATTCTTCCAAACAACCCCTTAGAGGACAAATGTTTTGTTGAACCCTGTCTTGAAACCCAAGAAATTGTCCATCCTAATGCATAACTATGAGAGTGGAGTTTTTCCTTGGGTTGCCCATCTTTTGTCAACAATAGCTGTTTGTTGGTTCTTGGTGAGAAAAAAATGAATTTGTTTTTAAGAAAAATACTAGTTTAAATAAATAAATTTAATTTAATTTATATTATAAAGTTAATGTTTGATATTTACTAATAATAAATTAAAATTTAAAAATAATAGTTTTCTTTTTCCATTTTTAATAATGATTATACAATATTTTCATAAAAACACAAGTTAAATCACAGAATAAAAATAAAAAAAAGATAACCTTTTATCAAATTAAATTACAAAACTACGTTGTGGTTTGTTTTGGTTCATATTTTTTTTAGTGGTCAGGAGTTATTTTGTATTTTTTTTGTTTTTCAAAAATAGCTCTATTAATTAATGTAATGTGATATGGGTATAACCGGTTGGATACGTGATGATATCCTGAGTGCCCATCCGATTGGTCTAGATTGGACACGCGGCTCTTGGAGAAGTGCTCTAAAGACAATCACCTTTAACACTTTGGGCGTGTTTGGTAGATAGGATTAGATGGGATTGGATTGGATTATTATCCAAAATCCAATGTCTGATGTTTGGTACGTAAATATTATCCTGGGATTCTAATCCTAGGATTGCGGTTTCTTTAATAATTTTATCCCATGTATTTTGGGAGGATTACACCGGATAACGTTCACCTCCAAGTGTCTGACCATCAATAAAAATTAAAAAGACTTTTTTTAAAAAATTTATTTATTTTATTAAACTTTTTTTTACTTTCATACTATTTTTTTAATATATATATAGAACTAAATATGAGATAAATCTCTCACTGTTTGAGGTTAGGGTTCCTTGTTCTGGGGAGAGGGCAAGTTCTCCCAGGGAAGGGGAGATAGCCATCTATCAAGATGCGCTATTAGGTGGCCTTAGACTCCCTTTTTCTGATTTTGCTAAGGCAGCGCTAGAGAGGAGTATCATTTGTGTCCTTCACAGTTGGCCCCGAATTCTTGGAGACTACTGAACGGCTTTGTTATTGTTTTCAAGCATTACGGAATAAATCCGACCGTCCGTTGGTTCAAACTATATTAAATTTGTATAGTATTTTAACAATCAAATTTGCATATTGTTTTACTAATTAAATTTTAATAAATAGAGTGTTTGGAAGTGAACAAGGGTAATATTTACAAAAAATTTGTATGAATAATTTTTATTATGTATTTACAAAGAATTTTTATAAATTAATTTTTGACACTTGATATAAATAATAACTTTTTAAAAAAATTAAAATTTAAATATTAAAATACAAAAATTTTATAAACTAATTTGAAATATATGATATAAATAATAATTTAAAAATAAAATTGAAAATATAAACAGTAAAATAGTCCTATCTAAGGTTCATCAAATGCAGGATTTCTAATCCAATTTTCTAATCCGGTGTTACCAAACAGTATAATATTATCCCATCCTATCCTATCCCATCTAATCCGAAATAATAATCCTATCCTATCCTGTGTACCAAACGTAGCCTTTATGTAGAAATTTATTCATTCAATAAAAGACTTATTCATTATTTAGATGTTCACTACTATGAATATGATATAAGATCTTAAATCTAATTAATGAAGTCCATGATACAACACATAGCATGAAGGAAATAATGATAGATATCATAATGTGGGATTTCTATTATGTGTAATTATGTATGTATCTTAATATCCCTAGTCAAAGGATCAATCAGACGGGACATCATTGATCCAGCAAGACTAGCACATGTTATGCTCCTTGATCGTTCGATCAAGCAGTTGTTCTCACAAGATGGAAGCATGGAGATGTTTTGAGTGAACAAGTGGATGCTTTCTAAGAGTAGCAAGTTCATTGGATAACCTACCATGAGTCTTCACATGGTTATCCTATTAAAATGTCACTGAAGATCTCATTGCAGCAATGGTGTAAATATCCTTAGACTTGGGTACATAAGTTATCTTAGATATGGATCCTGTGCTTTGACGTCATTCCTACGTCTCCCTTCGGGCGTTACTTACAGGGTGGTGATTCGGTACAACTTTGAAGTATTCGAAGGTATTTGGGTAGCCAACAGAGGATTTACCACTCTTGATAGAAGGAGAGTATACCCATAGCCACTTGTTAGGTCATTACTCAGGAATCTCTGGCAAGAGTAACTTGTCATGAAGATGGTCTCGATGACGTAAGTTTTGGGTAATGGATCCCAAAGGACGAGTAACTAATACTTGGGCTAGGTGTGACATAGTCAGTCTAGTGAGAGTTGACACATATGCCATACTCCAAACCAAGTTGGTATAAGATGGTAAAGGACAAGTTGCACAATACAATTGGCTGCTGAAAGGTTCAAATCAAACCACCTGACTTTCCGATCAATTGGGGGTCATGATGTATTGCTAAATGCCACTCATAATCTATTTGTAATCAATGGTTGATTATGAATGGCCAACATAACTGGAAACCTAATGGGTCACACGTATAGAAGATATCAATGAGGTATAAAACGGGTTTTTAGGAATAGCTAGATCCTCAAACAAGAGAATTAAAGGGAAGAGAAAGATTGTAAGTCGAATTTGATTATAAGTCAAATTTGATTGTAAGACGAATTTGATTGTAAGACGAATTTGATTATAAGATAAATTTAATTGTATGTCAAATTTGATTATAAGTCAAATTTGCTTGGAAGTATAATTTGATTATAAGTCAAATTTTGATTAGATTGTAAGCCAAATTTGATTTGGGCTTCAGTCAAAGACCCAATTCGAAACAAACCCTAATCTAATTAGGGAGGCCTATAAATATATGATATTCTAGGCCATAAAAATATACAACTTCTTAGCAATTGATAGAGATCAATAGTCTTTTCTCTTCTCTCTCAAATCCTCTCAAGAACTTCCATCATAGCTAGCACCTTGCGTGGAAGATCACCTTGTCGCCTTTAAGGTTGCTTCTACGAATCTTCGCGTGGATCACCGTTAGAGGCACTCCGTCTGTGGACTGTTGAGGTTAACGCAACGTCCTCTCCGATTCAAAGAAAGGAATTCGACATAGATATCAAAAGGTACATGCTCTTCAACTTTGCTTGCTTGTGTTTTGATAAACATAGGGAGATCCATTTGGGCTAGGGTTTAGAAAATTTTAATTTTTCGGTTGTGTCATGTATGTGATACATGCTTTCAATTTTCTACAAAACCCTACAGCGACAACATCCTAGCTCCCATACGACCAACCCAGATCCCAACTTCGGACATCCCCTTTGGACAGAAAGCTAGCTGTGAAGTCAAGGCATGTGGAAGAGAAATGACAGGAAGATATGGCACAAAGGGGATCATACCATGAGATAAGTACGACAAGTAAGGCCTTTGGCCCAGAAAGGGACAAGCGTCAAACCCGGTTGAGGAGGATAAAAAGGGAAAAAGCAACTGAGAAGGTAAGCAACTAAACTCTCACAAACTTCCCTTCCACTCCAAGATCTGGAGATTGACTTAATCGTCGGAGCTAAACCGAGGCAAAAGGCCCACCCAACCTGATCCTCTCTTTCTTGTGCAGGACTCGCGATGAACAGGAGCTACTTGTCACCTTCTCTGGTGACTGTCAACATACCTCTTAATAAACAAATCTCAACCATTGGTCCGAGTTGAGGCTGGATTTGAAAGAGGTACCGATCTTTACACCAACATAATGAAACGATCTGGTTGTGAATCTTGTAAATAAAAGTAAGACCAATGTGAATGCATTGAATTTCCTTCACAACTTAATGTTGAGCTGGAATGATAAACATGTGGTATGACCAATCACATCAATGTGGTTTCTTATACACATGGCCCCTGGTTAAAGTATGGATTTGTTGACACAAGAAGAAGCTCGAGAGGACCTGGGAGGAGATGGGTGGAGAATCAGAGGAGGTGGAAGTGCAAGTGCGATCGAGAAAGAACTTGACTGGAGATTAGAGGAACAATTGAAGAAATCCAGATTTAAGAGCACCGTGAACAATTGAAATAATTTTAAATATTACTCTGATGTTGTTTGCTTGTAGAATAGTGATTTCTTCAAGTATGAACGATTAATATAGTTTATATCAATATTTCTAGTATTTATTTATTTGCCTGATTGCTTTGGATGATGATGTTGCTTATTTGGTAACATACTTCATTGTTGAAATTTTGTGCTGTTTGGATTTACCTTTGATGTATCAAATCTACTTTTTGATGTCATTGGTGGTGTTCATTTGATGATTTATGTTTCCCGCAAAAGATTGTGCAAATGGATATGTGACAAGGATGTGTTTTTCATCACGTACACTAGAACTTTGTTGCTTTCTTGTCATCCAAACTACCATGAGGATGTTGTTGGGCCTCTCTTTGAGGTTTATTTTCTTGAGTTCTAATTGTGGTATGTATGCATACCATCAAGCTTATATTTCTCTATACAAAAGCCCATCAAAACTCTAATGGCTATTTTTTTATTATTAAAATTATTTTCTAGGAAATTTTTATTGTGTATAGCCAAACTCTCGTTTTATATGAATTTTTTTCTGTAGTTTTCCCCATATGAATTATTTTCTTTTTTTTTTTGACTAAGTGGATAAACCACATTTTATTTAGATTAGGATAAAGTTGTGTTACATTGCTTGGTCATACTAGGAAAATGAAAATACAACTTTTGGCCCAGTCCTGATGACATCAAGCAGCTCCTATAGGAAATTAAATTGGTCATATGAATTATTTTCACTTCTTATGAAATTAAATTCCTATAGGAAAAATTACTATGCATCCAAAGAGACTCTTGGTGTAGAAGAGGAGTGATATCTATCATCATATTACAGGACAATTTTTCTGGTCTTGATGTAGTAGTTACCACTTACCACGCATTTGTTCTTTTCTGTCTTTAGGTTTTTTTTTTGTGAAAATAAATAAATAAACCATATTGATTCATTAAATGTCATGCTGCCTTTACTTGGTTATCCTCATTATCATTTTTTCTTTTCTTCCATCAATTCTTCTGGGTGCTTGGAAGTAAGCATGCTGGTGAAGCAGCAAGAACGAGGGTAATTTGAGAATAATCTACTTCATTACAGCCAAAACAACAGATAAGTACATAGAAGAAGCGACCATATCAGGGAGATTTATTACTAGAATATCTGGGGATACAGATTGATACATAACATATATCATAATAGTACTTCATTAAGATGTAAAACAACCCGCTCAGCTGGTGTTCCACATCTTTTAGGTCACAACACACACGTCGCACCAGGATAACGCTGGATCAAGGTTGGTCTCCCAAAGTCTTAGAACATGGGCAACTGCCCAATCTTAAAAGACATAAAAAAGTATAGCAGAGCAAACACACCGTAGTACCAATGCAGAAGAAAGTCTGACTAGCTGGCTAGCTTGGATAGTATAATTATGGGAGTGATACACCACCACCGGCAGGGTTTGGAACCTCGAAGCCAGGGTTGGGAACGAAACCGTCATCGTTCCCTGGGAGATACTGGCTATGGACTGCAGCCGGGCCACTGTTGTCCAGCCCTGTGATGTCCGGGGTGTCATGACTTCCGATCATATAACGTCCGATGCCCGGGATCAAGACAGTGCCTTCGTGATCAAGGCACTCTGTCTGCTTCTTATCGGAGCTTGCTGGAACCTGACGCCCGGCGTTAGTGTTGTTCACTTGAGTACTTACAGTGATCACAAGCAAGCAGAGCACGAAGAGGGAGGTGCAGGAAGGCGCCACCATTGGGGATAGCTAAGCTAGCAGGGAATGATTAGGAGTTCTGGTGGTCTATGGAATTGCCTGCTCCGAAGTTGTTGATCATGGGCTTGTAATATATAGAGGAGGAGTTTTGGGAGTTGGGTGAGGCATTTGGCGGTGAGTTAAGAGGCTTAAGTTGGTAGCAGTAGCAGGGAAGGGCTCTTTTTTTCTCTCCTCTGCCTTAGAGCTATGCTTTGCTACCGTCGGTTGTCACTCCCAAAAGGAAACTTCAACCCGGTATTTGCAATTACAAAATGCTGTGAATTAAGTAGCCTCCGTTTCCCTCCATCCTTTTTATTACTATCCATCTTCGCAACCAACTTACAACACTCACTTGATCTGCCATTATTGCAGGCGAGGTTTTTACGCAACGTGAAACATCTTTACCGCCCATTTATAAAAGAAGGCAATCTGGGGATTTTTTCAAGTTGACAATGGAGAACTTCGAGAGAAAAAGGAAAAAGAAAAAGAAAAGAAGCCAGACCAAAACTGCCCATAACTGTGAAAACATCGACAACCGGTGTGTTTAACAAAAGTAAACCATGTTATGTTGACTTAGTGGGGAACTTAAAGAAGAAAAAGGAACAGGATGCAATTCATCGCACATCAATGCAAACGAACATTAAGCGATTGCATGGGGAAGCAATGAAAGATGCATTACAAAACACACTGTTTTTAGCATAGATCAAACATGTTTAAGTTTCTAATGATTAAGGTGGGAGTGTGGACAGCCCCTATCATCAAGATGCTGCCTATTATCAAATCAATCACTTTCTATCCAAGATTGGCTGTTTCCTTTTTGAAAATTTTAAATTTTAATAATAATAATAATTATTATTTTAAAGAAGGGTAGAACAAGTCTCCTTCCTTGATGGACATTTAAAGGAGGGGGCTTCTGGGCGGGCTCTTTATGTTTACAGTTGTGCTGGGAAGACAGTGGGGAAACATCCCATTGTGGTTGGTGGTAATGCATGAAAACTGGGTAGATACACCTATCCTCAACTGTGAAATTTATTCGATTGGCATTGTGTAAACCACCCTACTCCTTTTACTTGACAAGTAAAATTCCATTTCTATCATCAATTTTGCAGTGGGAAAGAGAACATGTTGGAAGCCAGATCAATCCGATAATTTGGCTTCACCACTTTTTTGGGTTTCCAATATTCTTGCAGTGGTCATTTCATCAAACTGTGGCCCACATTAGCTTTAGTTTATCTTTATTGTAATTACCGTATGTACCAGTTCATGCCACAGGAACACAGCCATACAAGTACTACCTATTCTCCATGCCATGAACCATTAATGTTAAAAAAAGTTTAGGTAAAATAGTTATTCACTGTTGAAAGACAAAATATTTATCATTCTTTACCACTTTTTTTTTATTATTTTTGATAAATATGAATAAATTACTATAAACGTTTCTCAAACGTGAGAGAACCCTCAGCATCTCAGCCTCCTCTTATGCCAGTAACATCTAATCAATTTTTCTTGTGAAAGTTACCAACTTTTTATTATTATTTTATTTTAAATAAAATTTGATTCTTGTCAGCTAAAATTTTTTCTTTTATGTGTTTAGTTAGATAGTGTACTGTTAAAAAATGTCACTGCGGGATTTATGTATGCATCTTTGTGAACTTCAAAGGCCAAATGTATTGCAAGTCTTTTGCTGTAAACCCGAGAAGAGAAGGTAACATGTCAACATATGACCAAAAGAATGTACAAAAAGAAAAATGATGTGTGGTTCTACCTATCACACCTAACATAATGAATTAATGGTGACCACTGTCCTATCTCTCATCCACAAGGATTTGTTGGAAATTCTAAATATATTTTGCTAACCCACTGTTACTGTACAATTTTACTGTTTATCGGATCTATGTGTGCATTATCATTAAGGAGCCATTTTCACACTAAAAGTCTTGGCTGATTGTGTGGACCCCTCCATTATATTTATGCATCTCATATCTTTGCATTCTCCCGATATGGGACTATGCTCATTCTTCAACATTCCCCTGTTTTTTTTTTTTTTTTTTTTTTTTTTTTGCTTTTTTTCTTTTACCGGCCTTGGGCTACTGTTGAGCCAGCCACTATCTGGGCTTTAGCACAATTACTGGCCTGTTTCTGGCTTTTTTGCTTGAGCCATTTTTTGTTTTTGTTTTGTACTTCGACCTGCGGTGGTCGCATATTCATATCAGGTCAGAGGCTCGGCTTGCGCGGTCAGAGGCTACTTTGGGCTTGCCATGTCAGTGGCCATCTTCAGCTTGCCTGATTTTGAGAGAAGAGGCTTATCGTTTGCAGCTTGCCTGTCTTTTTGGCTAGGTCAGAGGCTGACTTGCGATAGCTTGCTTATCTTTTTTCCTGAGAAGTTTCTTGGTCCTCTTGTACAGGGGTATTTTGGTCCTAAACTCAGTGCAGTTACAGCTTGCTTGGTTTTGATACCATGTTGAAAATTTAAATATTTTGCTAACCCACTATTATTGTGCAATTTTACTGTTTATCGGGTCTATGTGTGCATTATCATTAAGGAGCCATTTTGACACTAAAAGCCTTGGCTGATTGTGTGGACCCCTCTTATGCATCTCATTCCTGCATTCTCCGGATGTGGGACTATGCTCATTCTTCAACAGGATTAAGGCATAGGGGGCCACCAGTAATGTTCCTCAGAAATTGAGGAAATGGCTATTTCCTTGTTTAAGTATATAACACTGGAGCCACCGAATGACACCACAGTAATTAATGTACTAAGGAATACAGTAAGTTAGACATATCCATGCAGAATAGAGTGGTCAATGCAGAGTTTTCAAAAGAAATAACAATGCCTCTCTCTGGAAGAAAGACATAGGGCTAATTACTCAGTTTGCCCTCTCCAGGTATGTTCTTTATCTCATCCTAACCGAAGAAGATAGAAAAGAATGGATCTTCTCAATAGTCTATAATAGTCAACTAGCAACAGAACAGAGAGAAACATGGAATGAACTGACACGACTAGCCTCAATCCCAATTCCCTGGCTCATCACTGGAGATTTTAATGCAATTAGGAAAAGGGAGGATAAGAAACAGGATTAGAGGAATTGAGATTAGGTATTAAATCCATGCATCTAAACTCTTTTCTAGTAAACAACAACTTAATGGAACTAGAAACCATAGGCAACCCTTTCACTTGGTGTAATAATCAAAGAGGGTTAACAAAAATCTGGGCAAAGCTTGATAGATTCTTTGTCAATGAGAGTTGGGCTGAATCCATGGTTCACTACCAGGTTAATAGGCTATCTAGAAGTTATTCAGACCACTGGCCGCTACTCTTAGACTGTAGTACACAAAGATCTAAATATGCTAAACCATTTCGATTTGAGAACCATTGGATTGATTACCCTCAATGTAGAAATAACATTGAGAACATTTGGAGAACCACCAACTTATCCAATCCTCTACATGACCTTAGCCACAGAATCCATAATCTACAAAGAGACTTAATTAAAAAATGTAGAAGAACTACGAATGGAATTGAGAATCAAATTAGACTCACAGAACAAGAAATTGAGAAACTAGAAGCTAAAGATTGCATAAGACAACTGGATGTCAGGGAATGGACCAAACTGAAGATATTAAACAATAAGCACTAGGCTCTCCTAAGGCAATCCACATCAGTTTGGGCCCAAAAAAGTAGAGTGAACTGGCTTAAGAATGGGGACAACAATTCCAAATACTTCCATCAGGTCACTAGACAACATAGGAGGAGAAATAGGATCAGACACATTAGAACTAAAAACAATGAAATTGTTTTTGACCTTGAGGCAATTGAGGAACAATTCATAAACTTCTACTCAAAATTGTGGAGAAATAGGGAGCAATGGGACTTTCTTGACCTCCTCCATGCACTACCTGATGACCCGCCAAAGCTAAATCAAGAACAAAAGGAAGCAATTCTGCAACCTGTTATAAGGCAAGAGGTCCATAAAGCTCTGTACTCAATGCAAGCAGGAAAATTCCCAGTCCCAATTAATGGTATGAATGCTGAATTTTTCAAAGCATATTGGCACATAATAGGGGAATCTGTATTTAGAGCCATACAACACTTCTTCACACACGGTACTTTACCTAGAAGCTGGAACCAAACCCATATCTGCCTAGTACCCAAAAAGGATTCACCTCAAACGGTACAGGACTAAAGGCCTATCTCACTTTGCAATGTTAACTATAAAATCATAACAAAGATTCTAGTTAACAAACTTAAACCAATACTAAGAGACCTAATAGGTCAGGAGCAATCTGCATTCATTAGAGACAGGAGCATATTTGATAACATATTATTAGCACAAGAACTGTCACACTCATTAGAACACAACACCCATGATCTCCCTATGATGTTAGCAAAAATTAATATGGAGAAAGCCTATGACATATTAAGGTGGGACACTGTTGTTGCAGTCCTCTCCAAAATGAACTTCCCAAGTCTATGGATTAAATGGATACAAGCATGCATTGAATCATCTACTGTGGCATTTCTCATTAATGGACAAGTGGGCAAATGGTTGAAGCCTGAGTCAGGGATAAGACAGGGTGACCCCATATCCCCTTATTTATTCATTTTAGTTTCCCCAGTCTTGACTAATCTCCTAAACAAAGCTCAAGGCTTAAACCTGCTGAAAGGAATACCTATTTCTGAATCAGAATCCATAACTCACATACTTTATGCTGATGACCTACTATTATGTTGCAAAGCCTCTAGAAGCAATGCAAGAACAATAAATCACTGTCTCAAAACATATCAATCTCTGACAGGACAGAGAGCTAACTTGAAAAAATCTGAGATATTTCTCCCCTCTTGGTTCAACAGAAGGCTTAGAAGATCAATTGTTGAAATTCTAGGCATAAACCTGGGTCAGTTTCCTTTTAAGTACCTTTGGATATCTCCAAAAAGACTCCCTGTTAGCACATTTGATCTACTAATTGCATCAGTGGAAAGGCAAATGGCAAACTGGAGGACTAAAAACTTATCTATGGCTGGCAGCATCACTCTTGTCGACTCAGACATAATGTCTATGCCTATATTTGGTCTGAATACCTATGCCATTTAGGACACAATTTTGGAAAAAATAACTAGACTATCTAGGAGATTCATCTAGGGCAGCGATAGCAATAGTGGTGGTGCGCACCTTATAGGTTGGAAAACAGTGACACAAACCAAAACTGAGGGAGGATTGGGTGTCAAAGACTTGAAAAAAATGAAACATGCCCTTGTTGCAAAGCACACACTAGACTTAGTCAACATAAAAGATAAATATTGGGTCAAAATCATGACGTATAAGTATGGAAATATCAATATCTGGCAGCTCAAAAAGTACCCTAAAACATCTTTTATATTCAATTCTATGCAAAAAGCTATGGGCAGCATTAGAACACATATTGTCTCTAACCAAATCCTAGCATCTGACTCTGTTTTATTTGATCCTTGGTTGTATGACATTCCATTACAGTTTAAGCCAACTTTCTTCAATATGGACTTTGCTCTAACACCAATGCAGGTACAACACCTAACCACTGATCAACAGTGGGACAAGGAACTGATTGTTGAAATGTTCCCCTCCTTTTTGTCTCAATCCATCTTCAACTGGAATATTTATTGGGAAACAGAGACAAGGGAATGGACATGGTTGAATTATACAGGTAGCAGGTCACTTACTACTGCGATCTATGAAACCTATACCACCCATAAAAACTGCAATGTATGGAAAGGGTGGAAGAAAATATGGAAGCTAGACATAACACCAAGAATTAAAATTTTTCTATGGAAATTCTTCCATGACTGCCTTCCAACTAGAAGAAGGCTGTACCTCAGAGATATTGGACCTGATGAGCCCTGCCCTTTGTGCTCCATGGAAGCTGAAACCAGTGATCACATGTTTCAGAAATGCAGATGGGTCAGGCTCATATAGACAGAAGTCTGTAGACAATGGGACATGGAGGGAGATGGTCTCCTAGAAGGAACATGGATTACCTCTGGACTTCTGGGGAACCATCTAGTAAATGAAATTGAAAAACTAATCATAGCTAATGTCTTGTGGCAGGTTTGGAAATCCAGATGTAATCGAATCTTCAGAGGAACAACAAGCAGCCCCTACATGGTTGCCCGGAGGAGCATCATAGAAGCATAGGAATATGCACAAAGATCTCTGCCCATAGAGGAAATGAGCATGAGAATCCATAAGAAGTGGAGCAGAGACTATCAGAAAACCCTCCTCTTCACTGATGCCTTATGGACAACACAGGTAAATGAAGCTGGAATGGGGTATGTGATTATGACTAATGAGGGTTGTTTATGTTCTGCAGGTGTAGAACTGGAAGCTGCAAACACAAGCTTTGAGG
Source organism: Dioscorea zingiberensis (assembly GCA_026586065.1). Classification (NCBI taxonomy): domain Eukaryota; kingdom Viridiplantae; phylum Streptophyta; class Magnoliopsida; order Dioscoreales; family Dioscoreaceae; genus Dioscorea; species Dioscorea zingiberensis. The sequence goes on along the minus strand of JAGGNH010000109.1, from coordinate 114,769 downwards.
CAGAATTGAAGGCTATGAGAACTGGACTGGCAATGCTGGGAGCCATGGGATGCTCAAATGCAGTGATTCACACTGATAATATAAACTTGGCAAGATTGCTGCAGCAAGATAGAGAGGACATACACCGGGACCTTAGGGAAGCTATCAAAAATTGTAGAAGGATGCTGGCCATGGTGGGGAACTGGGAAATACTTCACATCCCAAGAGAAGAGAATCAACTCACTGATCAACTGGAAAAGATGGGCAGAATCATGGGCAGAAGCTGGAGATTTCAAGACTTGAATGAATTGCCACAAGGTCTCAGTGACCAATTTTTGAAATTGAAAAACTATATTAGTAGTTAACTGTCAGCTGAACTCAACTCTTTTCTTTACCAAAAAAAAAAAAAAAACAATGCCTCTCTCTGCTCCTTACTCGGGGAATTGGAGTTTCCAAGTAAAAAAATGTTAAAATATTTGAAAGTTTTTTTTAGATAAAAATAATGGATAGTTTAATCTGTCGTAATGCATTGGTTGGGACAGCATGAAAACTTCCCAGACACACGATTGCTAGATTCTCTAAAGCACCCCCTTGGTTCCAGGAGGATCTCTACCTCCATGGCTTCAAAGGCCTTGATCTCCATGAAGTTATTGTAATAAATAAGTAAAATTATTACCACAATTCATATAAAAGTGATGTTGTAGGCTGGTGGTTAGAATTTTATGTTATGGTCTTGGAGACTTGGGTTCAAATACCAATGGTCACAATTTGTTTTTTAAAATTAGTACTAATATCACATATAAAATTTAAAATTTGCTCATATATCCCCAATAAATCCATTTCGTTTTGCCCACTATCTTAGTGATTTATTTTATTATTTCAATTTAATTCTAATATCATATTTTTTATTATGATTTTTTTACATACATTTCTCCAATAAACCATGGATGGAATTAGACCTATACCCAAAGAATTAAAAAAAAACTTATTATTTTTTAAGCAAATAAATTAGTATAAATAAGTAATCTTAAATTTGAATTAATTTATTTTTTTAATATTTATAATTTTTTTTTAAGTTGAAGTCAGCACTGTTGATATAAAAAAAAGCTTTGAAAATACAAAATGTCTCGAGGGCCATTATGAAATATTCCATACAAATTATGGTTTGAAATTTAAATGGAATATATCATGAAATGAAGATATTTTAATAAAATTACATATCCGGTCATATCTCGAGGCAACTTGGGAAAATACAAATCCAAGACAATTCGAATAATGAAAATCCTGAGACAGATAAAAAAATGAATTAAATTAAATTAAAATTTGATCTTTATCCCTCGGTTTATCTCCATCCGTGAGGTTAATTCAAAATTTAAAATAAAATATATAAAAAAGGAAAGAAGATATTATCACACCATTGTCATGATCTAGTTATAATGGGATAAGATCAAATGAGATGGTAATTTAAAATTTAAAGAAAAAAAAAAATCCAATTTTGTTTTGATCTGGCATCCCTATGATTACGCAAAAAGGTCTCAGTTTTGGTCAATAAAAGGGCAAAAAAACACCGGCTGAAAAGGGGAGAGGGGGGCAGAGCCTCTCTCTCTCTCTCTCTCTCTCTCTCTCTCTCTCTCTCGTTTTCCTCATCACCGCCAGCCCATCGCCACCAAACTTCGGCTTGGACACCGTCGCCTCGCCCCGTCAAGCCTCCACATCTGCTGAAGAAAGAAGAACAGTCTCCATCATTTGATCTCAGTCGGACAAGCGGACTGGATCCTGTCTCTAATGGCTTTGCCGAAGGAGACAAGCTCGGGTCCGCCGCCGATGAGATATCGTTGCCGACGAAGTGCTGTTGATGTCCTTTGATGTCAAGCCAGATCCGACCATCGTTGCTTCCGGTCGTCGAGCCACTGAAAACTCTGGTCGGTCACCACCCAAGCCACCAGAGAAGCCTGATATGTAAAATTGGACATTTTCACCAAAACACATCAATTCCAATCCAGATTGAAGTTTTTTTAAGAATGTTTGAAGATCAGGAAAGCGATCTGAAGGTCAGGGGTGATGAATAGTATTCAAGTGCGGTTCAGTTGAGCCGGTTCGCTATGGTTGTTGGGTGAGAACCGTTAAGTTGGTTGAGAAGGCTGATCTGGCTTATGATCATTGGTTGGTTCATTCAATGGAGGGTAGGTGAAAACAAATTGATGAAAAGGTGCCACATCCACCATTCATTCCTTTACATTGTGGGTCCCCACAGCCCAGTTGTATCTGGACCGTCAATGATAATCAACCATCCGCGGTTCGATTATAGAGAAGGATGATGATCGCATCTTAGCCATCCATACATCACCTCCTTTCTCTTTATAAGCTGAAGCTTCACTCTGTAACAAGACAGTGAATAGTTTGTTGATGAATGGAATTACTTTTTCGCTCTAAACTCTTCTTCTCTTCCCTTAATCTCTGTTCTTCTTCTTCTTCTTGAAACCCTCTCCACGCATCACTGGTATCAAAGCTCCGATCTCGGCAATGGCGAATAGCAAGAAGCAAGATTACAAGGATTTGGAAGCTCTCATCAAGGAGAATGATGAGAAATGTTCTAAAGCCATCCAAGCTATTCAAGAAATTTGGGAGGAGCAAACCAAGACCTCTGAATCCATGGAAGAAATCAAGAGGCTGATCTACGGATTGATCTCTTCCAATCGTGAGGTAATAGCTCCCATTCACCCTTCTCCTAGTAATAAGAATGATGGAATTCTTGGTGCTGGTGATTCTTCTATGTATATTAATGGTGATTCATTTATGAATGCTAGTCATTATGCTAAGCTTGAGTTTCCCCGATTTGATGGTTCTTGCATCCATGAATGGCTTTATAAGGTTGATCAATTCTTTGAGTTAGATCACACTAATGAGCTGAATAAAGAGAAAATGGCATCTATACATCTAGATGGTAAAGCATTGAATTGGTACAAATCATTTTTGAAAACCAGAGATAAGAATAAAAGAAGTTCTTGGAATGAGTTTGTGACTGCTATAACTGAAAGATTTGGGGAGAGTTTATTTCTCCTGTTTCTGAACTGAAGAAATTGAAACAAACTGGTTCATTGGAACAATATTTGGAAGAATTTGATTTGTGCTTAAGTAAGACAGATCTAACTGAAAATCAAGCTATCAGCCATTTCTTGGGAGGGTTGAGGGAGGAAATTGAATTGTCAATAAGGTTGTTCAACCCTACTTCCTTGCAATCAGCTTATGCCTTGGCCAAGGTCCAAGAATCTCTGTGGATGAAGAGAAAGAAATCAGAATCTAACAGTAATTTTAAATATGAGAACAGTGGTACACCAGTAGCAAGAACCTTTACCAATCCTATTAGACCTGTGAATTCAGTTAAAAGCAACAATTCAGGGAATTTTTCAGGTGATCATTCCAATATGAAACAAACCAGGAGGTTAACTAGCAATGAAATGGATGAAAGGAGAAGGAAGGGACTGTGTTTTTGGTGTGAAGAGAGATTCACACCCGGCCACAAATGTAAGAAGAAACAAGTATTTTTCATGACTGTTGTAGATGAAGATCAGGAAGAACCAGACAATTCAATAGAAAATAATGCTGAAGTTGAAGAAGAAAGTGAAGGAATTGATCATAGCAACCACATTTCTTGCAATGCATTGTCCGGAGACTATAGTTTCCAAACAATGATAGTCAAGGGTTCTGTTAGAACAAAAATTTTATCAATCTTAATTGATTCTGGTAGCACTCACAATTTTTTAGATTCTCAAATGGCTAAACAGCTTGGTTGTTTGTTGGAGCCAGTTGATGAGCTCAAGGTCTCTGCTGCAAATGGCAATGTACTGACATGTAAAGAAATCTGCAGGAATTTTGTATGATACATGCAAGGTTACCCATTCACAGCAGAATTTCTTATCTTGCCACTGGATAATTATGATATGGTCTTAGGAATTTAATGGTTGACTGAATTGGGGGATATAACTTGGAACTTCAAACAATAACAAATGAAATTCCACTCAGATGGCCAAGACTATATTCTGAAAGGAGATGCAGATAACTCTATGCTATGGGTTAATGAACAGAAAATGCAAAAGTTGTTAATAAAGAGTTCTCAGTTGTCAAAGAGTCAATGCTTTGCTATCAGAATCATGAATCTTGAAGAATCTGTATCACTACCACAGAATGATCTTAATAACAGATGCTATTCTTTACCAACAGATGTGGCCAACATTTTATTAAAGCACACTCAAGTCTTCAAAGAACCTAAAGGATTACCATCAAGGCAACATGATCATAAAATTGTACTGAAGGAAGGTACATAACCTATATGCAGAAGGCCATACAGATATGGAGCAATGCAGAAGAATGACATCGAGCAATTGACACAAGAATTGCTAGATTCTGGAGTGATCCAAAACAACACCTCTCCTTTCTCTTCCCCAGTGGTTTTAGTGAAAAAGAAAGACAATTTATGGAGAATGTGCATTGATTATAGGGGCCTTAACAATATGACAGTGAAGAACAAATTTCCAATTCCCATCATAGAAGAATTATTGGATGAACTTCATGGGGCAGCCATCTTCTCAAAGTTGGACTTGAGATCAGGCTATTAAACAACTAAGAGGATTTTTGGGGTTGGCTGGTTATTACAGGAGGTTCATCAAGAATTATGCACTCTTAACTAGCCCCTTATACTCATTGTTAAAGAAATCTGCCAAAATTCAAGTGGAGTTGTTCTTCTCAAGAAGTCTTTGATGAAATCAAACAAGCTCTAACTACAGCACCTGTATTGGCATTACCAAATTTCAACCAGACATTTATAGTGGACACAGATGCTTCCAACTGGGGTATTGAGGTAGTTTTAATGCAAGGTGGTCATCCATTGGCTTATATAAGCAGAATGCTATCTCCTAGACACCAAAAATTACCAATCTATGAAAGAAAAATGTTTGCTATACTATTTGCTATCAAGAAATGGGAGCAATACTTGATGAGCAGCCATTTCATAATCAAGACAGATCATCAACCTTTAAAATATTTGTTGGAGCAGAAATTGACAACACCAAGCCAATACACTTGGCTGTCCAAATTAATGTCCCTTAATTATGAAATCCAATACAAATCAGGGGGATCTAACCCTGCTGCAGATGCTTTATCCAGAATTCATTCCCCACAAGTTTTGATTCATGCTTTATCAACTATATCTACAGATTTAAACCAATTGCTCAGGAAAGGGAGGTTGGTGATAGGTCCTGATTTGGAACTAAAAAATTTCCTGTTAAATTCAGTACACAACAGTGCTGTAGGAGGACATTCTGGAATTCATGCAACATACCAAAGATTATCAGCAACATTCTATTGGAAAGGATTATGGAAATCAGTTAGAGAGTTTATAAGGCAGTGTGAAGTTTGCCATAGGTACAAGCCTGAGAATATGGCTCAACCTGAGTTGTTACAACCATTACCTGTTCCTCAATCAATCTTCACAGACATTACAATGGATTTCATAGAAGGACTGCCTAAATCTAAAGGGAAGGATGTTATATTTGTAGTGGTGGATAGACTAACTAAGTATTCTCATTTTGTACCTCTCACACATCCTTACACAGCAACAATAGTTGCTCAAGCTTACTTAGATAATGTCTATAAACTACATGGCTGTCCTAAAAGCATTGTCAGTGACAGGGATCCCATATTTCTCAGTGCTTTTTGGAAGGAATTTTTTAAGGTTCAGAAGGTTGAACTCAAACATTCCTCAGCATATCATCCACAAACAGATGACCAATCAGAAGTTGTCAACATGTGTTTAGAAATGTATTTGAGATGCATGTCTGGTGATCTACCCAAGAATTGGGCTTCTTGGCTATCTTTAGCTAAGTTCTGGTATAATACCAACTACCACACTTCTATCAAGATGACTCCTTTTCAGGCTCTCTATGGCATACCCCCACCAATCCACCAACCTTACTTCCCCAAGGACTCAGCTATGCTATCTGTCAATTCAGATCTACAAGACAGAGAGGCAGTAATCCAAGTACTCAAACAACAACTTGCCTTAGCACAGGAAAGAATGCAAAATAAAGCTAATAAGCACCGTATAGAGAGGAGCTTTGAGATAGGGGATATGGTTTATCTGAAATTGAGGCCTCACTTCCAACATTCAGTGGTAAATAGAGAAGTACACAAATTAGTAGCCAAATACTATGGACCCTTCAAAGTCTTGAAGAAGATTGGAAAGGTGGCTTATAAGTTGGAATTACCCCAACTTCCCTCATACATCTAGTGTTTCATGTTTCTTTACTTAAAAGAGATATATCAGGCAATCAATCAGCAACAGAGCTACTTCCTTCCTCTCAGCCAACACCACCCCTGAAACCACTTGCAATATTGAATAGGAAGATGGTGAAGAAGGACAACAAAGCAGCTACAAAGTGGCTTATACACTGGGAGAATTCAGATTGAAGTTTTTTTAAGACTGTTTGAAGATCAGGAAAGCGATCTGAAGGTCAGGGGTGATGAATAGTATTCAAGTGCGGTTCAGTTGAGCCGGTTCGCTATGGTTGTTGGGTGAGAACCGTTAAGTTAGTTGAGAAGGCTGATCTGGCTTATGATCATTGGCTGGTTCATTCGATGGCGGGCAGGTGAAAACGAATTGATGAAAAGGCGCCACATCCACCGTTCATTCCTTTACATTGTGGGTCCCACAGCCCAGTTGCATCTGGACCGTCAATGATAATCAACCATCCGCCGTTCGATCATAGAGAAGAATAATGATTGCATCTCAACCATCCACACATCATCTCCTTTCTCTTATAAGCTGAAGCTTCACTCTGTAACTAAACAGTGTATTGTTTGATGTTGAATGGAATCACTTTTCCTCTCTAAACTCTTCTTCTCTTCTTTTTCTTAATCTCTGTTCTTCTTCTTCTTGAAACCCTCTCCACGCATCAAAGCCCACTGTTCCTGCCGCCACTGCTGCTCCCATGGAGGTCGAAAGCTTCACCGCCGCCTACCCCTTCCGCCTGCTGCTGTGCCACTTAGCTGTTGTGCCGCTGTTAGCCTGTTATGTTGCCAATTTGCTATATAGATGCTTTCCCTGAAGCTTTATGTGGAAACCCTCCCCACTTTGACAGCAAATCCTGTGAAAGGAGATGAGTGATCTGTTGCATTTCAAGTGCTGGAGCTCAATTTGTGATAAAGAAACTCAAATCCAAGAAGGATGCGAAAGACTTGAAGCCGCGAGCCCTGGATCTCTTCACTCCCATTTTGTAAAAAAAAAAGACATTTCCTTTGCTATCAAGAGGAGAATCAAAATCAAAATGCTGAAACTTGGAATCTGTCCATGGCTGGGAGAACCAGTCTTGGTCTTGCAATCATGCCCCTTATGATGCCTTTTGTGGAGGTGTCTCCCATCACACATGTATGCAACCGCAGTGCACTGTCTGATGGTCTTCTTCTGCCTTGTGGATGCCCAAGTTCTCGGTGGGTTGCTTGATAAAAAAAATGCAACTTCTCATGCTGCTGCAGCCTGATGGTGCTGTTGTGGAAGCAAGGAAGGATCAAGATCAAGATAATGAAATTTGGAATTTGCTCGATGAAGGTACATACATTTCAGCAACTAAAAATTCGTTAAAGGATTGCTTGAGATGCAAGGAATGAAGCATCTCCATCTCCAACTGCAAAAAATGAAAAAAAAATATGGCATTAGACAGTTTGGATCTCATTTCTTGCTGAAGATTGATGCGTATATGACTTGTTTGAGGAAATGCTCAAGAGAGTTAGCTTTGTGAGTTATGCAAGCACTCAAAGTTTATAAGCAACGGTCCTGTTTCGTGGGATGTCTTTAAGAGAATTGGGATCAAAAGACATGCAACCACCATGACTCTTGAAAGAAATGAAGGAAAGAGAAGATGGTTTTGCTGCCAAACAATGAGAATATATGGTTGTAAATTTTATTAAAAATACACCTTAAAGGAGTGCCAAATATTCAGTTATGAACACATGCCCCTCAAATGCTTGATGAAATGTTTAAAAGAAGTCATGTGGCTTTAAATCAATAAGATTGTACCATGATAGCAATGAAGACCTTGCAGCTTCTAATGATTATGACATGCAGCATAGACAGTTCTCCATCAAGCGGCTTCAGGCTTTTGACATAGATGCTCTTGATGCAAAGAAACTCAAGTGTTGGCCCTTGCTATGGAATGTGGGAGGAGTGCACAACAAACTATGTACACAGTATTGGAGTTGAAACAACGCTGCAAAGTCATGCTAGAAGGCTTCTGTTGATCCTATAATTCCAATCATCACCTCCAGGATATGATCTCCAAGTCATGGCAAAGTCAACAAGATGATAGATATTGAAGAGAAAAAGAATGTAATTGAAGACTGTGAGGTGTTTTCTTATAAAACTACCATTGAACAAGTCTTTGTACCGCAAGAATTGTTTCATGGGATGCTTCTATAAGGGCATCTCTTTAACTCCGATTTGTGGGTTTTGCATTTATGGGAATTTTAATAAAGCTTGTACTATACCAAAGGAGTACTCCACTGTTGCAAGAAACCAATTCAAGAGCCTCCAGAAGTTGTCCCAACTAAAGAAGAAATAGCCATGTGAATTCCAATTTGAATGTTGGGACACTCTTAACTTTAAAGGCAATCATTGGAATGGAGAATGATTTGATCTCCACTAAATCTGAATTTTTTTCCTTGATGATGATGAAATAAAATAAAATAAATAAATAAATAAAGACAAAGATTGGTGAAATTCCATACATTGGATCCAAACAGTAATCTCCATCCCAAAAACAAATGGTAAAAGGGACCCACACTTAGTAAATTTAAAGTCAAAATGTTGAAAGTCAAAGGACCAAACAATTGAGAGCTCGGATAAAGAAATAATAAAAAAGGAAATAAGAAGGAGGCAGTTGGAAGAGTTAATATTATTGATGCTAATGGTATATTGATGGATTTTCAAATTTAAAGATTTATTGGAGAGGGAGGAATGGATCAAAAAGGATGCGGATGGAGATAGTGACGTGTCACTCCTTGAGATTAACTGATAAACAACATGCACATGTAAAAGGAAGAGAAAGGTAATAGAGGTCAGAATTTATGATATTGAAATAACACGCATCTTGATGTAGCTAATAAAACCCAAAAGCGGCAAATCTTGATGTGTAAATCTCGGGGTAGCGGATATAGTGGTACAACTGTCAAGACAGTGAGGAAACATTCATCTTGAGACGGTTAATAAAACATAAAGTGGTACAAGTCTCAAGACTGCGGCAAGGCATACAAGGCGGTGTCATTATATATACATATATACGATGATATATGTAATGAATTCATAATTTGCAAATAAATGAATTATCAAATTATGTTGATGTCTCTTGCATGTACTTGTACTTTTGCCCTTAATGGGAGGTTCCTAAGATACTGTCTGGGGTAATTAATAATAGAGGCTTGCCTCTATTAGGAATGGAAGAACCCACAAATTCAAAACAAATATAACATTTGTGATTCGGTATATCGCCTGGTGTCTCTTCACAGACACGATGCCGGGCGGGTATTTTCTATCCCACAAGCACCCCCTTAATTTTGGTTCTAGTTCTGCCACTGAGCTCAGCCGTTTCTTTCTTCCTCTTTTTGCAGATCTTGTATTAGTTAGCCTATGTTCCTTAGTTCCCGTAGGATTTGTGTAACTGTGTTCCTCTCATATATGAGTCTGGTAGCATTAAAATCCTCACATAGTAGCCATGGTCCGCTCCACCTTGTTCTCATTCCATTTACCTCTTCAGTAGTTGTTCCTTTGTTGATGTTCACACGGACCATATACTGTAATACACATCCATTGTTTGGTGGTATGCATGTCCTGTAGGATTATCGTGATGGAGTATATATCAGTGTGGTTTGCTATCAGCTTGTATTAGTTGCTATTCTACCCGATACAACATCCACCCTTGGTGTTGTTAGCCAGGAGGTTCACCTTGGAATCATAATAGCTTCCCCTATGGATCTCCATATATATATACATGTATCTATATCGCTAATTTTCGCTTCTTGTAAAAAAATATATATGTCAACATTATGTTGTTTTAAGAAGTCTGATACGACCCTACACCTGGACCTGGATCTCTTTGATAAGCCAACAGTGTTGGGCAAACCTATAGTAATTGGGTCAGGCACCAATGATAATGAAGGGACTGGTGTTTCCACAGAGGAGACAAACACTGCCGCCAATCATACAAACCTAAAAGGCGGAGCCATACTAGGAGAAGAGAGCACCAGTCCACGGAAGATACGTAGGACTCGTAATGCACCTGCTTGGATGGAGGACTATGAGACAAGCCATGTGGCGTAGAGACCCCCGTTGGATCTTCATTAATGTGAGGGCAAGGCTAGTAGGGTTAATGCTTTATCATTAAGTAATAATTCGCGATAGCTGTAATCCAGCTGGTGAGATTAGGAGAATTAGGGTTAGCTGCTGCCTATATAAGGAGTAGTGAGTTATTAGTTGTTTCTTTATGCTTGTAATCGAAAACCTTCTAATTTTCTTTTGAAATTTCATTCTTCTTCTCTTCTTCTCTTCTTGTCTGATCTTCTTTTCCCTTCTCTTTTGTTACCTTTGGGAGTGAGTACCCACTCTAAGTGGTACTAAAGTCTAAAGATATACCTTCATACAAGGAGGGTGTATCAAAGTCATGCAATAAGAATCTTTTCCTCTTTTTCCCTAGTTCTCTAATGTTCTATGATATGACGTTCATGTTCATCTTATAACTAATTATTGTCATGGTATGTGGTTCACCAAGGGAGCTTAGTTGCTACCCTAATGAAGCTTATTTGTGAATATCTCTATTAGATGTATTAGAGGAGAATCCCTTTCCCCTTATTTTGACCAAGAAAATAGCTAATTCTCCATGATTCTAGCTGATACACCTTAAGGAGATATTTCCTTTATTGTGTATATTTAAATTATTTCCTTGTTTATTGTTGTACAGATTGATTGTATAAATAATATATCACCTCATAACATTGAAACTTGAAGTTACATGGTATCAGCCAGTTGGTAAAATCCTTACCAAGATCTTATTTTAAGCTTTCATGGTTGATTCTTCCACCAACTAACTTCCGCTTGGTTCATGTCACAGGGTTAAGGGATTACCTCAAGAATTTGACTCTTTTGGTGTGAGAGTCCCCCTGTGATGGCCACTAAGTCTCCAAATTTATCTTCAACGATCTCCATTTGGTTTTTAGCAAATTGTGAGTTTTTCCCATTTCACCTATGTATTAACGGAGAATCCACTTTCCCTAATTGTGACTAAAAAAATAGTTGATTCTCCATGATTCAATCACATATCACTGATATACCTTAATACAAAATATATTTCTTTTATTATATATTCAAAAAATTTATTTATTTATTGTTGTACAACTTGATCTTATAAATAATATACAAATTTGACTTCTTAGTCCTTCCGAATGGAATCAAACAATGAAAAGCACAAGCATCATCTCAGGTATTTTTATTTTTATTTTTTTTATAAAGGTGGACAATTTACTAAAAGTACATGTAGGCTAGTTCGAACCTGTTGCAGGAGAATCCGAGTCAGATAATACTGAGCTATCTGATTGCACCATACAGGCTCTAGCATATCAAGAATTGGCGGACCAACATAAAAGGCAGAAGGTGATCGAGCTAATTTCGTCATTGGGGACAGTTTTGGTGCAGTTCGATGTTTTGACCATTACTTCGGTTACAAGTGTCAGACTCGCGCGTTCAACCCCATTCAGAAAGCTCATCTCGACACGCATGTGGGGTCCACCGAGCTTTGTTTTGCTCGGAGGACATTTCCTTCATCCTCAAATTTTGTTGTTTTCCCGTGGTATCTTTGTTTTTCGGTGTTTTTTTTCTCTATTTTTTGGTAATACTTCATATGCCAAATTAGGATAGGATTTAAATCAAATTAATCTCTGATTTCTAAGAGTTATCTGATTTTTTTAGAGTTTTAAATTAAATTAGATAAGTTTTAGTTTTGAATAATAATTTGTCAATTTTGGAGATAAGATGATAGGGTTTATAGGATAGTCTTTTGAAGCTATTTAACTCGGCTTGTGGGTTGTTCTTTGATCATTTAATCTTGAATAATATTTTCCCTTTGAAGTTTCAGAGATTTTCTTCTATGTTTGTATTTCTTTTGCCTCAACCTCTTTTTATAACAGAATGAGTTATTTACTTTTCTGGTGAAAATTAGTTCATATTCAACACAATATCACTAAGAAAGATTTGACTATCTCATTGTGTGTAAATATTGTAAATAGAAAAATTTCAAAAATAAATAAATGAATGACCTAACAACATCAATGCCTTGGATTACTTTTTTAGGTGGGCACAGTACTATGGTCGAATTTCACTTTGAGCATCAAACTTCAATCTATATTTTTTATGGTACCCTCAATCAATTTGCTTTCACTGGGTGGGTATCCGAGGGTTTCCAACAATTAGATATTGATGTTTACACTGGAATTGTCATGTAATCATTGGCGTGGCACGTTAGTCACTGTGGATTACGCGCTGGTGTATGATGCGGGAAATTAGGGTTTTAGGGGAGGAAGAGGAAGGAGAAGAAGAAGAACAGAAGAGGAGGGAAGAGAACTCGAGAAAGAGAGAAAGAAATTCATCAGATTCACTAACTGTTCTGTTATCAATTCGCAGTTACAATATAAAGGGTAGTAAGAGATAATGGAGGGTTGAGATTAAAGGATCAAAACATTAAAAGGAAAATCTACGGTTGCTGCTTGCTGAGATGGAGGGCTCATGTTTAAAGAGGCTTGGGCTTATTTTGTTACACAACAATACTCCCCCATTACTTCCCTTGTCCTCAAGGGAAACTTGGGAATCTCAATTGGAGGTGCCTGAAGCTTGCAATCCAAGTATAGCCTTCCATAGATGTGGGCAGAACTATGGTAAGGTAGTAGAAGATGCATGCAGCTGTATGAGTGTAATATAGTTCAATAACAATGAGCTTCATAATCCTCATGAGCAGGTAATATATTCTGATATCTGCTGCCATCTTGTGAAGAAAATCTGTTACTTTGCGCACCCAGACAAGACAGATCCCCAAGAGGTAGCTCACTTCTTTTCTTTTATAAGTCTTATAACTAGCATCCCAGTGAAGATAAGCCAAGAAGTGCAACATAAAACCGAACTTCACATAGCTGAGCAGCATGCAGAAATACCGGCCCATATCAGAGAGAAGCCATGTAGTAGAAGAATTATATCCTGCATTACTCAATGGATCATCTACAGTCTGCCATGTTGCAACTTTCTTGTTCATCAACTGTTCCTTCCAATCAATTGCATCATTATGCTTCAGTTTTAGAAGTATCTGGAGAAAATAGTTCTCTATGGTAAGCAGTTGTATCAAATCAAGGATTGGTTCAGGTGCTGAAATTATATGTGTTGCATCCTTATTGTTATAACGAAAATCAGCGTTAGTTATATCAGACTGGGAGCCTCTTGGCAGTGAAATTTGTCTGATGATAGTTCTAAGCAAAGGATTAACCTCTTCTATAACAAGCTAACAAACAACCATAACAACTTGTTCAACGATCGGCGACAAAGATCTGGCTGAATTTTGATTGTCACCATGTCATAAGGGATTGAAAATGCATCTGCAGAGATTGCCCAAGGGGCAAATGATGTTATTCGTGTAACAAGCTCAAGGAGTTCCTCTAGTAAACACATCATCACAGAGCTGTTTGATAAGACAATTTCAGAGTTCCATTCCAATTCCTCAAAAGTGTAGTTGAGTGTGTGCAATATGCCAAGAATCACTCTGTTGCTACATGTACATATTGAGCAGCTGTAGAATTTCCCTATCACAGTCAAAACCTTCTGGAGTTGACCATTATGTGTAGTTGATGTTACAGGAAGAACAGTAGCATTGTCAAAGATCATAGCATTCCAAATCATAAGATCCTTCTCCTTCATGGAATGCAAACATTGCAGGCCTTCATCTACCAGTCCTCCATGATTATCCATTTCTGGCCAGCTCGAAGATGACTGAAGTCCATGTTGTTGTGTCTTTCCTCACTATTGTTCTGAAGATCTCCAAGGACTCTTGTATACAACCACACTTGGTGTACATGCCTAATAATGCATTGTTAAGAGGAATGCTGCCTTTAATTTCCCTGTTCTCCATGAAACCATGAACCTTCCTCCCCATTTCCAAATCTCCAAGTGAAACACAAGTTGAGAGTGTAGTTACAAGAGTGGCTTCATTCAGTTCCACTTCACTCTTCTCCATCCTCAGGAAAGCAAAGATTGTCTCTTCAAACATGCAGCACTTGATGTAACTGACAATGAGAACATTCCAAGAATTTACACTTTTCTCAAGTAGTTCGTCGAACAAAGCCCATGTAGCCTCAATTGCTCCCATCTCTGCATACATATCAATGAGCGAACTCCTCAGGTAAGGATCAAACTCTTCCTCCTCCTTAAGCAATTTGTTCAGATATAAAAGTTCCTGGGTATGCACATCATTGGTAAATTGTTGAACTTCTGTTATAGCTAGTGTTGCTCCTCTAAAGGAGTCCAATTTCGATTTCATTCCCAAACCCATCTGCTGTGCATCTTCAAGTTTCATTGGAAGATTAGAATTCAATGTTTCTTCTTCAAGGACTTTTATTGCTTTCTCTACATGTCCATTGACCCTGGCATGTCTTTGAGGAAAAGACTCCATGGCATGTCCAATGTGATCATGTGTATCTTCCAAACTCCCTTTGAGACCTTGAAAACCGCCACCGTCATAGACCTTCCATGATAAAATTTCAAGATTAATCAGTTTAGTCACTGATTTCAAATATGTTGCTACTATTACTGCCCATTGCTGTTGATCATTGGAACTGAAATTCCCATCAGAACTGTAAGTGGCATCATTCAATTGCTTTTCAAATTCAGTACCAATTTTGGCATTCCAGGGCACAAACTCCCACTGCAGTATTTCTTCAAAGAATTGTGGTGCATCCACTGATTTCATAAGGCTTGGCTGCAGAAATTTTAGTGTTTCTTGTTCCTGGTATATTGTATATATACCACCCTTCAAGACAACCATAGGTTCAAGTTTTGCATAATTGAATTCTTCTAGGTGTTGTTGTAAGGATTCTTTTTGTTTCAAATTCTTGAGTTCAGAAACAGGGTTTAAAATTAATAGTTCTCCAAACCTATTCTGTGGTCACTTTGTCACAAATTCCTTCCAAGAAATTGCCTTATCTTTTTCCTTGGTTTCCAAGAATGCTTTATACCAATGCAAAGCTTTCCCATCTAGATGTAAGGATGCTATCTTCTCCTTATTCCATTCATTAGTGTGATCAATTTCAAAGAACTGATCAGCTTTATACAACCATTCAGTAATACAAGATCCATCAAATCTAGGAAATTCTATCTTGGCATAGCTATTAGCTCTCATGGAAAATTCATTACTAGCATGCACCATGGATGAATCACCTGATCCTAGAATTCCATCATTTCTATTGACTGCAGCAGGGTGAGAAGGGACGTTTACCTCATGTCTGGAGGAGATCAATCCTTGAATCATCTTCTTGATCTCATCCATGGATCCTGAGGTCCTAGCCTGTTCTTCTCTAATCTCTTGAATAGCCCTTGTGAGCTTCTCATCCATTTTTTTGATCAAACCTTCAAGATACTTGAAATCTTGGTCTTCGATGTCGTCTGCCATGGCAGGATCGATCTCTGATACCAGTGATGCGGGAAATTAGGGTTTTAGGGGAGGAAGAGGAAGGAGAAGAAGAAGAAGAACAGAAGAGGAGGGAAGAGAACTCGAGAAAGAGAGAAAGAAATTCATCAGATTCACTAACTATTATGTTATCAATTCGCAGTTACAATATAAAGGGTAGTAAGAGATAATGGAGGGTTGAGATTAAAGGATCAAAACATTAAAAGGAAATCTACGGTTGCTGCTTGCTGAGATGGAGGGCTCATGTTTAAAGAGGCTTGGGCTTATTTTGTTACACAACAGTGTAACACGTAATCGCTGGTGTGGCACGTTTCATCGGAATATGTCCGATATACAGGGTAATAAAAAGGTAAAATTAGATTTTCGGTAGATTACATGACAATTTTGGCGTAAACTTCAGCATATAAATGCTGAAAACCTTCTCATATGGTGAAGGAAAATTGATTCAATATAACCGAAAAGATACAAATTAAAATTTGATACTTTAAATAAAATTCGGCTATAGTACATACCCACCCTCAATCTGGATAAATTTCAAAACGTAAGTGTTCAAATCCTTGACCTCTGTTTGTGATAGGCAAGAAAGTTGTTCAAACATAGAAAAACATAAAGGCTGCGTTTAGTTGGGGGTTATCCCACTTGGGGATAGGAATAACTTCTGAAAAATTTTAAATTTTTTTGAAGAGAATTTTAAACTAAAGGTATTAATGATAAGATAGTGATGTGTCTACCATCTACCATGTATTGGTGGGTTATATTTTAAAATTTTAGTTAAAGGTTTTAGTGGAAAAAACTTTTTTATGGAGAATTGTGTTGGGCCAAAGAATCAACGGACAAAGAATAATTATTGGGTGAAGCCCACGGTGGAATGGGATCCTCTGCTTTGCTTTTACTTTGACAATGGAAAATTCAACCACGTTATCCACCTCGAAATCTTCATGATCCACTGACCAAAGCTGTATGCAGATAAGGTGATAAGCCCACGTGGCATTCTTCATCTTCTCCCCCTCAAGACCCCGAGTAACCTCCATGTTCACCCTCCCCTCCTCTCTCTCTCTCTCTCCTGGTTACCGATTAAAGGGTAAGGTCCCTAACTCGACCACCCCGCTCTGTTTTCTCGGTTTATGCCGGAAACTCCAACCATACTCTTCTGATTGATTGTTATCGATCCATAAAGATCGATAGGCAGAGACTTGCCACTGAGCCATGGCCTCCTCATTCCTGCTGACCACTCCCACCTCCAATAAAACTACACTGCCTTTCTCTCCGATTTCATGCTGCAGACCCACTGCTGCCGCATCTGGCAATGCCATGAGAGCCCATATCTCGCGCCGAGAGATGGGCATTACCATAGCCTCCTGCACGTTGCTACTTGTGCCGCTTACACCAGCGGCAAGGGCATCCTCAGACGAGGAGTACGTGCGGGAGACGACGGAGGTGATCAACAAGGTGCGTTCCACCATTAACTTGGAGAAAACAGACACCAATGTGGCGGCAGCCGTGGCTGAGTTACGTGACGCATCCAACTCATGGGTGGCCAAGTACCGCAGAGAGAAGGCTCTCCTTGGTCGGGCCTCCTTCCGTGATATGTACTCAGCTCTCAACGCCGTCTCCGGGCATTACATCAGCTTTGGGCCAACCGCACCCATTCCTGCCAAGCGCAAAGCGAGGATTCTCGAGGAGATGGACACTGCTGAGAAGGCACTCCTCCGTGGACGTTAAGACCACAAAACTGATTAATTATGGCAAGCATCCATTCCTAAACTACTTTCTCTTAATCTCATTTCATCTCCCTATATGTTTCCTACGTGTCAAATTTTGGGTATATGATCAGTTTCTACCTTTTCATGATTTTAATTTGGCCAAGATAGAGTAGATAAAACTGGGTATTATATTAACATTAGCTGAGACTTGAGAGGCAGTTGCTTCTTATTGTCACTGGGTTTAATGTGGCTGGCAAATCACAAGATTGAAACCCAATGCTTTACCGTTTCTGAATATGCTAAATTTATCTAAATTCTATATTTTAATTCCATCAATTATAGGAGAAAGAAAAAAATAAAAAACAAACGCTTACATGTACTATATAAGTTTAGAAAAACCCATTTATTTATTTATTTATTTATTTATTTTTACATAAACCTAAAGTTGTCAGCCCAAAAGATATTTTTACTTTTACTTTGCTCACTTCAACAGCATGTTTCTTTAATCAAATCATGTTTGTAGACAAGTAGTAGGGACTTGTGTTCGGTAGAAATGTTGGGATCTCTGTCCTAACAAATTAAGTATTTTACTAATTTATTAATTTTTTTAACTGAATCCTACGTTTCCAAGTAGTTTAATTTCCAAGTAAGTTACCATATAAACTCTCCATCCAATTTATTATCAACTAGCCTTTATTTGGCACTATGTAGTAATCCATGTGGCTAGATATGTGTAAAATCTTAAAGAAAAAATTTCCAATTTCAGCACTATTATTATTATTATTATTATTATTATTATTATTATTATTATTTTATGAAGATGCATAAACAACATTTATTTATATTAATTTAAGAAAATTAATATTTTTTATTTTTAGTTTTATTTTTATTTTTTTTTTGACTACGGCTACAGTAGCTGGCTACTTGTGAGGGATGTCGAGGATGTGGCGAGGCACAAAGCTGCGCTTCGATGTGCCACCAGTTCCCGCATTTCTGCGAGAGAGAGGGCTTGATCAGGAGTTACTACTCGAAAGAAATGAACCTCTTAAGAAAGCAATGCAAGTAATTAGCCGTAGCATGACCGTTGGTGAAAATCAATACATTTTAGACAAGCATGTTTACAAAGAAATAAGCATGGAATAGATAATGTTGGTTTTGTTGGGTTGTGCTTGTTAGTTGTTTCTCCCTCTTGATGTGTCCTCCTCAAAGGTCACGTCACTTTCGGCTTGACTCCATGCACTGGATTTCTTTGGTGAACTTTTGGCTCCTTTTGACCAGGCTCTATACCACCTGTAGTCACGGAAATTTGGATGGGTGCAAAACAATGCATCAAACCAAGATAATACAAGGAATTTAATATAATGAATAATTAAAAAAAAATGCGTTGTTTGTCTTGAAAGCATCACATATTTCTTTCCCCCATATACATAAGATGGCTAAGGTCGTGATATCCCATCCCCAACGAAGAGTTCCGTTTACCTTGCAGGGGAGGTACTCTTTGCTTCAAACTTATTGCAAGTCTATTGTCTTGTTTTGTGCTCTAAAGAGATCTCAGAAGTGGGTCTAGATGCTTGATGGATAAAGACATGAGATAAACAGGTGAATATCAACTCAACTCCAGCATTATTGCATTAAACTACATGTTCTAACAAAAATTCATAAACTTCCTAAAAAAATGGATGGATATTTAAAATGTGTTCAATTGAATTTACTTGGATCTAAAACAGTTGTGATTTGTGAATTAAGAAAAGTAAAAAATGATTTAAAAAATATAGAATTTATATTCCTATGAAAATTAATTTTATATTTTAAAAAATATAATGGAAAAGCTAAATAAGTACTTTTAACTAAAATTAAATATTATAGTGAGTGAGTAGAGGTCAACATCAACGATCAATTTGTTAGAGTGAAAACTTATTTCGAGATAAACTCATTAAAACTTCAGAGTTAAATTTCGAATTTCGAGTTTTCGAGCTGAGCTTGAGCTTCAATTTCGAGCTCGAAATTTAATATTAATATATTAATATATAATATAAATATTTAAAAAAATAATAAAAAAGTAATAAAAATTTATAAATATTAATAAATATTATAATATATTAATAAAATATTTAATATTTAGTATTGATATATAATATATAATATAAAAAAATTAATTTAGAAATAAGTTTTTAATTTCAAACTAAATCCGAGATTTAGAAATTATAGTTGAGTTCTTGCTTTCGAAATTAAAATCGAGCCAAGCTCGAGCAAACTTATTCGAGCTAATTTCAAGCTCGAACCGAGCTCGAGCTTGAGTTAGACTATTTCGAGCCGAATTAATTTTGCTTGAATTAAAGCGGCGTTCTGACTCTAAAATTTGTGAGTTATTTAAATTATTTTATTTTATTTTTTCAATCCTTTTACATAGACATGCCGATGAACAAAAACTTTTCATGTACTTGCAAGCATTATTAAATTCCATTGTGACATAATATGGAAGCAAAAAAGAAAACAAAACATCTTGATCGTAAAATACAAGAACATGTGGTTGCTCGATAACGCTCGAACGGACAAAGAACAGTCAAGAATCCTCCAGAAAATTGAAACTAAAAATTAAAAGGAAAATTTTATCGATAAGGACATCTTTTATGGCAATTACAATCATTATTTATAGTGAAAAGTGAAACCCTAATTGAAGTAAAACTCAAAGTACGAGAATATCCCTAATCCTAGTGAAACCGAAATCTCCATGAAACGACGAAATTTACACCCCAAACGTGTCACTGGGCCCAACGGGTCACCAGTGCCAATATTTGTGGGAAATCAAAAAATGTTTCCAATAAGGTCTCACTCGGCCGAATCAGATAACCGAGCAAAAAGTTATGGGCGTTTGTGCGCACCCATCTTATTACTCCTCTTGTCTAGTTGCCCCATAAATCTCTCCGCTAATTGCTCCGCATCAATCCCCTCCACTTCAAAATAACTCAATCCTGAGTTATCGTCAAGCTACAATTCTTTTTTTTTATATTTTTTTTTGGTAATGAGCTACAATTCTTTATCATCTTGTATTGCACATGGACTGATGCTTTCTAGGATGTGCCTTTTCTATAATAACTCTTCAACTTTCTCCTATAAAATCTATCTCTTTTTGGGATTCATCTGGTAATGTGCTAGGTTTGGAAGGCGAGCTCTAGAAATAAAGTTAATTTGATGCTGAATGTCCTGTATTGGTGGTAACTACTCAGGTTCCCATGTCACACTCTAGAACTCCCTTAACAATTGTTGAGCAGGCTCAGGAACTTCTAGAGTCTCAGACACCTCTTCCCCGATGGCCATCAAGGCAAAAACATTACAAGATTCTTTAACATTTACAACAAATTCATTCCCACAATTTGTAATGGTTAAAAAAAAAAAACCTTTTCCTCTACTTTTGAAGTTTTGGGTGAGCTTCCTGATGGCACAATTACTATCCTCTTGCCCTCCCATGTGAATACATAACTATTCTCCCTACCTTGATGCATGGTATCTACATTCAAGCTGCTAGGATCTACCCAATAGAATGTAACATGCATCCATCTCAACAACGTCACAGATAACTTCAAATTTATAAAAAAAAAATTATAAATAGAGTGGCACTTTATAGATCTAAGTTACCTGATTGATGGTCATTTCTTAATCTACCCAATCTGATAGAGGGAAGGATGTGGTTCTGTGGGTAGTTTTAGGTGATCCACCATTTTCTTAGTGATCAAATTTTCACAGCTACAACTATCTATGAACGGATTGCACACTGCCTGATATCCACCAGACACTTGGCCTGAAATATTTTCCTTCATTGAGTCAGATTTGCTTGCTTCAGTGAACATAAAATCCTCTATAGTAGATATATGCATAATCCCCTTCTTCATCTCCTACGTAATCCTCCAATTTGCCCAAGTCCTCTTGTTTTTCCTCTTCTCCTTCTATAGCATCCACAACATGAACATGCCTCCGCTTAATTACGACAGTCATTCGATTTATGCTTAGGCTACCGGCATCTGTAATATTTACCAATAGTTGGCTTTGCATAGAGATTGTTTGCAACCTTATCCGTAGTCTTTCCTCCAATGGTTGTCCTCTTATATTATGTTTTGGGGTTTGCAACAGGTTGTTTGAAAGCAACCTGTTGCTGATGTGATCCTTTGGGTGTTCTCCGAACTGTACTAAATCCCTTTGTAACTCCAGTTATTGGTCGGTTATAGATTGTTGTGAAATCCTTGCTTCATCCCGTAACACCATCTCCATAGTGTTGTGACTTGTGAGGGCATGAACCGCCTAAACACCCATCTTGTCATGAATTTCAAATCTCAACCCCTCATATAACGGGCAATTTGGTTCAACCCCCTCATATAGCGGGCAATCTGGTGATTGTTGGTCTCTGAAACTCTACAGTGGGATTGTTACTCATCTACTCTTCATGTCATCCATAATATTGAACTGGGGCTGAAATCATGATTGTGGTGGGTTGAATCCTTCCTTAACCAAGATAACGGTGTCAAACCAGCTTGCATGGGCATCGCATTGTGCTTGTTGTGCTGGCACAACACGCACAATCGTTGACCCAACCGACTTGACGCGACCAGCTACAATGTAGGCGGAGTCGTCTTGGTGCCACGTGCGTGTTGGCTTTGTATTTTTACTTTTGTTTTAAAAAACATTAAAAATTTATTAAAAATCAGAAAAAGAAATCAATAAAATTCCTTTAAAAAATTGAAAAAATTATAAACTATGGAAAACTTATAAAAAGCCTGAAAATTTATGAAATTAATCAAATTAACAATAATTATAAATAAACCAAAAACAAAAAATTTAAACCCCCACACACACACACACACACACACACACACACACACACACACACACACACACACACACACACACACACACAAAAAAGGAAAAGCTTGTGAAAAACTTATAAAACTTTTTTAAAAACTTATAAAATTTAAAAATATATATATGCACACACACAACAATGGAAGCATGAGAAATATAATTAATATTGGAAATTGAAGTAATTATTGGAAACATAAAATTAGTGTTAGAGAAGATCAAACTGAAGTAGAATGTGATTTTATTTATAATTAATAAAATTTTAAAATTTAAATTATATTATATTTAATTTTATTAGTAATTAATGGAAGTTTTAATTATTACCTTATCGGTTGGTTTAAATTTAAAATTTAAATTATATTATATTTAGCATGAGAGTTGATTTTATTAGTAATTAATGAAACTTTTAATTATTGTTTTATCGGTTGGTTTAATTTTTAATTTAAATTAAATTATATTTAATTTTTAAGTGGAAAGTGATGGGTTAATTACTTAAATCGTCCCTTAACTTTTGCGAAATTTCACTTTCGTCCCTCAACTTTATTTTGTAACAAAATCGTCCCCCAACTTTGAAAAAATAACAAAATCGTCCCTCGAGCCGGTTGCCGGTTATACATAGCCTGACGTGGAGGTCACCTGCTGACTCAGCATGCCACTCAGGATCACTTACGTGGCAGCAAACACTACAGGAAATATAACCTATAGCGGCGGATATATCCGCCGCTATAGCTTACTTATCCGCCGCTATATATGTATAGCGGCGGATATTACCCGCCACTAAATCCTCAGTCGGTATAAGTTTTAGCGGCGGAAAATCCATTTATAGCGGCGGATATATCCGCCGCTATATCGTTGTCTGTAACAGCCATTAAGACCTATAGCGGCGGATACATCCGCCGCTATAGGCTCTGTTAACAACCACTAAGACCTATAGCGGCGGATATATATCCGCCGCTATAGGCTGAGCTGAGACCTATAGCGGCGGATATATCCGCCGCTATAGGTCTTAATGGCTGTAAACAGAGCCTATAGTGGCGGATGTATCTACCGCTATAGGTCTTAGAGGCTAATAATAATAATAATAATAATAATAATACAAATAACCATATAATTACACAAATACCTTTGATAGTATCTGAAAAGACCAGATTAATTAACAATAAGAAACATATTTTATTTAATTAAAGAATGAAAGTTTTGTACACAATAATCTGTGAAATTTTAAATACAAGAAGGGCATGCACACTATCAACTATAAATATGCCCCCAGTTCTGAAACTTTTCATCTTCACACTGAAATAATAAGCAAGGTGGATCAAACCGAAACACCAGAGCTGCATCATTTGTATTGGCTCCAATTACTTCGTTGTTCTTGAGTGCTTGATGAACCGGTCTATGACAATATCAATGTTGATGGAATCTTTGCAGGAGATCATATGGCAGCAAACTTCCCTGTCCTTGATATGCTCCAGACCTCTGGTTTGCAAAAACAAAATGTTCAACACTAGTTACAGGTCTGGCTTGGAAAACTAAGTGTATTTCAAGTACAGGCATGAAATTTCAATCAAGTGCACAAAACCAGAACTCAAACTCACAGTTGATCAACTAAAGCCTGTTTTGAAAGAGCTTCAGACTTGTCAATTTTGTTGCCAAGAACAAGGAGGGGTATCCCGCTCAAAGAAGGCTTCATCAGTAGTTCGTGAAGTTCACTTTCGGAAATTGGAACACTGTCTCTATCCGCGGCATCCACCACATAACTGCCATGGCAAAATCAAAAAATTCAATAACAATGCTTTCCTAAACTCAATCATCCTGTTATCTATTGTTCTATTATTGATGATCAAGAGATAAGTATTGGGAAGATATGTCACCTTGTGCTGCATGACTGCATTGGATCCTTATCTTATTTAGCAATAGTCCCTGCTACCAAACAAGAAGACGATATTGTCGTTGGAACTTGGAGTACCTTCTTTCCCATCAAAAGAACTTTTCTGAGAGATCTTTAACGATGGAAAAGGGAGCATCCTATAGTTACATAAATATAAAATTTAACTATCTCAATTCTTGAAAGATAATGGATAGAGCATTGGATGGAGATATTGGCAACAAGACTTTATTGTCTTCAGTGAACTCCTACTATGGAAACATCTGGAACACATTGAATATAAACCAAAGAAATAATAAATGGCAGAATAATATAAACCAAAGTTTCTTTCAGTCGGATGAATATGTTTCTCAACAAGTTCCAATGTTAAAGTGGATTTTTTCTGTTTAAAGATTTAGCTACATTGTCAATCTTATAGTTACCAGATATAATTCATTAGCTTTTGTGATCATCAGTAATTATTAAACAACATATTTAGCAAGAATATTACACATAAAAAACTTGATTCTAAGGATCAGTTGCTAATAAAGTAAAAAATAAACAAGTAAAATGAAGGAAAAAAAATGTATACATCAGATTTACCAAAAGCATGAGGCAATTGATGAAGAAATGCATCCCCTAGCATTGCACCAGCCTGTTTCCAAAGAAAATTAACTTTCTTTTGTTGTGCAGGAGAAAATTTGTAATACCTCATATCTTATCTAGAGTAAGCCACATCATCAGCAGAAATTTATTTATCCAATCAACCTTCAAGATGATTTAAAAAAATTAAAAATTAAAAAGAAAACAGATGTTATGGAAGAAAGGCTCACTGGGCTTCCTGGAAGAGTCACTGTCGGCCTCTCGAGCAGCCAAGTTGTTCAGGAATGATAAATCATTCTCTTTTTGCATCGTAAAATAATGCAAAAACCAACCCATCCTGGATTCAGTTCAGTGGAAGTTTAATATTTAAGGATTATCAAACTACAACGGCAATAGAAATCTAACATCAGATTGCAAGCCAATTCAAACAAGTAAAGGAAATGCAAAGAACTAACTACTTGAGAATGATTTTGACAATATTAAAGAAGAATGAATAAAGGAAAGAAAGTCATTATATATGCTTATTGTACTTGGATTCACTAGTCGTGCACCGCTTGCTACTTCTGACTTTTAAAGCTACTGCATCTTGTTCTTGTTTTTGCATTTTTTGTGAGCTTCCCTCTGGAAACTCTATGAACAAGTCAGAGTCTTAAAAAAATAAGAACATGTTTCCAAAATCATAAAAGTGTAAAACAAATTTAAAGAGACTCCAAAATCAACTAGAAATAGTAGAACTACCAAATGTAAGGGGAAAAAAAACAAATAGCAGCACTTTGATGCGTAAATAGATATTAACTTACTCTTTAAACTTTTGTTGCCTTTTTTTTAATTTGGATGATTCATTGCAGGCAGCTAAAGACTGTCAAAGATTCAGAAGACATTAGCCCATGCATGCAGTGAATCTGGATAGAGAAAAAGATATCAGCACAGAACGATACATAAGATGGAAAGGGAATGATGACATATGGGGAAATCAATGATGGGAACTCTATGGAATTTCTATCCTTTTATATTCTCTATGGAAGAATATAAAAGGATAGAAAAATGATAGCTCGTGGTATAGCTTAAAAAATTCCTAAGGATTAATAATGCTCAAACATGTTGAATAAGCAGCTTCACATGCCACAAGAACATATGTAGCCATTACAATTAATTGGCTAGACCCTATTAAGAAATCCAGTGAATTACTTGTAGAAAAGAAAATAAAAATGTCGGAATCCAACAACTATGGTCTGAAGGAGTAGTGATGTAAAAAGTGGAAATTAAATAAAATAACATAAATTTTTGTCATTTTATATTTGCACATGGTTGAGAAATAAAATAAATATAAAAATAAAATAAAACTGTTTAGAGTAATTTAATAAATCAGGCAGATGAAAACAGTGGAAATTTAGCACACTTCCATTACGCTCATGCTTTTGACACTGATTAATTTGGAAAACATTTTCATCTTCTATTAAGCACACTCATGTCATCATCCAAACTCCAAAAAGAGTTCACGGACCATGCATCTTTTTAGGGTAATGGAAAGCTAAAAACCAAACACTAACATCACATTATGAAGGCCATTTAATCACAAAAAAAATATATACTAAAGACCAGCTAATTACAGAGAATCAAAACATGAGGCCCAAGTAATGAATGAACTCCATTCACCTTTCTACTTCAAGTTATGCCTTCTTAGACATCACTCCAAACTAGGCTCCTTATAGAGAAGATAATTTACTTCACCTAATCTCTCGACAACAATAATACTGGCAGTAACAACAATGATTTTGATGATGTATTTCTTTCTCTCAGTGCAAAAGTTTTCCAATCATCTTACGATGTATTTCTTTCTTTCAGTGCGACATTGGATGTTGATTTAGTCGTCATCATCCAAACACCAAAATGACTACCGCATTTTGGTATGTCACCACTGCTTGTTCTCAAAGCAAATCTTCTTATGATTTCCATGCAAAAGTTTTCCAATCATCCACTCACAAAATCAAGAATCACAAGAATAGACAAAAAGAATCTCATCAACAGATAATTTCTTAAACCCTAAACCCCTTCTCAAACTTAAAGGGAAACAAACCGATCTTCACCTTAGCAAAACAGTAGTAAAAAAACATCTATTGGACACCCATATCACCAGAAGAATCAAATGGAAAAAATCAAAACCCTCAAGCAACATGACAAAGAAAAGGCAATGAGAACAGATCAAGAACCTTCTTGGTATTCTGGGGCAGAGATTCCCTCTTCCACAGCCTTTTCCCCTTATTCTCACCACTGACTTATCTCCATCTCCCCCTCACCGAGGTCCCACAGCCCACGGGAGCTTCATCTGCATAGATCTCCGCTGCCGATCCACCTCAGCAGGAGGGCTAGGGTTTACAGCCCCACGGCCATCGCATCCTCCTCGGACTCATCCATCGGATTGACGAAAACAAGACGAGTTTGGTCGATCTAGACAACCTACGAGGCGACGAACATGGAGAGAGGGACGGCCACGGGAGTAGAGCGGAGTGGCGAGAGGGAAGAGACACGGGAGACGTCGCGGGAGAGATCGCGAGAGATGAAAAGTTTTAGAAGGCCTTGGCGCCAATTAAAAAAAAAAATAGCGGCGAAAATAGAACATAAGACAAATAGCGGAGGATATAAATTTCCGCCGCTAAAGATTTGGGCTGTCACCGACACATACAGATTTCCGCCGCTATAGATTGGACCTGTGAACCATCTTTGTAGAAAGCTTTAACGGCGGATATAAAAATCCGCCGCTATAGATTACGCGTCGAGCTGCATAATAGGTCTCTGGTGGCGGATCCTATTATCCGCCGCTAATATCTGCCGCAATAGCCCCACTTTCTTGTAGTGAAATAATGAGAACTTTTCGAATTCCAATTCAAAGCTGATGAGCGTATGTAAACAATGCCTATGAAACAGCATTTCTGAGTGCTTACTTTATTATGATTTGCCAAAATATTTACATATCAAAATTGATAAAATTGAGACAATGTTGAAAATTCATATTCACATTAACATTACACATCCACAACATAATGAAAATTCACAACAATTTAATCCTGCTTGCAAACCAAATTCACATTCATTGTACATTCACATTCAATGAAAATTCACATTCACATTCAATCAAAATAACATTCACATTCACATTCACATTCACATTCAAATTCACATTCACATTCAATCAAAATAACTTTACATTCACATTCAATTATAAAACAAAGCCAAAAATACATTCACATTCACATTTATATTTACATTCACATTAAATTATAAAACAGAGCCCTCAAGTCATTCACATTCACATTAAATTATAAAACACACCAAGTTTCTTTCATAAGTAAAAAACAGAGCCATTTGTAAATGCGTCCATGAGCAGGTAATTATAAAACATGGCCACGGTATGAAGAAGTAAGTAGAATTAAACCTCCACTAGAGCCACGGAAAATTAAAAAATAGAGTCATTTGTGAACATAATTTTTTAGCAGGAGCCATTAAATTATAAAATCAAATACTTACATCTTTCATGGGTTGCTCTGTAGTAGGGGCAGTTGATGATTCCCCAACCCTTGCCCTCTTTCTTTGACAACTCCTTTTGTTGTGCCCTATTTGTCCACAAGAAGAACAAGTCATTTGGACTCTGCCATGCTTAGTAACCCTTCCCTTTACTGCAGCTGTAGCAATCTCAAGCTCCTCTCTTTCTTTCCTCCTAGCCAAGACCTTCCATTCTTTTTTCTTCTCTAATGGATCAGGGGGAACTATAGGGACTGGTTCTTGTGGATGAGGTCACATGTCTACCCCATCAGTTGGCTGAATAATATGCCCATACACTTTGACATATGTCATCACATAATAACATGCATCAACATAATTTTCATGCACCTCATTGTTGCCATGTATACATGCAATGGCTACATGCAATGGCATGCATACATGGGATACCAGTGACTCAGTGAGGTCCCATGTATAGTTTTTAACAACTATTTTTCCAACATCTTTATTTTACATCAAATATAATCCATTAACTATTTTTTATTATTATAATATTTCTTACAAGAAATTTTTATGCTAATCAAACAAACACTCATTCCATCAGGAATTTCCATAAGAATCATTTCCACTCCCTACAAAAAGAAAAAAAAAATGTATAATCTATTATTTTACATCCAAACACACCCTAAACAACAAATTTTTATTGGATTTTAGCCAATATTCAACAATCATTTAACTAACAATGATGTCCCCCGAATATGATAGAGGTGTGACATTTTTTATCCCAATGGCACAAATTAAAAGCAATAAACCAATTCACCAAACTTCCAAATCTTTCATAATGTTGTTCATATTATTCCAAAAAGTTCTAATATCATCAAAGAATGAGAACAGTTACATGAAGGAATTGAAATTTAACGATATAGTACTACTTGCTAGGTCTTGGAGCAAATAAAAAAAATTAGCAAAATCCACAAATAGTGAATAACCCTAGGTGAAATGGAGAAATGGGGAAAGCAGCAAACTTGACAAGAGAAATAAGTTGAAATCAATCTCAACTATAACTCATAAAATGAAGTCCTCCAAAAATATGAAAGGATGCAAAATAGCAAACCCACATTGGAACATAAAAGTGAAAAAATTGCTAATAGTATCTGGGAAGATGCATGTCAATGTGATATAAATAAACAGCAAATTCAGTAAAGAACCAAATCCCCAAATTGAAACCTCATAAATCCCTAATTCCACAACCAAATTAGATTAGACGAAGAACATAAACAAGAAAGAACCCCTAAAGAGAGAAAGGAAGGGTACCTGGAGGAGATATTGGAGGTGGAGGAGAAGAAGGAGAGGAAGGCCTAGTCATTCTTGCTTCAAGCTTCAAGCTTTCTTGCTTCTCCGATGAATCTTGGAGAAGGAGAGCTGACGAGCATTTTCCCCATTGCTGACAAGCATTGCTCCATCTTCTTCATCTTCGTCGGAAAACCCTACACCAAAGGAGAAACAGCTAGAGAGGCAACACAACGAAGCAAACGACGAGGCAAGGTGGAAGTGAACCGAACGACGGGAAGTGAAATGCGACACGAGAAGACGAGCACGGCGAGGCGATGAGTCCGGCGAGGTCCGGGCGCAATGCGTCTTGGCGGTGGTTTTGGCGTCGAAGAGGCCGCAGCGTTCTCGAGGGAGGGCTTTAGGAGGGGAAAGCGATCTTTGACTGGCCAAAGAGGTTTTACAATGAGTGGGCATGGGGACCATCACGTGAAATTTAGTAAAGTTGAGGGACCTTACGTGAAAAATAGCACACTTTGGACGAAAAGTTCATTATTTCTTTGCCACGTAAGCGATCCTCGTTAGCATCTTTGAGTGTCGGTAATGACCGCCATACGTCAGGCTATGTTTAACGGCAAGAACCTTGCAAACGAGGACGATTTTGTTATTTTTTCAAAATTGGGGGACGATTTTGTTACAAAATAAAGTTGAGGGACGAAAGTGAAATTTCTCGAAAGTTGAGGGACGATTTAAGTAATTAACCCGAAAGTGACATTGGAAAATTGGAAATATTGATAACTTAGATCAATTCAAATCTTATGTCTCAAACTAAATTTAAATATAAGGAATTTAGAACTAGGTGTTCATTAAATTTAAAGTTTAATAAAATCAATTAATTTCTTAACCAGAAAATCAATGTTTTAGTTACATTACTTGATGTATATGATGTATTTTTATATTTATTGTCTTTGGTTTTAATGTTGGTATGAGTGATTAATTTAATATAATTAATAATAATTATGCAAAATCTATTATAGGGTTGTTGGTTAGGATACTCGGCTCTTAACAGGGAGACTTGGGTTCAAATTTGACAACGAATTGTTTTTAAATATTAAAAAAAAAAAAAGAATGATGGATCATGATCCGCCGTTGTATCAGATCTAATGCCAGCCATGCCCGATACCTTGAAAACAAGGACATTTAGGTTATTGTTAATTAATCCTATTTCCAAAATTTATGGTTTCCTCCAATTTTTTAAAGGGTTTAACCATAGGTGAAAACCAGAGATAGTGTGTATCTACGATGTGGTTGGAAAAGGAGTGTGGAACACATACAACTTAATGGTACTAGAACGATATAACATATTAACCAAGAGCAGGCGTCCCCTCTCCAATTACTGTAGCTGTGGGTTGTTTAGATTTCCGGTGCTGATGTATATTGATAGGGATGAAAATAGTAAGACATGTGATGGTCATTTGAACAAGCCATATGTCCAGATAACAAACCCTTCAAACTACCAACGTATTGGCCTATGATCAAAACTTTCCGATATGGTCCTCCCGTTCTATCAGATCGTCCCGATATAATATACGACCCATCCGATCCGATCTATGATAAGAGTACTACTTACCATTCAAGACTATGGATCCACTTCAGCCTACCGATATGACTCATTGGGCACGGAAAGAACCCCCTCTAGGCCAACACGCGTCCACCGATAAAAGCATGCCTCTGGCGAAAAATCTATTCGCGGTTCGGGTCTTACAGAAGAATACGGTATGAAGCGTACTGTCCTTACAGAAGAATTACGGTGACAACAGCTTCGAATCAATTAGCTAATGACTTAGGCTGGAAGCTTAGCTGACAAACATGTGCTTAAAATAAGAGGCGTGTTTGACACGCAACCCGCACCTATAAAAGGCGGTAACCACAGTTCATTTGGACAAGTTGAAATTATAGCCACTTTGGAACTAGGATCTATTCTCTCTCTTTCTCTCTTTCCCTGTTCGTGGATCAACTGTAAGATCATCTGTAAACTTCATGATAGTGAGATCTCTTTCCCGTGGTTTTTTCCCTAATAATTAGGGGGTTTTCACGTAAATATGGTTTCTCTCTCTTTTTGTTTGAAGTCTTGTTGATTTTCTTCTAAGATAACCACTAAATCTCTATAAATTCAATTGGGATCTCAATATCCCGATTTTTTATCGAGAGATCCCTATCTTTAATCACATCTATCTGGCGGCTCCACGTGTATGAAAAATATTAAATATTCACAAATATAAAAATACATACATACAGATATATATATATATATATATATATATATATATATATATATATATATATATATATATTCAAAAAATATTTTAAATAATCTTTTTTCAGAACTAAATATAAAATAATATTAAAAATATAATCACAAGGATAATAATGGTTTTTTATGTTACACAAATAAAAATTACCTTCCCCACTGAAATTTGTATATTTTTAAAATAATTTTATTTTATATTATTTGATTAAATGACTGTAGAACCTGTATAATAATTTTTTGTATTCTACTTTGATTAAAATAATATAAATATTTTTTAATAAGAGGATAATTTTGAGTGGTTAAAATGTCATATAAATTAACTTTCTTTCCAAAGCAACTTTTTTTTTTAAAAAAAAAGAGTTGGGCCTCTCTTTTTGTTTTTTTTAAAAAAAAATGAGAGTTTGAGGGCCCCATCTCTTATGCGCTGCTATGCATGACATTATTAAAATTAAAAAATAGTCTAACAAGTATGATTAAGCACGTGCACAATACGGTTAAATTTACTTGCACAATTATTTGTTACTTCTTTTCCAATCAAAATTATGACTGGCGGTACATGTATTACAGTATTAGTGCTTTTGATCCCATGACTGCAACATATATCAGGCACGGGTCTCTGGAATATTCTAATTACAGAAAAGAATTAGTTAAGATAGTTGATGTTTTGTTGTCATTAATTATGTTATTGGAAGAATAAAAGAATTTCTCTTGTCAGTCCCCTCTTCAAAGTTCGTTGCCATATTTAATGCTTTTCGCCACAATGTCTGCGGTCCTCGTCAGCAGATCAGACCAGTTCCTGCCAGAAGGAACAGGTGAGAATTAAACAATGGAAGCATTGCATACGCGCACACACAATAAGTTTGTTTATGAAATTAATTATGAGCAAAAATAGTAATAGGCTTATAAAACTGTTTTTAGCTTCCTGAGATGATACAGTTTTTTTATTCTTGTGAGTATAAAGGTCTGTATTTTACTTTCGATCAGCTCAAGCTTATACAATATTATATTTCAGGTCTTACTTATTTTTAGTATATAACTCTGCAAAAATCTATATTTATATATATTTTTATAAAAATATATCTAAATATATACTTCTGAGGAAATGAAAATGTTACCCTCCTAAATTACCCAGCTCTATTGTCTCTCCTTCTCACGGGCACTCTCTCTAACGTCTTTCTCTTGTCTTTTTTATTTTCGATTCAAATGATATAGAAAGAAGGAAAGTCAAAGAGGGAAAAGCAGTTGGGGGGAGAGAGGAAAATTTTTCTGTAAAGATGGAAGGGAATGAGAGGAGGATGAAAATTTTGTTTGTCGAGCAAGAAAAAAGATAAAGAGTTGAATTTATATAAACATTTATGTTTTGTTGGAATATATTTACCAATATATTAATTTTTATGATATAATGGATTTTTATGGTATATATATATATATATATATATATATATATATAGGGTGGAAGACTGGAAGGGGAGCAGTTGGTGGTTACCCGCTCTGGGAGTCGAAGGAAAGGCCGACCGTGTCCTTGGCTTCTTGAAGAGCCTTGTTGAACCTAGCCAATGTTTCAGGGGAGTGGGTGAGGTCTTCTTGGAGGCGGAGACTGGATGGCTTGACGTCGCAAAAGATGGGGATGAGCTTTTTGCGGGACTCGACCATCATGGTAAGCTCGTGGAGGCAGTAGAAGGATTCGCAGTAGCGAGGGGAGAAGATGGCGATCCCGACCTGGCAGCCAAGCACAGCCGAGTTGATTATTTCATACAACTTGTCCCCCGGCTCCATGGTCCGATTGTCCAGGAAAGGCCGGAGGTTCAGCTGCACCAGCCGGTCGTACAGCAGCCCCGCCACGCTCCGTTTCGTGTCCACACCCCGGTGGTTTATGAATACGTCACAGCACCGCTCATCAGCAAGGGACTTCGCCTGGCCACGCTCCGTCTCATGAGCACCCACCAGGGAGCGTGTTGCTGCGACGTCCATTGTGCTGGTTATAACTCTGCAGGGGGAAACGAATCTGGGCATGGCACGGCACAGCACAGCAGCCATATCTATCTATCAATCTATCTATCTTTAACCTTGGCTTCCTTAATTTGTTGTGGCAACTCGCGACTGGCAACTGGGAATTAATCGTTGGTGGCCTCTTCATTTGTTACGTCCATGTGTATATATATATATGTATACACACACATGCGTGCTTTCTATTGATTCGTGCGTATGATATGGTGTCTCTGACTCTCTGGTTTGAAGGAGCGCTTGCTTTGAATGGACGACGGAACATGTGTCAAGGTCGAGTTTTGATTAATTGATTTTCAAGGGGACATGAATTAGACTGCTCTTTGGAGTCCCGACCTGGACTGAGCTGCTATATGTTTGTTTTTGATTTGTTGCTTTTGACGATGTCAAAGGAATTGAAGGCCACCACCACATACAGGAATGATGAAATCAGGAACCTCGGTCTTTTCATTTAATTTGAAAACCTCAAACAGGCAACTGGGCGGGTTAGATCACCACCAGGCAGTCAGGCACCAGGGAAGGGAAGGACCCTCCAAAGACGGAATGCGTATATATAATCTTACTTACAAGATACACTAGTCGCGCCGTAGATAACTCTGGCATACGTCTTACATTCTTGAAATGTGCTCAGCGATACTACCGCACCCAACTTTTTTGTTCAGAATAATAATTATTAATATAATTTGGCTTAATATAGTTCGGGTTTTCCAAATCAGAATAATACCTTCCTTCAATATTAAAAAAATTGGTCAAGATGCGGGATGCAGTAAGACGTTTGAAACAGAAATATCTTCTTACGAAATAAAACCAAGGTAAGAGGAAATGAATTATTTTAAAAGAGATAAAAAAAGAAAAATCTCTAGAAACACTGGATTAGTATAACAACATGTGCGGGTTGAGCTTTGGCATGAGCGACACAGATAAATCAATTTGGACACACCAGGGTTCTGTTACTCACATGAAAAGTCATCCAATTCTGGCTTTGAAGTCAGCAAAGAACGAGCACATATATAGTTCCAGCAAGGCCTTTTACTTTTCTTGCTCAAGAATTATCTAGTCCATGTCAATATATATAGTAATTTCCTCCTTTCTCAATAGTTATATTAATATAGTGATCTACTCATTTTAGGGATCAAGTAAATTTTGATCAATGAGGGACTGTGGTTAGTAAAGATTGAAATTTTTCAAGAGATTTCAGAGAAGAAATCGGTTAGGACAGGACCAATAATTCTTCTTCTTCTTTAGACTTACAAGATCAACACCTTTTTTGAGATCAACTTTTGGGGATTAAACCTTTCCAAGAGAGGAATAGTAAAGAGAAGAGATCCAAGCGGTCATATTAGGGGAGTCTCTAGCACTCAAATTAGCAACTCAAAAGTGAGATGAAAGAGAAAGAGAGAGCATAAAAATTTTAAAAGGTTTTTTAAAAATATGAAACTCAAAAATTAAATTGATTGTTAGATTATTTATTTATCTAATTTATTTGATTGTTTTGATTTTTATGTCAATTGTTCTGTTGAGATATAATGGTTTTCATATAAGTGTGACCATTATTCTCCCAAAACAACTAGTTATTTATATTTATATGGAAAGATCGGATGAAAGTGATGGACCACACAAAATGTGCGTAAAAACTCTAGCAGTCTCTCTGTTAAAATCTTAAAGAATTTTTATTGTTTTTTTTGGATCTTTTCTTTCTTTCTTCTCTAAAAA
Organism: Dioscorea zingiberensis; assembly: GCA_026586065.1. NCBI lineage: Eukaryota > Viridiplantae > Streptophyta > Magnoliopsida > Dioscoreales > Dioscoreaceae > Dioscorea > Dioscorea zingiberensis. Next base: position 79,213 of record JAGGNH010000109.1, on the reverse strand, counting down.
TCAATAGATTCTTTTTTTCTCTATTAATTTTTAGACAACACAAAGTGTGAGAAACGCTCTAGAAGATCTCTCTAAATCATGTAATTAGAAAAGACTATATCGATCAAAATGGGGAGTAAATTGGTGTGTCTTTTTCATTAAAACAAGAGGACATTGAAGTGAGTTTTTATATATTAAAATTTACATCACGCATAAAAAAAAGCCAAAATTGGAGAAGTGATGATACTTCACCTGGCTCAAGGAATGAGATAACACAAGTCCCTAAACCCTAAACCCTAAACCCTAACCACCGAAGAGGAAGAGCGACTCCGAGCACACAGGGATGAGTATGACAACCTAATCAGTATTGAGGAAGACCACTGGAGGCAGTGCTCAAGGATCACCTGGCTCAAGGAAGGAGATAGAAACACAAGTTTTTTCCACTCTGTTGCTAATCAGACAAGGAGCAAAAACTGGATTCACCAACTCACGGAGGATGGACGCAACAGACATCGCCAAAGTGGTGACAAAACATTTCACCAAAGTATTCGGGAGCAAAAGATCAGTCAGATACCACACAGATTGGGCCCAAATGTTCATTGACTCAACTCAGTAGACTTGTCAAGCCTGGACAATCCTTTCACAGAGCAGAAAATACGTACGACCATCCAAGAACTCAAACCGAAGAAGGCGCTCGGACCAGATGGATTCCCAATGAAGCTCTACCAACAAGGGTGGAACTTCACAAGGGATGACATCCTCCAAACCTTCCATGATCTATATGAGGGCACCGCCGACATGGAAAGGCTAAACTGGGCACACATCCTGCTATTACCAAAGAAGAATGAGTCGACCTCAATCGCGGACTTCCGCCCGATAAGTCTAGAAACTAGCTCCATTAAGATCATTACAAAGGTCCTTGCAAACCTTCTACAAGAGGTCATAGAGGACCTGATTAATGAAAATTAGACCGCATTCATCAAAGGGAGATGTATACAAGACAACATCGTTGTCGCTGAGGAGATCATCTACAATATGAAAAGGAAAAGCAAGGCATTAATTAAAGTAGACTTCGAGAAAGCCTTTGACTCTGTAGACTGGGAATTCTTCATCGAAGTACTACATGCGAGGGGATTCGGACCAAAATGGACTGGATGGATCACAAAGATTCTCCACTCGTCAAAATCTAGATTCCTAATCAATGGCAAACCTATGGGATACGTGTGACATCAAAGAGGGCTGAGACAGGGAGATCCACTATCTCCCCTTATATTCATTCATCCTCGTGATGGATGTCCTCACCACAATGTGACACATGCTGTAAGAGCAGGCATCCTTGAGGGATATAGGATGGGAACAGAACAAATCTCGGCCCTACTGTACACGGATGACCTCTTAATCGTCAGCTCGAGTAAAAGAAGCGACTTCAGGACTATGAAGCCATCTTCTACCTATATGAGGGTCTCTCTGGCCTAAGAATCAACTACCACAAAAACGCTCTCATACCCATTATCCTACTAGACGAGGAAGCGAGGACCCTGGCAACCACAATGAGGTGTCACCTCAACCCTCTCCCAATTGACTACCTAGGAATTCCCTTAGCAGGGAGCAGGCCTCGGAAGGAAAATTGGAACAAACTCATCCAAAAGGTGAGAAACAAGCTCACAACATGGAAAGGCCGACTGCTGTCATTAGGCGGACGCGTCACCCTATTAAACTCGGCCCTGTCAGCAATTCGACGGATTAAAGGCATCCGTAGAGACTTCCTATGGAGGGGAACAAACCACAAACTAAAGCATACCGCTCAGTAAAATGGGAAACACTAACAAGACCCAAGGACATGGGAGGATGGGGAATACTAAACCTGAGGGCTTTCAACGAAGCACTCCTAGGCAAATGGTGGTGGCGGTTACTAAATGGAAAAACTGGGATCTGCGACAGGATTATCACACGCACCTACTTCCGAAATTCACCAATCAACCCATATAGGACCACACCTAACCGAGCATCATTTTTTTGGAAGGGAGTTGCAGAGCAACGAGATCTTACCACGGCAAGGATGGGAGCCATTCCCGGATCAGAGAAAACAATACGAATCTGGTTTGACAATTGGATCGACGGACATAGTCCATGTAGAAGATTTCCTGAATTACAAACCCTCTGGATAAAGGCAGATTATACGATTTACGGGGCCCGACAGCTATAAAGAAGAGGAATGGCGATCCTTAGACCAGGGCCCTTGTCGCAAGAGGTAATGGAATTAGTGTAAGGACTACTAGAGTACCTCGCACAAGGAGAAACCCAACAGCTGGACAAAAGGAACTGGACACTCACTCCAAACCAAGAATTCACCGTCAAGTCCCTCTACACCTTCAGAATGGATGGTGGTACGAGAAGTCCTATCCCGGCAACATTCTGGAAACAAGCTTGCCCCCTGAAGGTTAAGTTCTTCATCTGGCTGGCAATGGAAGACAAACTTCCCACACTACAAAACCTAGCGAAGCGAAATTGGCAAGGGGAAAGGACTACTTGCTACCTATGTGATACTCAAGAGGAAACCACCGACCACATGTTCGTCCAATGTCAATACGCAACTGAGATGTAGTCTCACTACACCTAACTCTTTGGTCTTGGGCCTTCCCCCAACAAGATAAAAGACCTATAGGAGGAATCCTCGATCACCAGGCACCTGGAACGAGACCTCTACAAGGGATGACAACTGTTAGTGCTGTCAACCACCTGGAACATTTCGTTGGAAAGGAATAGACAGTACTTCGAAGACAAACGACGCGTTTGTAAACGACTAATTCGCTAAGTGGACTTCCTCTTCCTCTCATGGTTCGACGGTGCTCACGCCACCATGCAGTTACAATCCATGTGCGCCCATATAAGACACAGTCTCACCCTCACCAGGGAAGACCAAGTCCAGAGGCCCCCAGATGCGGACTTTGAGGACGACGACACTGCCGCTTCCTTGATGGCATCATTAGAACCTCTGTAAACCTTGAAAGAATTGTTGTAAAAGCAAACTCGCCCTATCTGTAAGTCTAATTTTTAATCTAATAAAAAAATATTATTTATTCATTTTTATAAAAAAAAATGGTACTTTACACTTCATAATTGAAGCGAGGGAAAGTCAACCGACTTTGATGACTTTCACCTTACTTTCAGTGAAATGACCACAAGGAGTTGGAAATTTATTGAATTGGGATGATAGTGCAGCCTGGTTAAACCGGCCTATAAAATTGGGCCAGACAGACTACATAATGGCAACTGTGAATACTAGAGAGAGAAGGGTTAGGTTTCTCTTTCCATTTCGTAGTGATTAAACTTGAGGTTATGTAGGGGTGAAACCAGCTTGGTTATTCCAACCCATTTCCAAATGTTACGTTTGGTGATACGCACTCAGAGATACCAACAAAGGGCACAGGAGCCGTTGGATCAAGATGACACTGAGGTCGTGATGGCACCGTTGGATCAAGATAAAATTGAAGATGTAGTAGCTGATGGAGGGAATCATCCGAACCATGCAAATGCGGGATCTGAGGATACGCGGAGGGCGCGCAAACGTCCAGGATGGATGAGCGATTATGTGATTGGCTCACAGTAATGGTCATGGTCCTTGTTTTGTCAATTAGCGTATGGCGCTACATTTACTGCGCTTTGTGGCGATATACGTTTAATGCGACCACACTATGTCAGTGGTTGGCCTATGTATGGCAATAAGCGTCGTATTAGGATAGAGTCTGTCCCTTATCATTGTTATAAGTTAGGGTTTGTTGTTGAGTTATTTTCAATGAAAAACTTTGAGATTCCTCTCCTTCTTCCTCTTAAAGTTCTGGGAGCCTACACCCGCTCTAAGTGGTGATATCCGATAAGTCTACGGGCTTATCAACTGGTGCTTTAATTCTTCCACCTCCACACTTCCCATGTTGGATGACGACATTATTGAGGCTCTGAAAGCTCTCCCTGAGGCTTTTAAGAACCTCCAACACCACCTCGACAGACAAACACTCACCGCCCGCCAATCCATGCAACAATATATGACCACCATGGATACGCATTTCGAAGATCTCCGATCCCAGTTCCTGGGTTCAGCAAACACTGCAGAGGGATGTACTCGTTCCACCTCACAACCAAGGCCCCCTGACTTACTGGTAGGAGGGGCGGATCTCAGTCCGGTCCTTCACTCGATGAAGCTCGAAATACCCAAGTTCGACGGCACAGATCCTCACGGCTGGGCTTTTCGCATCGAGGAGTTTTTTGACTTCCATGATACACCGTCTCCACTCCGGCTATGCATCGTGGCTTTCCACAGGGAGGGGCATGCATCGGGGTGGTACCATTGGATGAAATCAAACAACTTACTCACTTCTTGGTCATCCTTCTTATGTAGTCTCAAGCAACGTTTTGGTTCCTCTCTCTTCGAAGATCACCAGGGAGCCCTGTCCAAACTTACTCAAACTTCCACTGTAGCAGAATTCCAAGCCGCTTTTGAAGGCCTCATGAATAGGTGGTGGGCATCTCTGAACCCTTATTTATTTCTTTCTTCATTACCGGGTTGCGACCCGACCTCCTGCAAGAACTTCTTCTGAACCGGCCGCTCACATTGGTGCAGGCCTTCGCCCTCGAACGCGCTTATGAGGCTCGTTGCGAGGAAGCTAAGCTGGAGTCCCGTGCTTGGTCAAAATGGCCACCCCGTCCCCCTATCAACCTACCAGGAAAACCCCACACCGGCCCCACAACTCATAGCAACCATAACACTACCCCACTCCTACCACCAACCCAAAGAACCACCAAAACACCCACTAATCCTATTATCTCCACCCCACCACTTGTACCCATCAGACGCCTCTCACCGATGGAGCTCCAAGAGAAGCGTGCGAAGGGTCTCTGCTATAACTGTGACCAAAAGTGGGTCCATGACCACTGTTGTCGCAGCAAGTTCTTGTTGCTCCTCGGAACCGACGATGACGAGGACCTCGAGGTGTTGCCTGCAGAGCCACCCGCACTGGAACCAGAGCCGGAAGTCCTCACCGGCGATATATCAAGCCTTAACTCCCTGTTGGGCCACGATAACCCACGCTCGCTGCTCATGGTGGGCGAGCTCGTTGGTCGTCCTGTCTGCATGCTGATTGGCAGTGGAAGAACACATAACTTCATCCAACCGGCCATCACTGAATCGCTGGGACTATCCATACAACACACACCACCCTTCCGCATTTATATTGGCAATGGTGACTTCCTCCTCTGTTCTGTCACCTGTCCCCAAGCAACCTTACTGTTGCAAGGCCACTCGTTCACGGTGGACCTTCATGTTTTCCCTATTGAGGGACCGGAGTTGGTACTGGGCATTCAATGGTTACAAACACTGGGCAAAGTCTCCCATGACTACGCCAACCTTACGATGGAGTTCAATTGGGCCGGTGGACCAGTGATGTTACGAGGTGACCTAGCACCAATACCCCGACTGGTCTCACTACATCAACTACAAGCCCTCATCCAACACGATGATCTCTCGGGCGTCTTTGAGTTTCACCAACTTTCAGGAGATCCCAATACCTCATCTACGAGCTCACAACAAACCCAGGAGGATCTGGCTTTTCCATCTGACCTTCCAGGGAGCGTCACACAACTCTTGGAGCGTTATGAAGACATTTTCTCCACCCCTACTACACTACCACCACACAGAGCATTGGACCATCGTGTTCACCTTCTCCCTAACTCCAAACTTGTGAATGTTCGTCCTTACATGTACCCTCACTTTCAGAAGAACGAATTGGAGCGACTGGTCCACGAGATGCTCAACCAGGGCAAGAAGAAGGACGACACTTACCGCTTCTGTGTGGATTATAGAGCCTTGAACGCGGTGACCATTCAAGACAAATTCCCCATTCCAACGGTAGAAGAGTTGCTGGATGAGCTCGACGGCGCCACCACCTTCAGTAAACTCGATCTCCGGTTTGGATGCATGCCAAAGACGTCTACAAAACCACATTTCACACCTATGAAGGCCACTTTAAGTTCCTCGTTATGTCTTTTGGCTTAACTAATGCGCCTTCTACTTTTCAGGCTACGATGAATCGCGTTTTGGCTTCATTCTTACATCGGTTCCCGATTGTGTTCTTCGATGATATACTGATTTACAGTGCTTTACTGGCAGGTCATCTTCAACACCTGGAACAAGTCTTCACATGCTTACAAGCTCAGCGCTTTTACATCAAGCTCTCGAAATGTCTATTCTGTTGCGAGTCCATTAAATACCTCGGCCACCTGGTGACTTAGGCCGGAGTACGAGCTGACCCTCAGAAGCTTGATGCTATGGTAAAGTGGTATGTTCCCACAACCGTTTGCCAATTGAGAGGCTTTATCGGTCTTACCGGATACTATGGCCGGTTCGTCAAAGGGTATGCTTCCATATATCGGGGCTCCTCTTACTGACCTACTTTGCAAGGAGAGTTTTGTATGGACTCCAAGTGCGACCCAAGCATTTGAAGCGCTCAAGAGAGCAATGATGGAGGCCTTCGTCCTTCAACTTTCTAACTTCGACGAGGACTTCATCGTCGAAACGGATGCTTCTAATGTGGGAATCTGCGCAGTGCTCATGCAACAGGGACACCCCCTCACGTACTTCAGCAAACGCTTGGGGTTGCGCCTGCGCTCTGCCTCCACTTACATCCGAGAGCTTCACGCCATCTCTGAGGCTGTCCACAAATAGAGAAAGTATCTTTTGGGGCGTTTCTTCATTATACGCATAAACCATAAGAGCATCAAGACTTGTTTCAGCAGGTGGTCCAAACCCCAGACCAGCAAGTCTATATCAGGAAGCTGCTAGGGTTCCATTTTTGAATTGAATACAAGTCTGGTCGTGCAAATGTGGCCGCAGATGCCTTGTCTCGCGTGCATGAGGAGGACACTCCTCTCACTTGGGACCCACCCCAAGCTACAATATTGATCTCCAGCCGACCTGTCTCTGAACTTCTCACACTATTACGGCACGAGAATACCACATTGGCAGACCTCCTCAAGTTGCACCAGCAGCACAATGAAGGCACACTTCCACCAGTCTACTCAGTCCATGAGGGACTACTACTATACAAGTATCGCTTCTACATGATCCAATCGTTCCAGGACTCAAGCGCCAAACCATCATGCTGCGAGTTCCATTTACGACACCGGCCTCCGGACACTCAGGCATCAAACGCACTCTCCTCAGTTTGTCTGTCACCTTCTTTTGGCCCAAGATGCGCAAAGACGTGGAGGATTATGTAGCTGCTTGCCTGGTTTGCCAGCAAACCAAGAATTCCACCTAACCCCCACAAGGCCTCCTCCAACCCTTGCCGGTGCCGACGTTGGTCTGGAATGAGATTACCATGGACTTTATAACAGGGTTGCCCTCATCCCGAGGCTTCACTGTCATATTAGTCACTGTTGACCGTCTTACTAAGTCCGCCCACTTCGGCGCACTTCCCACTGGGTTCACGGCAACTACAGCAGCTGAATTATTTGTATCCTTGGTTATCAAGTTACATGGGTTTCCAAGCACGATCGTCTCCAACCGTGACTCGGTGTTTCTCAGCCAGTTCTGGAAGAAACTCTTTGAACTTAGTGGGACAACACTCCATTTCAGCACAATGTACCACCCTCAGACCGATGGTTAGTCCGAGGTCGTGAACCGGAGTCTCGAATAGTACCTCCGTGCCTTCATACACGAGAAACCTTCGACGTGGGCAAAGTTTCTCGATTGGGCTGAGTTTTGTTACAACTCTAGCTATCACAGCAGCATCAAGATGACCCCTTTTCATGCTCTGTACGGCCGACCACCTCCAGTCATCCCACTTTACACCGCAGGTTCAACATCTCTGCAGGCTCTGGACTCCCTACTCCTGGAACGCGGGCATTACTCTGAGCGTTTACGCTTGATAATTTACCTTGATTAACTTTCGGATCGCATGGAGCAAAAGGCTAACGAACACCGCCGTGAAATGGAGTTCAATGTTTGCGACCAAGTGTTAGTGCGTCTCTGGCCATATCGACAGACTTCCGTCACTCATCGCCGTGGGTCTCCCAAGTTATCTCAATGTTACTATGGCCCCTTCCCCTTGGTAGAACGCATTGGTGCTCTGGCGTATCGCCTGGAACTGCCTCCAGGGTACCGGATCCACCCCGTCTTCCATGTGTCCATTTTGAAGCAGTTCCGAGGAATTGCCATAGCCCAAGCACCTTACCCTCCCAACGGAACCACGGGTCATACCGCTGGCCCCATCATTACTAAGCTACCGCGATCTGCGCCCGCTACGGACAAGTGTTACGACAAAGGGCAAATTTGGTTGACAAATCACAGTAGGTGGCACGACTCATCACCGGAGAATGCAACATGGGAGGATCTCACTGAGTTCCGCTCTCTATATCCATCCTTCCACCTTGAGGACAAGGTGGTGGTCAACGGGGGAGGGGGGAGCAGTTGATACGCACTCAGAGATACCAACAAGGGCACAAGAGCCTTTGGATCAAGATGACACTGAGGACATGATGGCACCCTTGGATCAGGATAAAATTGAAGACATAGTAGCTGATGGAGGGAATCATCCGAACCAAACAAATGCGGGATCTGAGGACATGCCGAGGGCGCGCAAACATCCAGGATGGATGAGCGATTATGTTATTGGTTCACAGTAATGGTCATGGTCCTTGTTTTGTCAATTAGCGTATGGCGTCTGTTACTCGCCTGTGGCGATGTACGTTTTGTCGACCACACTAATCAGAGTGGTTGGCCTGTGTGCGACCACGCGTTGTATTAGGACAGAGTCTGTCCCTTATCGTTGTTATAAGTTAGGGTTTGCTGTTGAGTTATTTTCAATAAAAAACTTTGGGATTCCTCTCCTTCTTCCTCTTAAAGTTCTGTGAGCCTACACCCGCTCGAAGTGGTGATATCCGATAAGTCTACGGGCTTATCATTTGGCTTGAGCCTTATGAAGGTAGTTCTTAGATAAAATAAAAAATAAAAATAAAGGAGAGAGACTAAAGTAGCTAACTTTATAAAAAAAAAATCATTATGAATAATTACAGACCTTTTTTAAAAAAATATATTACAGATCAAAACTTTATTCTAATTAAAATGTAAATTTATTAAACAACGGGTGCAAAGTAGAGAGGTCAATATAGTAGTTTTTTATTTAATAAAAGGGCTAAACTAGTTTTTTAATCTATGCATTAATTGATAGGTACAATGATGGGATCTATAGATGAATTATATCATAATTAATAATAAACCCCATGATGATGTCATAAATACAAATAAGCTCCTTGGGTCCAATATTTCATCAGTTTTGGGTGTCCTCAAAGCCACTTCTTGGGAGTGTAGTGTGGATTCCTCCCTCTTGAATGCTAGGCTCCTCTTGATGATTGACTATATTGCAATCAGCTTCGACCTTTTGGACGCATGAGCTGCATTAAATCAAGAAAATGTTCAGAATTTAGATGTTACAGATAATTTCCATATAAACACGCTATTTGTTCTGAAAATATCTCCTATTTCGCTCCATTCACAAATTTCAGGTAATGGTTATTATTAGGAGGTGCCACCCTTGGTGAGCTTCCTTGGGTAGTAGGTTGGCAATCGCAGTTCTCCCCTATAGATCTTGTGGCCATTGGGGGATGACATCTAGCTAATATAGCTGTGTAGTGATGTCAAATGCCTATGAAGTAGGGGGCATTAGAGCAGATGTTTTACCATTTTCTCCGCTCCACATAAGTCGGATTATGTTTTTGTTCTTTACCAACTCCGTTTTTTTAGGTCGTCTAAAATTAGAATCTTTTGTTAAAGAGAACGAGCCACGCGAATATCTTGACTTAAATATTATTTATGGTGTTTGGTTGGAGGGAGATTAAATTAGGTTTGACCTTTTGCTTTTTTTCACGCGTCTTTTAATTAAATTTAATTTTTTTTATAAATAATTAATATTCTCCAAAAGTTCTTTGATGCAAGTGTTTATCGCTGCCAATGTAAATATTAGTTTTGCGAACTTGTTTCTGTATAATCGCTAGGGTGTCTGGACATTGGGAATTTTCTTGTAAATTATACCTTCTATAGCAACATTATTGATTAAATTTATTAATATATTTTTTCTTTTTATATGCTTAGATATTGAACCGGATCTTTTTTTTATAAAGCCATATGAAGACAAAAAAATCAATATAGCAAACCCCATCTAGTACGAGATTATGGATAAATTAGTTAAAAATCTCTTTTCATTAACTTTGTTTGAGGGGATACTTTTATGCTTTAACATGTCAAGCTCTCATAGAATTATTTATTATTTATTATTTATTATTTTTTTATTATTTTTTTATTTGTAATGTATTTATCTATTTATTATTATTATTTATTTATTTATTTTTTGGAGAACAACATGAAGACAGAGAATCATATAACCGACCCCGTCTAGTATAGAATTAAGGCTTAGTAGTTGTTGTTTCCTGCTTTTGTAACCAACCAATATTTCTATTTTTGACCAAAAAGGATGGTCAAAACTCATGCTATATGGAGACTCGGGAGAAGGGTCGACCATTGGATCTATCGTATGCAGTCTCACCTTATAATTTGGTATAAGACGCTATTTCCACAACTCAAATTCATGAATTCCAAGTCACATAGTAACAACTTTATAATTGTGCCAAAGTTGGTAAATTTATTTTCACTTATGATTCATTTATTTTATTTTATAAAAAAATATATAAAAAGAGAGGATTAACATAATACATATACTTATGATTGAGTAATTAACTACTAAAATAATAAAACTTAATATTGCTTTATGCTACCTTGGTTTGAAGTCATTTCTCCATGTGGACAAAAAAAATAATGTGACTTAGAATCTGTTTTGATATCACATTTTCCCGGAATAAGATATTTCAAACATTATTGAAAAAAAATTAAATTAAAAAATAAATATTCTACTCCTATTTAAAAAGCTGAAATTAAAGAAAAGTTTGCGGTGATTTTATTCTACGAGGCCATCCCCTCAACTTCCATTTTGACTATTTCTATCCTTTTTCTGTACAATTTTCTTCTCTTCTTCACTTGTCAAACAAGCAAAATAATGCCGCCTCCCCTTGTTAACCAAACATTCGCACAACTATTATTAGTTCAGAGCTTACCACTCAAAGCCCAGCTACAAAAAATTTGCACAATGTTAAGATTAAACACATACAAAAAATTAGCTACTTTCTTAGTGAACCAAGTATGGTTGGCTTACGGTTCCATTTACATTTCAAATAGACGACCCGCTCCAACTTTCTCAAGAGAAATTTGCTGAATGTTTTGCTAGTAAGCCACCATTTCCATCCCAACAGAAAGGATAGAGGTCGGATTCAAGTTATCACCACCCACAAATTGGAAGAATTTGGAGCTGAATCATATGAGACTATTTGTATAACAGATTGTATGCCGGTAAATCACGAATTCGATGGATATCATCCAAAGAAAGTTCCCTCTCCAATTGAATCCTTGTTGCTTGTATCACATCCTAAAAAAAAAACAATGAAATAAGGACAATGTGGAATGGCACATGACCCAAGAATGCAGACCTTAAACTGGAGATAAGAAGCACGCATGGCAAGCCATTGAGCATCCATCATTTGAAACGCTATACAGTATAGTACATCAAAAGCTGCGTCATCCTCTGCAGACAACAAATCAGTTCATGTGACAGGGAGCCAAAGGCCACATTAGTGAAACTGAACAAAACCATTACTTCCCAACATTTTTCTCTCACCAGACAAAATCTTGATGAAGTTCACCCCGGGAAGGGATTTAGGCTTTGCTGTGCAACATGAAACAAGCTTCAGAATCAGCAAGTGTAAATAATTTTTTAGTTTCATCTCATATATATTATTTAATACTTCACAAGGCAGCGGGAGATGAAGTGGGATCTAGTGCACACTGCTATTGTTAGAAGAAAGGACAAGCTAGATGGCCGTAACAATTACTATGTTCTACCTATGATTCTCATCCTCCTGTATCCATTTGGTACTGCAAAATGAATTATTTAGTGCGTGAGAAGAGATTCTTGGTTAAACTAAAGCTAACTTAGCTGTGTTGCAATCCTTCTTATGACCTACAGTCAATCCCATCAAATTTTCTATACCAGACATAATCTTCACAAAATTAGCAGATAAAATACTCATATTTCCAGATAATGAGTACTTAAGTCAAGAGCCACAATAAAGAAACAGTTCTAAAAATGACATCACAATTTGGTTGAAGTTCATTGGTCAGCTATACATCTAGGTGCAACTGCTGCAGTTATTGTTGCAAAAGTTCTTTTTTATTTTGTTTAAAAAAAAAAATTTGAAGGTCCTGGAGGTTGTCTATATGTATACAAGCAACACATACAGGTCTAACATAATCATATAGTAGACTGAACATCTATGATGTATACAGACACCATCACATTTGTTATTGCTGACTCCCCTCTCATGCCACATTACTGCATACATATACCTATTTCTTGATGGTTCTTAATTATAAAGGTAAAAAAGAAAAGAAAACTGCTGACTATGAGAAACATATTCTATTCTCAACTTTGCATCTATGTAGTAACAGAAGGCATATATCCGTCTTGAATTCTAAGGGAATATTTCCTTTATGCAAGGTGGTTTTTCTTCACTGACCTGAATACAGATCCAACATCTGGATTAACATAAATGAAACATTTATGCCTGCAACAGCAAAGGGATATTCCCATGCAGCTCGCATCCCTTCTTGCTTGAATAATATCCTATTATAAGAAGCCTTCATATGAAGTTTGAAGTGAGATATTAGTTGCAACCCAACAGATAAAGTTAATAATAAGGCTAGCCAGCCTTAATTAATTTAACATGCACAAAAGAAAATAGAAAATATGTTTTATGAGAAACCAAATAGAAGATATATGCAGCCTCACCGGATAAGTCCTAGCAAAAAACAAAAGGTTCTCAAGTGAAACAAACCCACAGCCTCTGAAACAAAAGGAGAAAGGTAAAAATGCATTCATAAAACTGATCCACAGGGGTTGTGGGTGCTTTCAGTTATAAACAAATAATGATTAACAGAGAGAAGAAATGCTAAATGTCCACTAATATGACTTATTTAACATATTAAAGTAGTAAACACCGATAAACTTAACTAAATTCTCACATACAGTAAGTCATGTAAAATTGCAATTTGTTTAACGGTAGATCAATTTTCTCTGGACCAAATTCAGAAACATTATGTTCTGCTTGTCATGTCATTCTGCTCAACTGGTTAAATACCATCTCAACAAGAGAATGAGCACATAGGTAAATGTAATTTATTTTTCCAATGGAAAAGGGGACTTTAATGCATGTATTTGTAACCAAGACACATGCTAATGGTATTGCACTGGCTGATAATACTCTCCTGGCCATGCTGGCTTTAACAGAAAGATACCAGAGAACCATTAAGCTAAACAACATAATCATGATTGTAAATTAAACATTAGAGGACCAATATGATGATTAAACATTAATCAAATAACTAGAAATGAACATAAAATACCTTTATTTCTCCTAAAAAAAGCAAATGACTGTTGCAAGAAAATTTTAGGAGACATTGTTTACCGGAAGTCAGTTGATGGATTTGGCCCCTGCCACCCCATATCTTTCCACTGCTCAGATACCAGGCCTGAAAGATTTGTGTCCGGAAAGGAAGCCTGCCACAAGGCCCTGAGAGCTTCCTGCCAGTAAGTCGTAGTTGATGAATGCAAAAGTAAATATACATGATAAGCCGCGAGCAGATGTTAAAATCAATGAAATAAATCAAGATTTGGTGATTTTTACAAGAATAAACCAAGTGCACCAAATAGTCCTCATACCCCAAAGGTGATGGGATATCCCTAATTACACTCCCCCATCTTTTTGAAACATTGTTTTTTTTTTTTTTTTTGATAAATATATATAAACCACCATAATCACGTCTTAGACGTGATTCGAACCCCCTCTCCTTGTGCGAGAAACGTGCTAGCCAACTTTTCTTGTGAAAGTTGGTATCTTTTCCAAACATTGTGATACGACACATTGGAATATCATTAAAGGGTATTAATGTTTGTAAACATATCATTTCATTTAAACTGATTGTCATATCAATTGTACCCATAGGAAGTGAAAAGATGACAATGCATTTATTAATTTGTTCCATATTCCAGTGTCGCCCTTGTATTCTCCCTTTAAGGGGCAATGTAATGACTCATGTTCATTAAACAATTATAATCATGTATGTTCATTAACATACATACACTTACCAATTTACCTCTAAATGAGTTTCGAATTTTTTCAAAAAAAAAAAACCCGGTCCAAACACAATGAAAGAGGTTTGATAGGGTGGGATAGTTTTTCAACCAAAAATATAGTGAGGGTTGAATGGCAGAAAAAGAGAACAAGTAAAGTGGACAAATTTTCACAGTTATTTGTTCTATGTGGAGTTTGTGTCCTGCAGCCCATGACTGAAGCTGGCAGAAAGAAAATTTTGATATGTTCTCTACCCTTTACCAAGGCCAATTAAAACAGTCTTGGGAATAACCAACCAACCACTTCTCTATGGCTGCAGGCTCAGAGATACTGGAAGGGAGACTGGCCGATTGCCACAGGCTGGACTGTCCGAGTGTTTTGCTTTTGTGGTTTTCTGGTGAATTTCCTTTCATGCTTTGTTTTAGACAAGTTGTAGTCCACCTTCTGAGTGGATTTATCTTTAATTTATATTACTGTGATTTCTTATCTAAACAAACTCTCAAAACATAGAGTATATATTCCGATAACAGGAAAAGCACTGGTGCCTACAATCTTCTCAGATACATTCCACTAAGAGGAATGTGTACTATAGCACTAGGCAATAATTATGTATGTCAAAAGTAGTTCAAGGTGACCTGGATGGGAAAGAATTTATACTTGATGATCTGGTCGGGTCTCATCAAAAGGCACGTATAGCCGTCCCTGCAGCCTTTGCAACCTTTGTTCCTGCAAGGAGGCTAAGCAATTCATTATAAATGAATTGTAGAGTATGTACTTGTGCTTCCCTAAACCCCCAAAACTAAGACTTTGTGTTTCAAAAAAAAAAAAAAAAATATGGAAGAGATGGAATAAAATGTGAGTTAAATAAGTTTTCAATTTTTTAAAATTATTTTAGAGGGGAGAAACTAAATTCTTCCAACTTGGTTTTAAAAAAACTGTCGTACTTTATTTTGTTGAATAGGGCATCAGTGACCCATTATTTATTATTTTTTCTCAAAACTCCTTTTTTAAGTGGTCCCATCATACACTGCAAAACATACACTAAATCCCCAATGTCCCCTAATTTTGGTTGCCACCATCTAACACCACCTTGAAAGTACCCGACTGACCAACAGGTTGCTGACCCATCACCATCACACCACTGAGCCCCATGAACTATGTTAATAAAAATAGATATGGAGAAAGTATATGATATTATGAGAAAGGATGGCATAATTGTTGTATTGACCAAGATGAATTTCCTTAGCATTTGGATAATATGGGTTGAAGTATGTATTGAGTCCTCAACTATGGCTTTCATGATTAATGGAAGAGTTGGAAAATGGGTAAAACCTAGGGCTGATATTAGACAAGGGGATCTATTATCCCTTTATCTCTTCATCCTTGTGTCACATATATTAACCAATCTATTGAATAAAGCAGAGGGAATGAAAAGGATTAGGGGATAAAAATCTCTGAATCCTTATATATATCAATCACATTCTGTATGCAAATGATCTTTTGTTATGTACTCGGGCAGCTAGAAAGGATGCTAGAACCCTAAATGTGTTTAGAAATTTTCTACCTACTCACAGGACAGAGAATGAACTTTAGTAAATCGGAAACTTTTTTCCTAACTTGGATTAATAGGAAACTTAGGAGATCAATTTTGAACATTCTAAAATTGTCACAAGGGTAATTCCCCTTTTAAGTATCTAGGGACCTGGATCTCACCTACCAGAATTCGTAAAGTTAAGTTTGAACCAATGATACAAAAGGCTGAAAAAAGATTAGCACATTGGAAAATCATGCACTTATCAATGACCGACAGACTAACCATGGTTAACTCGGTTATTATGTCTTTGCCAATCTCATAGGTTGAGAAGTTAGCCCCAAAATTGAGGGAGGTCCAGGTGTTAAAGATTTGAAGATAATGAAAACTTCATTGCTCTCAAAACATGCACTAGAGATGATAAATAACTCTGATAAAAACTTCAAGTACAAACCTATAGATGTTTAGAATTTCCAAAGTATATTAAGGTATCAAATATTTTCAGAACCTTGGTTCAAATGATTCCAAGGATCAGAGATCACATAAAACAAAATATAATCAAATCTTCTGATCTGGTTCTTGATCATCCTTGGCTATTTGATATACCTATAAAGGTGAAACCCATATTCATTAATATGGACTTTAATTTTACTGATACACATATAGCACATATCACAAATGAAACTCAATGGGATATTGAATTGCTCAATGAAATTTTTTCTAGTTCAATTGTACAAAACACTAACAGCTTATAGGTCAACTGGGAAGATGAAGTGAAAAGATGGAGCTGGAAGGAAGGAAGAGGGGAGATCAACAAATGCAACATTATATGAAGCATTTAGAAATAAAAATCATATGAATGATTGGTTGGGTTGGAAACTTCTATGGAAATTAGACATTGCTCCAAGGATAATTTTTTTTTTCTAGAGAAAATTATATATATATATATATATAAAACTATGTGGTTTCGCCGATTTGCAGAACGGGGACAAAAATTTTTTATTTTGTTTTTATGGTATGTGGTTTCCCCTGCTAACAAGAAAGAAAAAAACCGTCAACAGCGTTAACCCCTGCTTAGTTAGCAAGGGTAATTACGGCAAATCACGTAAAGGCTTGACGTGGCATGAAAAATAATAATAATTAGCTAAGATCTCTCCCTAAATTCCTATTCTTCTCTTCATCTCCGTCCTAACCTTTGTCGCAGGTGATCTTCTGGCTTCTCCACCCATCGTCTCCGCTGACAACTCGATGGCATTTATCATATCTTCCGACCTCTTGACCTCGCCGTTAATCTGGTAATTATTCTCGCCGAAAAATCCCTCATTTCCTCTGATAAGCACCAGGCGCAAGAGGTCAACTACCATGTGGCCGAGATCTTTTTGGACGAACTTAAAGAGTTCCTTCTTATTCCCTTGCAAACCCTAGATACGATTTTGGAACCATTCTTTTCAGTTCTTGAGAAATTTCCATATAAAGTTTTGGTTAATAAGATTAAGAGTAACATTTTTAATCGGTTGCTTAAGAGCATGGTACAATTCATGAAAATGGCAAAAAAGGGGGAAAGTGTGGAGATGGGGTTAGATGTGGAGAAGTTGGAAAGATTGCATTTTTGTTGGGGTTCTCCAAAAAGTTCTTTTAGTTGGCTTCGTCCACTGACACTCTGCATGGTAATAGGAAGGTATTATTTAGATTACATGATGGATTTCTGAAGTTAGAGAAGGATTTAGAGGATGTCGGAGAGACGATTTCCAGTGAAATTTTGATAATTGGAATAAAGGAGAGGCAACGGAGACGATGGGTGGAAAGGCCAGAAGATTGCCGGCGACGAAGGTTAAGGCGGAGATGAAGAGGAGAATGGGAATTTGGGGAGAAGGAAAAACTTTGTCGTCTCAGCTTATTATTATTTTTTTTATGCCACGTCAAGCCTTTATGTGATTTGATGAAATTACCCCTACCAATTAGTTAACCGCTGACAGTTTTTTTCTTTTTTGTTAGTAGGGGAAACCACATGTCATAAAAACGAAACAAAAAAGTTGTCCCCGTTCTGCATAAGGGTTTTTTTTTTTATAATTTTCCCTTTTTTCTATGAAATGCTTCCATGACTAGTTACTAACCAAGAACAACATGTACATTAGGAATATAGGTCCAAATGACCGATGTTCCATGTGTAACCTTCGATTAGAAACTTCTGAACATATTCTACATGATTGCAGGCGGGAACAAAAGCTATGGGAGGAAGTCAAGGAGAAAGCTGCCTAAAGATCTGGAATATACATTAAGGGGAATTAACTGTGGGACACTGGATAATAAACAGCAAGTTAGGAAGAGGCACAAAACTTAACAGAGGAAAAGCTCATTATTGCTAACACTCTTTGGTAGCTATAGAAAGCCAAGTGTAATAAAATCTTTAGGAGTGTGGTTAGCAACCCTGTCATAATATCCAACAAGGCCATCACCCTGGCTAAGTTATTTCAGCAAAGGATTGTTCCAATAAAGGAAATTAGGGTGAATGTGGAAAAGTAATGGAACAGAGAATCATTCAAACACTTACTCTCCACATACTCATCATGGAATGCAGAGGTTTGTAAAGCAGCCCTAGGTTATATCATCATAACTAACTTTTGCATTGCAGAAGCAAAAATTCTGGAGGCCAATTTAATTTTTGAAGGAGAATTACTAGTTCTGAATGAAGGAATAAGAAGGCTAAAAGAAATGCATAGCAGCAGAGCACTAATCCATACTTATAATCAGGGGATGGCCAGAAGCATCCTGCTAGAGTTACAAGATATCAACTTGAAAACAAGGGATGGAATTGAAGACAGTAAAGCTATGTTGAACCCGATTCAACGCTGGGAGATGATACACATTCCAAGAGAAGCTAATAGCTATGCTTGCTTATTAGCTAGAATAGCAAGGGAAATAGAAGATGATATTTTGTTGACTGGTTCGACTTGAACACAAGCATGTTGGCTATGTCCCATTTTGGAGGACATTTTAATGATTTTATTTAAATTATATTAATTTTAATGGATCCATAATGGCATAATTATACTTAATGACATGTGGAGAATATAAAATTATTGGGAAAGGTCAAAGATAAATAAATTTAAATATTATCAAGGTAATGAATAATTTTTTTAAAATTAATTATTTTTGGTCGAGTTTAAAGATTATTTAATATCAGTGGATAGTATGTCCCACTTTATTTTTTTATCAAGAATAAAGTGAAAACAAAAACATGGTTGGTTGTAGTCATAACATGAGAGGTTACCTGAAGAGGAGTAAGGACAAACTCAAGGGGCTTTTCACCACCACCGTTGCGCTTTTATTGGCAGGCGGTAAAAGATTCCTCCAAGCCATGATCTTGGACCAACCATAGCATTAGCTGCTTAATAACAGTGCGCTTGTTAGGAGTTCAGAGGGGACAACAATGCAATAAACACCTCCTATTGTTGTAACTGTTACAACCATTCACTTCAAATGGTTCTTGGGCCATGATTAAGAATTAACAATTATATGAAATAGTTGGAAAACTGTATTAAGTTTGGAACAACTGAAATCCTCAGACTTGATGTCTAGGTTCTAGGCCTACAATGTGTAGAAATTGTGAGAATAACAAGAATTTGAGAATTTGTACAATAGAGTAAATTTTTTTATTTATTTTGTTCCTATCACGGAAGGGAGTGCAAACAATGTTAAAATTATTGCCTTCCTGATTACAATAGGAAGTGGTCCAACCCGAGAGCTTCAGAAGACCGTACGCCCTTTTATTCATATCTCTTTCATAGGAAAAAGAAAAACAGATTTGGCACTGCCTAGTTTCCTAGTCTTTGGTGAAGTTATAAATATCTTAAAATATAAGATATATAAAATATTTAAGTATTTAAAATATTTTATAGATTAAACAAAAATATAAAAAATTTAAATATGTTTGGGTTGGTTTTTTTTAAGAAAAGGGTTAATTCATTTTCAAAGATTTTTTATTTTGTTTCTAATTATTTGAAAATTTGGTTCGATTATAACGAATTAACCAAATGCACAAAATGCAAGCTTTGGGCAGCTGTAGTCAACGTACCTACAACTTGTGTCTTGCTTAAAGCTATAATAAACCGGCTAGGTTTTATGCTCTCTTTGTTTGAGGATTGAATTATACAAAATATATAGAAAAGAAACTGCAGGCTTACATTAATCGCGTACTGAGCATTGAGTTGGACAAGTAGCGGTCGCGAAATCAGTATTCTGTTCCACGCCGATGCATCTTTCTCCGCTAGGGGGTTCAAAGTCAAGACCCCTGCTCATATCCCCGATCATATTAATCAGTTTGCCAAAGGATGTGTAAGGCAAGCAAAATTTGGATTGAGATAATGTGTGGAAACGATCACACGGAACTTGTGAAAAAAAGATGAAGGACGGATTCACCTAAAACCAGACATAGAAGGGCACTGGAGCAGTCTCCGGTTGAAGACGATAGCGGTGAAAGTTGTCGTGAGCTGGTCTCTGTCGGTTTTGGTTGGGTAAGAGGCCAAAGTAAAGCACCTCCGATCCACCCCTCCCGAAACCTAAAAATAACCCCGCATGAACCGCGTCTCCCTCAACGATCCTAAAAAACCGCTCTGCCCTATTTTTTTTGTTTTTTTAATAGAGTCTGCCTATTGGATTAGTCATGCGTTAAAAAAAAATATAGGATAAATTTGAAACAAAATCCATATGGTTTTATTGGGAAAGTGGTTTTTTTGGTTTATAAAAAAAAAGTTGTGATTTTTTAACTTAAAAAAAAAAGTTAACTCCCACTAACATTGTTAAGTTGACAAGGTATTTTGTAAAATAAAATGTTACAAATTACATAAAAATTAATATTGGAGAATAGAAGAACCTGGAACCTGAAGCACCATGAATCAACCTTTGATGATCTGAATTTCAGCTGTTCTTGAGGAAGATCTGAACACCATGGTGACGATGAACTTTCACAAAAGGAATTAGAAAAAGAGGAAGAAGATTGCAGAGGAAACAGTGAGAATCGAATTCATTCCTCTCATGTTACATTAGTGTTGCTTATATACACATTGTAATTAACTAACTAATGTAACTAATTAGCGCTAACTATTACAATTGTGTACATTTCTCATTGTAATACACGTCGGCACAAGTTGTCCACATCGGTAACAAACTATCATTTACATTTACTCCCCCTCAAGATGAGCATGTATGTTAATAATGTTCATCTTGCCAAGTTTGTGAAATATTGCGGTTTGTAATGCTTTAGTAAATAAGTCACTAATCGCAAACATGAAGCAACAATACCTTTGGTTGTATAATTCCAGAAGTTACTTTCTCCCTTATGAAATGACAATCGATTTCAATGTGTTTTGTCCTCTCATGGAAAACAGGATTTTTGCAGATGTATATGGCTGATTGATTATCACAATGTAGCTCTACTGGTAATTGTAATTGAATATTGAAATCCTGTAAGAGAGAAAGTATCCATGTAATTTCACAAGTAGCAAATGCCATAGACCTGTATTCTGCTTCTGTAGAACTGCGAGCCACCAAGGATTGTTTCTTTGATCTCCAACTAATAAGTGATTCTCCAAGGAAAATAGTATAACCTGAAATTGATCTCCTGGAATTTGGACATCGGTGATCAACTGTCACAATATGCCTTTAATTTCAAGGGAGATTGTGCAGACAAAAATAATCCCTGTCCTGGTGCTCCTTTCAAGTATCTTAAAACTCTATTTGCAGCTTGTCTATGTAAAATTGTTGGTTTTTCCATGAATTGTGATAGATTTTTATGCTTTGCATAGACAATGCTCTGGTCTAGTAAAGGTTAAATACATGGTCTCCCAACCAATTTATGCGTATTACATTTGCATTTGCCAATTTATCTTGATCAGTAGCTAATAAAAGCTTGTGATTTGGATCAAGAGGAGTTGAGATTGGTTTGCTATCTAGATAACCATAATCCTGTAACAGATCCAATGTATATTTTCTTTGACACAATGTCAATCCTTTTTGAGATCTTGCCACTTCAATACCTAGGAAATATCTGAGATTTCCTAAAACTTTCAATTTGAATTTTCTGCTCAAAAATTGCTGCAAATGTTCTACTGCAGGTTGAGAATTACTGGCTATTAGTATGTCATCAACATACACCAGTAAAGCTAAGAAAGTATTTGAATTAGACTTTGTAAATAAAGAGTAATCAGATTTACTCTGCAGAAATCCATATTCCAACAATGCTTCAGTAAATTTCAGATTCCATTGCCTTGAAGCTTGTTTCAATCCATAAAGGGATTTTTGTAATTTACAGACCAATGGAGAAATGCCTTTATAGTTTGCATACTCCCCCTTTACTGTATAACCCAGAGGTAGTTCCATGTAAACAGTCTCTTCTAGTTCACCATTTAAGAAAGCATTGTTGATATCCAATTGCAACAGAGACCACCCTTGAATAGCTGCTAAGGCAAGAAATATTCGAACTGTGTTTTGTTTTGCAACTGGACTAAAAGTATCTTGATAATCCAGTCCTTCTTGTTGGCTATATCCTTTGGCCACAAGTCTGGCTTTATACCTTTCTATAGAACCATCTGAGTTGAGTTTGATTTTATAAACCCATTTACATCCAATTGCATGATGTTCAACAGGCAATGGAACCACTGTCCATGTTTTATTTTCTTCTAGAGCAATTAATTCAGCATTCATGGCATCTTGCCAACATTCAGATTTTACTGCTTGATGATAAGTTCTTGGCTCTTGGATAGAAGTGAGAGCAAGAGTAAAGGCTTTATAAGTGGGTGCTAAAGAAGAAGTGGAAAGGTAATTGGATATTGGATATGGAGTTGAATTTTTAGCTAGGTTTATTTTGTAAGGATGCTGGTAGTCATTTAAGTATTTAGGTATATTGGTGATTCTAGTACTTCTTCTAAGAGATTGAGGAGGTGTTGGTATAGGTTCAGATAAGGTAGTATTTTGTATAGGTGCAGAATGTATATGAGATGAGTCACAAAATGTTTCAGAAGATGAGTGTGATGATGTAGGTGGAAAAGATTCTTGATGAGCAGTGGCACTGTCAAAAGAATTCATAGTATTGGATTCAAAATTAACAACAGATGGGGGGTGAATAGAAGAAAAATTAAATAATGATGATGGGGTAGAAGTAACTGAATCAAGTTGAAAAGTAGAAGGATAAGAAAAAGGAAAATTTTCTTCATGAAAAACAACATCTCTAGAGATAGAAATAGAGTTTGTTTTAAGATCAAACAATTTATAGCCCTTGACTCCAACAGGATATCCTATAAAAATACATGCTGCTGCTCTTGGTTCAAATTTCCTCCTGTGAAAAGGAAGAGTGGTGGCAAAACATAAGGACCCAAACACTCTAAAATGATCATAGGTAGGTGGGCATTTGAAGAGTGACTCATAAGGAGTTGTAAAATTTAGAATAGGAGTTGGAATTCTATTGATAATGTATGCTGCAGTAAGAACTGCATGACCCCAAAATTTTAAAGGAAGGGAAGCTTGAAATAAAAGTGATCTAGCAACCACAAGTAAATGTTGATGCTTTCTTTCAACAACAGCATTTTGTTGTGGAGTTCCAACACAAGAAAATTGATGAATAATACCCTTATCAGCAAAGAATTGTGGCAAAGCAAATTCTGAACCATTGTCAGTTCTTATTTGCTTAATACTAACATTGAACTGATTTGCAATCATATTATAGTAGGAGGGAACAATAACCGAAACATCAGATTTTGATTTCATGAGATATAACCAAGTCATTCTTGTGAAATCATCAACAATGGTAAGAAAGTAATGATATCCTCCTATAGCTTCTACTGAGTATGGACCCCAAATATCCATGTGAACAAGTTCAAAAGGAAATTTTGTGTCTTTTACATGTATAGGAAAAGGCAGTCTTTTCTGTTTTGCTAAAGGACAAACATAACAAGAAAAATCATCTTTACAATGAATTTGTGGAATTTGTTTTATTCAAATGTTTTGATTCTATCAAGAGAAACATGTCCTAATCTGTAATGCCACAAGTCAATTTGCTTAGAGCTGGCAGCGGAGTGAACATTGTTAGATGAAACAGGATTTTGATGCAGACACTGTATTGGTGGAGATTGCTGAAGAATGAATAAGCCATCCTTGAGCTTCAAAGAAGCCCGATCATTGTCTTATGCAGACAAATCACGGATGAAACAATGAGAGTGTGTAAAAATAAGCTGACAGGAATTGGAACGAGTAAATTTACTCACAGATAGCAAATTGTAAGTAAATGTAGGAACATGTAGAACTTGTTGTAATGAAAATTTTGAGTTCAATTTACTTGATTGCCAATGTGCTCAATGGGAGTTTTGGTTCCATTAGGCAATTGGACAAACAAATTATCTACTGGTTGATAGGACTCAAAAAGGTTTAAAAAACCACTGATGTGATCGGTTGCTCCGGTATCTACTATCCAAGAACTTGAAACAGAAATATTATAAGCAGTAGAAATCAAGGAAGTGGTACATGAGGGCATACCAGCTGCATTAGACCTTGGTTGAGTAGGAGTTGTCTGTGAAGATGGTTGCTGTTTTGAATTTTGGACATTGAGAAGTGTCATCAGCTGTTGCAATTGTTCTTGAGTAAGAGTGACATTGTTTACTACATTTCTTGGAGCAGCAAGAGATAATTCTGCATTATGAGAAGCTGAATTATTTTCAGCTGTGACAGTAGAGACATGTTGTCCAGATTGTATACTTGCAGCTTGAGTTTTGGATTTTGTAAACTTGAAGTTTGGAGGAAATCCAATGAGTCTATAACAATTCTTCTTCAAATGTCCACTCTTTCCACAATGATCACAAATCAAGTCCTTCTTCCTTTTAGCATTAGAAAATCACGCCGGAAGTGTTGTCGATTAAAGGGGAAGAGTTTGTATATATGAACTTCTTTGTGTTTCTTCTCTTAAAAGCCCGGATTGTATACTTCATCCAAAGTTGGAAATGGTTTCATAACCATAATTTGAGATCTTAGATTTGAGAATGAATCATTTAATCCATTCAAAAACTTAAACACTGCGATCCTTTTGATATTGATCAACAAATTTCTGAAAACATTCAAATTTGCATCTTCCACATTGACAGTAAGGAAGTGGTCTATAGCTCTTTAATTCTTCAAGAATTCCAGTCAACTCTGTGAAATAACTATCCACAGACTTTGTTCCTTGTGCTAAAGAATACAAGGCTAGCTGAAGATTGCAAATCTTTGTTTCATCTGGTTGAGCAAATCGTTTCTTTAAAGTTTCCCAAATCTTTGCAGCAGATTGGAAATAGAAAATTGTTGAAGCAATATTGGGAGAAACTGAATTGAGTAGCCAGGCAACAATCAAATTATTGCATCTAATCCAGGCAGACCGAAATGGATCAAACTCAGATGGTTCTTGAAGTGATCCATCAACAAAACCAGTCTTGTTACGGATTGAAAGTGCTAATAGAAATGACCTACTCCATGCAGCATAATTGGAAGCTGAAGACAACTGAGGATTGATGGCCAAAGAATTATGATGATCAGAATGATGGATATAAAATGGTGAATGTAGATCCTCGAATGGGGATTGAATTCCAAAATCTTGATTTCTAGATGAATTGAGATGAGGATTAGTAGGATCTTGAGCATCTTGAGTTTCCATTGATGAGAAAACTCAAGAAAACAGTGAGAAAATGATGAAGATGTGGAGAATTTGAAGTGGATGAGGAGAAAATTCTAGAAAAACACAGCTTCAGAAAACCCTAGATCAAACCTGGTTCTCTGATACCATAATAGAAATACAGATCAAGATCCATGCTGTATATTGGAGAATAGAAGAACCTGGAACCTGAAGCACCATGAATCAACCTTTGATGATCTGAATTTCAGCTGTTCTTGAGGAAGATCTGAACACCATGGTGACGATGAACTTTCACAAAAGGAATTAGAAAAAGAGGAAGAAGATTGCAGAGGAAACAACAGAATCAGAATTCATTCCTCTCATGTTCTGTTAGTGTTGCTTATATACACATTAATGTAATTAACTAACTAATGTAACTAATTAACTGCTAACTATTACAATTGTGTACATTTCTCATTGTAATACACGTCAGCACAAGTTGTCCACATCAGTAACAAACTATCATTTCTGTTACATATCCCCGATCATATTAATCAGTTTGCCAAAGGATGTGTAAGGCAAGCAAAATTTGGATTGAGATAATGTGTGGAAACGATCACACGGAACTTGTGAAAAAAAAGATGAAGGGCGGATTCACCTAAAACCCGGACATAGAAGGGCACTTTGGAGGCGATCTCGGGTTGAAGGCGATAAGCGGTGAAAGTTATGCGTGAAATTTGGTCTCTGTCGGTTTTGGTTGGGTAAGAGGCCAAAGTAAAGCACCTCCGATCCACCCCTCCCGAAACCTAAAAATAACCCCGCATGAACCGCGTCTCCCTCAACGATCCTAAAAAACCGCTCTACCCTATTTTTTTTGTTTTTTTTAATAGAGTCTGCCTATTGGATTAGTCATGCGTTAAAAAAAAATATAGGATAAATTTGAAACAAAATCCATATGGTTTTATTGGGAAAGTGGTTTTTTTTGTTTATAAAAAAAAAAGTTGTGATTTTTTAACTTAAAAAAAAAAAGTTAACTCCCACTAACATTGTTAAGTTGACAAGGTATTTTGTAAAATAAAATGTTACAAATTACATAAAAATTATCCAAAATTAGATTTTTTTTTTGTTTTTTTCAAATCTCAATTGGTTTGAGAGATAAAACCAAAAAATGGACAAAAATGTCCCTACCAACTAAGCATAGGTTAATACCATTAATAGGAGTTAACAGTTTTCCATTTTTTAAGGAGAAACCACAAGATTTTTTTTTAAAAAAAACCATTTTCCTACATGGATTTTTTTTTTAAATTTACCCATAGATATATATATATATATATATATATATATATATATACACGTGATATTAAGCGGTCTGCCGGATCACTATGCATTCCCAGTCGCCTCTCGTTTGGCCCCCTGGAGTATGTTTGAAGGATTTTCAACCTATGGGAAGATCATCGAAAAATAAGCTAACATGTCCATTTTCATACAATTTGGTAACCGTTTGGTCCTCTCACTTAACGGTTCTTATTTTATAAAAATCTGAACGGTCCTGAATTTCAACCATTAAGTGGGAGGACCAAACGGTTACCAAATTGTATGAAAATGGACATACTAGCTTATTTTTTTGATGATCTTCCCATCTGTACGATTGGAAATCTTTCATTTTTTTCATTCATTAGCTTGCACAGTGTTTTAACCAAATCCAACCATATGGATGGAAAGAACATCGAAAAATAAGCAAGCATATCAATTTTCATACAATTTAGGAACTTGTAGGATCTTCATCTTAACGGGTGAAATTTTATACGGTTGGAATTTCACTATTTAATATGAAGACCCTACAAATTCCTAAATTGTATAAAAATTGACATACATGCTTATTTTTTCGATGTTCTTTCAATCCATACGTTTGGATTTGGTTAAACACTGCAATAAGAAATGAATGAAAAGGATGTCAAACTAAGTAAGGCCAAAAATAGTGTGTCCCATGATCCTAACGCTCTCTCTATATATATATATATATATATATATATATATATATATATATATATATAAAATTAAATAAAAAATATATAATAATTAAATAAACAAATTGTCGTGGAAATAATAGGTTTGTTAACAAATGCAAATTTGAATAAATATATTCATTTTATTTACACCATTAATAAAATTTAAATAATTCAAAATATTAAAATTTTATTATCTTTAATTACATAATTCAATAGATTTAACTAGCAAATCGTTCTTTGCATTGATCATGATTTAGAAATAAAATATAAAATTAAATTAAATATAAATAAATAAACCCCTGAGCAATATAATGGCTTTGTTAATGTATATTAAAATTCAATACATGATGCATAACTTTCAACAAATTTGAAATTAATGTCAAAAAAATCAATTTTAAATCATTTTAAAAAAAAAATTAAATTTTAAAAGCAATCAAAATTTTTTTAAAAATAAACCTATATTTTTTCACCCGCTTTTGTTCCAAGCCACTCACGTATATCCTTGGGATTGAGTTGAACAGATCTTAAAATTTGAGCCGGAGACTTTCACAAAAAAAGTTGGCTAATATATTTCACGCCTCAGACCCATGTCCAAGCACGTCGGCAGACCGGCCGCACCTAAACAGGGACAAATCCCCACCTAGATGCAAGGCCTCAGGTTCCCGATGTAAATCATAGTAACAACGGAAACAATGATAATAATCATAATAAAATAATGAGTTTATACAACTCCGAACAAAGGTCCAAATAGTCACCACTAATGTTATCACTATCTCAATAAAAAATGTGGTTTATCCACTTTAATAAAAAAAAATAGTCACCACTAGTGTCAACAACATAAAACCATAATACATGTCCAATCGCTCACTCTCACAGAATAACAAAAAGAGGTACGCAAACCTCAATAACTGTAGTGAGCAACTACTCAAGAATCCCCCGCCTACGCCTGGTCCTGAACTTGCTTGTCCCTTGAAAACATGTCAACAAGTGCATGAGCCAAAGTAATGTGGCGGGAAGCCATAATCAATGATCCAAGCAAGTAAATATCAACAAGTAGAATATTTACAGTAAAGTGGAGTCACAACAAGTCATGCATCTCGCAGGCATATGGATACTGTGGTATGACTTAACACGGCCGTCGCCAGTCAAACAGTCTATACATATATCAGCCTAAGCTGAAAAATAGTGCTACTAAACATACATATGCATATGGCCAGTGTATAAGCCCCACTGGAGGGCCTATAGTAGTCCCAGATTATGAGCCCCCCTAGCAATGGGCCTGAAAATAACTCCGGGGAATGAGCCCCCCAGTACAGGGCCCAAAATAAATATCATGTCGTGCAAGTGAGATGCATACAACAGAATATACAACTAATAAGAGGCTCAAGAAGATCAACATCTTCGAGCAAATAGCAACCATGCAAAATCTCAAAGAATGGCACATAAAGAAACCAAGGGCATTCATAAGCCTTGGCGGAGCGGACATAAGGGTGGGGCCCGCGCACACGTAGGTGCTGGGAGCACCCACCACAATCACTGCTCACACTCCCACAAATGTGCCCTCACCCACAAATTGAACCTAAGACCTTTTGGTCGTTGGAATTCTTGCGGGGACCGAGATACCAATAGACCACAATTGCCCTTATTTTTTTGCTCCCCAAACATTTGCAAGAGTCCTATTTTAAAGGGCTGTTTTTAAGTGGTTTCAGCCAAAACTACAATCCCAGCTGGCCATTAATATTAATTTCAACCAAAATTTAAAACTATAGTAATGACAAGAGGCTCAGTATATTCAATCCACTAATTCCTCCAACCAAATATATAGCTAGAGATCATTCCCAACAGGAATAAATCAAACACTAAAAGCCTGAAACTTTAAAGGATTGAAGTGAGTGAATGAAAAACTTATGAACCAATGTGTTATTATATTGAAATAACTTGCAACATTTGTAACCTGGAAACTCTATGAATGTTAGAGCGTTTGTGACGTTGATTCACTAATTATGATGTCTCTTTAATGAAATAAATGCTAGAATAAAATGAAGTTGAGCCTAAACCAAATAATGATAAAGCCATCTCCATCTAAAATTTTTAACAAAAGAATAGAAGAAAAAGGAAAGTTTATCTTCATCAATTTAACTAACCAATAGACTGATAATTCAAAAGTTTGGGCAAAGATAAATTTTTAAAATTGAGTTAACACAGATTCAATGTCATGCATTTCAATGTAACAAGTAGTCAGTCAGTAGCTTAATTATTAAAACTAGGTATTCAATGTCATTAAATCCATCCCAATTTTGCTCTAGAGATTTAATTTTCATATAGAGCTATCACCTACAGTTTGAGTTTAAGAGAATTTTAGCAACTTGTTTGTCTATAAAAAGATTGAAAGATGAACATGTCTGGCCTCTTTGATTTGAAAAAAAATTACATTCAATTACAAGACCAGGATAATTTAATAAGGCACAAAATAGTTAATGAAGATTTATATAAAGAGGCACGTGCAATGAATGACACATATGCAAGTTCAGCAATGAGGAAAGAGAATATTTTTCTCACCGCATAATATGAGGTAATGAAGATACAGGAACGTCTTTGTATGTGTAGGAATCATAAGGGGACCTTTGTCTTGCTCCAATCTCTTGTGCACATAAACTCACTTGCACTTGATGTGATGTATGTATGGTAAAATTTCTAAATTAGTAAAACAACCATATGCACAACCAAAAGGTAAAGCTATCAACTCACCATGGAATCAGAAGCATGAGCTTGGAAAGAGAGGCAGCTGCCACGGTCCAAAAGAGTAGGCTGCAACAGATGACAATAGGAGGCATTTTAGTAATATGCTTCCAAAATAGTCCCCATGTTGGCTAATCTGTGATAATGTAGGCACCCACTCCTATGGAGAAGAGGTAATTGAGGGATAGGAACAACATAGCCGCTATATCTGAATAATTTATAACATTTGAAGGAAAAAGTCATTTTCCAGCTAAACCAGGCCAATATGGAAACCTCCTACTGAGCGATTGTATGCAATAAGCCAATGACAAGTTCGATATGTGAATTTTCTCTACATGAATTTGATCATTTTGCTTAGGCCTTTCGGTCATGAGCTTATATTGCTCATATTAACATCCAGTAGAGCATCGGAAGATTATATGTTGCATTATCAACTTTGGGAAAACAATTACACTAACAATCATTTATCTTAAACATCCATCATTATCTTCAAGTGAAAATTGACAACATAATTGGTAAGACTCCCTTGTCATATGTTGGACAAGCATAAAAGATAAAGCAATATAAAACAAAACAATTTCACTTTAGCAGAATTTTTTTTTGTTTTGCCAAAAGAATTTATTCTTCTAAAGAAAACAAAACTTTATTTACATAAATGTTACATTTAAAAACCAAGCTTTGACTTATGTAAGATGGAAACCAAAGCAATTAGAGAAGACTTTAGAAATGAGTATAGGCGCTCAAATCATGTAGCCTAGAAAGATTAAAATGTTTGCAGGGAAAACAAGATATACATACTCAATCAGTATTACGTAGTAAAGACGGAGCATGCACCTAGGCCTCTTACAGGGAGTAAGATCTGATCAAGTAGAGTATACCGAGAGAATCTTTGGTGCGCATCTTGATAGTTGAAAGCATCTCAATTCTATGTCCCAAACTCAAGCTCACACACTTCTCTAGTGATGAACAGAGTGATTCAATCTGCAGCTTGCCCCAAAAGCAATCTCCTTCAAGCTTTGCTGGCAGGAAAAGAAAACCAGTAAGCCATCTGAAGAAAATACTTGAACAACTCAGGAACCAATAATTGTGTGTCAAAAGCAATTGATAAACTTATGCAACATAAAGATTCATGCACCACAGCATGTGGGAAAATAAAAAATTTCAGTTATCTAGCAAATAGTGTTTAATGTACCCAAGAGTGAAATATCCATATGGAAAAGCAAATTCATAATGAATTAAATAAAACAATAAAAACATAATTAAAAAAAGGGATAAGAGAATAATAGCAATTAGTCACAGTATATGATTACCTATATCAAGTACTCACAGTACACAGTAAAACCACTATTCAACAATAGAAGTTTCTTACTTGGACAAGAAGCTAATCCAACATTATCCGTCAATAAATGATTCACAATGGAAGTACCTTTAGGTTCCCCTGAAGAACATAGAACTTGCAGTTCAAGGCATCAAGGAACAATAATCAGATTTATCCAAGTTGCATCAGTACCAATCTCATTAAGCAATATACCATAAGAAACAAAAATGAGAGTGAGACTGCCAATTTGACTATCAGCTGATAGCTTCTTAATCTCAAGGATAACAAAATTTGCTTCAGTTTCATCTCTCTTCCCAAGTTCATTCAAACTCGTCACCACACAAGCACGATTGAGCCAATAAACTGCAGAATGCTGTATGCCATCACATCAGCGATGATATGTGCACACCAATAGATGGAATAAACAGAAGAAAATGGATGTTAAGGGGAATGAAACAATTCAACAACCTTCTAAAAACAGATTGCATTAAATCTTACACAAGTGAAAAGAGTGATTCTATAACCACGTATCAGTCAGCTCAGATCTAGACACAAAAATCTTGGGGCACATAAAATAACCCAATTGTAAAATCATCTTTCAAAGACATAATGATAAGCCATGTGGTACAACCTGAGAATTTACTCTTCCTGAAATATAAAGAAGAAACAGATAGACAGACTAGATGCATATCATACCTCCAAGACATTAGAGTATCAGAATCAGGTTGAGCCAACAGATCATAAAGCGGAAATAAATTTTGCAGTTGTACTTCACCATTCACATTCCCAGGGAATGAAACACTTATTTGGACCCTACATATTCAAAAGGACTCCATCAGGTTATTGAAATTATAAATCAAAATTCTTATGAACAAATAAATTAGCAATAAGGAAATAAGAAAAAAAATAAGTTGAAGCTTAAAATCCCAATATGCAAAGGGTAGTGTATAATAATACAACAGGTTTCAAGTATTAAAACAGAGAAGCCAATAAAGTGAGCATATCCTTTTACACTATGAAAACCAGAAGACAAGTGGCAGGACCTTATCCAACAGAGCTACCGGCAAGGCTGAAAACATAACATATATCTGTTAATATAACATACTATATTTTAAGATACTTCCATAAATGGCATATTATGTGTGCAACGCCCATAAACTGGCAGTGATTAGTAGAACTGCCAAAATAGGATAATTCCCGACTTTTTTCCCATTTAAAGTAGTTAGATCAATATTGAAGGGTCGGTGATTATTCACAAGTTTATGCAGTTGACATCAGAGGATGTAAATTTTCTAAAGAAAGAAAAGGATATGGTATACTATAACAAATAAGCCAATTAGAAAAATATTTTAAACAAGAAAATTTGTTTGATTTCAGCAGGAAAAATCCAATAATGGAATAAGCATGAAACCTCCTTTTTCTCTTTGCCTGTATCTTGTAACTCAAACATCTCCGGAGAAATGATGGCTGTAACATAGCAAACCACACTAGTTAAAGTCCTATGCTTGCTGGCAGAAAATAGAAAATAAACAAACAATTGTTCTAAAAGATATTGCAACAAATGCAAGCAAGAAATTGAGGGAAATGTTTCTCTCTTTAATTAGATGTACAGTGGAGTTGTTTGGATATGTTAGTATTGGGGGGCAAGGATTTGAGAGGCTAGTGTTAGGATTAGGAGTTTAGATGACTAGAGACTAGTGGAAGAGGAGTAGTTTGTAGAAGAACTTTGTATTACACTTTGAAACTTTTTTGACTTGTTACAAAGAGTTACATCTCATCCCTTTATATAGGGACCTTTAGAAACTTCTAGACCATATTCTAGGACATTCTATATTCTAGAATATTTCACATTCTAGTACATTCTATTTTTACATTATAGAGAATATTCTAAGGTATATTCAAGCTCCTCCAAGCTTCTACTATTATGAAGAAGGTTCTAGTTGATGTAGGACTTCCTTGGAGCTTCTAGAAAATGGATCACATTCTAACATTCTCCTCCTTGATCCATTTTCGATATGCCAAGCATGCTGCGAAGTGTTGTAAACTTACTTTGTGGTAGAGCTTTTGTGAATATATCTGCTATCTGGTCTTCAGTCTTGCAATACTGCAGCTCGATCTGCCTATCACTTTGTAACTCTCGTACAAAGTGATATTTTGTAGATATGTGTTTTGTTCTTCCATGATAGACTGGATTCTTTGAGATAGCAATAGTAGATTTGTTGTCACATAGTATTGGTGTTGGCTCTACCTGTATTTCTCCAATATCTTCTAGTATTCTGCGGAGCCATATAGCTTGACTTGCTGTGATAGCTGCTGCAATATACTCTGCCTCTGTAGTGGATTGTGCTACTGACTCCTGCTTTTTAGATGCCCATGAAAAAATTCCGGAGCCGAGTGTGAAAGCATATCCAGATGTGCTTTTTCTGTCATCAGTGGAGCCTGCCCAATCACTATCTGTATATCCAAGTAGTTTTCCTGTTTCATTGGGCCGATACCAGATTCCATAGTCTGTTGTTCCCCGTAAGTACCGAAGAACCCTTTTAACAGCTCCATAGTGTATCTGGCTTGGACTTTGCATGAAGCGTGATAGCAGACTTGTAGCATACATTATATCTGGCCGTGTAGCCGTGAGATATAAGAGGCTTCCAATGAGACTTCTGTAGAGAGAAGCATCAGTTTTTTCTTGCTCCATCTTCCTTTTGTAGTTTTTCATTTGTCACGAGCGGCATTGGTACAGTCTTGCAGTAATTCATCTTAAACTTCTTCAGGAGGTTCTCCGCATATTTCTTCTGTGAGATGAAAATACCTTTTTTTTTATTTACTTCTATGCCAAGAAAGTAGTGCATCAAACCCAAGTCTGTCATCTCGAATGTCTTCATCATCTCTTCTTTAAATTCTTGAATCATCTTCTTATTGTTTATAAGATCATCTACATATAGAGAAACAATAAGAAGATCAGAGTTACCTTGGGATTTGATGTAGAAAGTTGGTTCATTCATACTCCTCCTGAAGCCTTGCTTCATGAAGTATTCATCTATTATGCTGTACCATGCTCGTGGTGCTTGCTTTAATCCATATAGATCTTGAGCTTCAAGACTTTGTCTTCTTTGCCTTTGACGATGAAGCCTTGTGGTTGCTCCACATAGACTTCTTCTTGTAGATATCCATTTAAGAATGCAGACTTGACATCTAGTTGATATATCTTCCATTGCTTTTGTGCAGCTAAAGCAATAATAGCACGAATTGTGTCTAGGCGAGCAACAGGAGCAAAAGTTTCAGTATAGTCAATACCTGGTTGTTGAGAGTAACCTTTTGCTACCAGCCGCGCCTTATGCTTTTGAATTGATCCATCTGCATTCAGCTTTGTTTTGTAGACCCACTTAACTCCAATAATGTCTTTGTCCTTAGGACAATCAACCAGCTCCCATGTTCCATTCTTCTCGATCATCTTGATCTCTTCTTGCATAGCTTGCCTCCAGACTTCTTCTTGAGTTGCTTCTTCATAATTTTCTGGTTCTAGAGTTGTGAAATTGCAAGCTTCATAGATTTCTCTAAGAGATTTTACCCTTCTAATAGGAGATTCTGAAGTTGATTCATCTTGTGATCCCCTGGGTGGAGATGATGTAGAGCTAGATGCCTCTCTTTCTTCATGTATTGCTTGCTCCTCCTGTGGAGTATTTGTTAGTGTGACATACTTCTTCTCTACTTTTTCTTCCTCCCAGTTCCATGCTGCATCTTCGTCGAACTCCACGTCTCGACTGATTATCAGCTTCTTAGTCTTTATGTTGTAGATTCGATAGCCTTTGGACTGATCACTGTAGCCCATGAATATTCCTTTCTCAGTCTTCTCGTCAAGCTTGCTCCTTTTTTGATTTGGAATGTGAATGTAGCATATGCAGCCAAATACTTTGAGATGTTTAGCAGAAGGCTTTATTCCACTCCAGGCTTCAATAGGCGTCTTGTTTAGCACTGCCTTGGTTGGACATCTGTTTAGTAGATAAACAGCTGTGTAAACTACTTCTGCCCAGAAAGGGTTTGGAACTCCTTTCTCCTTTAGCATTGATCTTGCCATCTCCATGACAGTTCTATTCTTTCTTTCTGCTACTCCATTTTGCTCAGGTGCATAGCCAACTGTTTGTTGATGATGAATCCCCTCATCTTCACAGAATTTCTTGAACTCATTAGAGTTATACTCTGTGCCTCTGTCACTTCTGAGAACTTTGATGCTACGGCCACTTTGTTTCTCCACATGATTCTTGAATTTCTTGAATATAGAGAAAACTTCTGATCTTTCTCGAAGAAAGTATACCCATGTCATCCTTGTATAGTCATCGATGAATAGGATGAAATACCTATTGTGACTGGGTGTAGGAGTCTTCATTGGGCCGCAGACATCTGTATGCACCAGCTCCAGTGGCTTCTTGGCTCTCCATGCTTTACCAGATGGGAAGGATTGTCTTTGTTGTTTCCCAAGTAGACAACCTTCACACACATCTGAAGTTTCTAGAATATATGGAAGATTTCTCATCATGTTTTTCTGATGGAGTAGCTTTTAATCTTTGCCAAAATTAAGATGGCCAAGTCTCCTGTGCCATAGCCATGACTCATCAACCTGAGTCTTCATAGCTATGTCTCTTGTATATCTCCATTGAATTGGAAAATTTCTATTTTCCATCTTGATAGAGGCAAGAACTTTCTTCTTGTCATAAATGGTGCAAGTATCTCCTTCAAAATATAGAGAATATCCATTCTCTATCATTTGTCCCACACTGAGCAGATTTTGAGCCAGACTAGGAACTAAATATACATCTTTAATTTGTTTTGAGCCTTCTTTAGTTTCTAGTATTATAGTTCCTTTTCCTTTTGTTTCAACTAGTGCACCATTTCCCATTCTTACTTTGGATTTTAC
Organism: Dioscorea zingiberensis; assembly: GCA_026586065.1. NCBI lineage: Eukaryota > Viridiplantae > Streptophyta > Magnoliopsida > Dioscoreales > Dioscoreaceae > Dioscorea > Dioscorea zingiberensis. Next base: position 42,808 of record JAGGNH010000109.1, on the reverse strand, counting down.
TGAAGTATCAATTTCAGTGAATATAGACTCATTAGAAGTCATGTGATTACTACATCCACTGTCTATGTACCAAATATCATTATTCTCTTTAGTTGTTTGATTAGCATAAAATGTATTTTGTGTATTTTCCCTTTTTTCTGCATAATTAGCTTGATTGTTAATTTTAAAGCGACAATCTTTTTCTATATGTCCATATTTTTTTACAAAAGTTGCATTGTTTGTTATTACGAAACCAGCAATCTTTTTCTAGGTGATTGTTTTTTTTGCAAAATTTGCAAGGTGGATATTTTCCTCCTTTTATATTTTTTCCAAAAATTCCTTCCTTTTTAAATTTTTGAGGTTTGAAATTCATCTTTGTTTTAAAGGCACTTTCTAAATTTTCTTCATTTTGCACCATTAGTCTTTTTTCATGTGCTTCTAGTGAGCCAATTAATTCACTTACTGATAAAGATTTTATATCTTTAGATTGCTCTATAGCCGTAACTACAGAGTTATATTTTTTAGTAAGTGTTATTAATATTTTTTGTACTATTCTTTTATCAGTAATATCATCTCCATAGGCTCTCATTTGATTTACTAGTTGTTTTACTCTCCCACAATATTGTTGAATAGTTTCAGCTTCTTTCATTTTTAAATTTTCAAATTCTCTATTTAGAGATTGTAGTCTAATGGCTCATTACACCTTTCGGTGCCTTGGAACTCTTCTTACATTATTTTCCATGCCTCCTTTGATGTTTTTGCCCCAATAATTCTTGGAAAGATATCCTCCGACAAAGCTTGCTGAATGATGCAAAGAGCCCCTGCATCCTTTTGTAGTTGCTCCGTGGAACTGCTTCCTTCTTCTTTTGAAGTCTCGTACCCATTCTCTACAATGTCCCATAGTCCTTGGGCCATCAAGAATGTGGTCATCTTAAGACTCCAATAATCATAGTTGTTCCCATCAAAGATGGGAATTGGAACACCAAATGAGGTAGAACCGGACATGATTTATGGAGGATAATGAATTGTAACGCCCCGACCCGGATCCCGGGACCTCGGGTACGTCAACAGATCGGCCGTATCCAAGTGGAGACGGGCCCCACTCGAATACAAGGCCTAAGTAATCAAAGCAGATAACATAATAATAATCAAATATCTCAAATGACAGTAAATAATATCCTCAGGATAGTCACAGCGGAAATAAAATAAATCCTAAAGGGACCACAAGCCCTACACAAGTCCAGGCCCTACAAGGGTCCTAGTAAAATAAAATGTCCTCACACACAATCGAATCCTAGAGAGATCCTCCGACCTCAACAAGTATCCCCCTAACTCGCCGTAGCGTCCACAGGCTCGAGTCAACCTACTCCTCGGGGACTGAAATGAGTGAAAGAAAAATATGTAAGTGAGCTTTGAAAGGAAAGCCGGTAAAGTACCCTGCAAGGATCTCAAAACGGTAAGATGAAACAAGATATCAACAATCAACGAATCATCAAGCAAAGGGGCTACACCCCACACAATCAGATCCTAGAATCCAGCTACGGCCCTCAGAGCCCTGGATAGGAATTTCAAACAACGGCTCCACAAAGATCCCCTCGGATGTACCGCAACCATCCGGCTAAAGCAATGACGCTTCTCACCGCTAATAATGTACCAAAGTGAAGCGATTTAACCTCGGTCATGGCCGGTAGCGCCACCTCTCTCTCATGTCGACATGGTCAGTGATCGCCCCTACTGACCAGGGAGGGTGATACCTGAGTATCGCCCCTCCGGCCGAGTGCGCGGGAACGCCACGTGGTGTCCCGGCCCCCAACGCCTCGCAAAATTCTGAGCTTACCGCGCTTCTATCGCATAATCGCGTGAAGAACAGAACTTCGGTTGACATACCTCCTACCAAAGACACCACCATCATGGCCTATGATCAAATTAATGCGGCGCGGGTGGACATGTCCAAAAGAGCATTCAACAAACAAGTAGTGAAACTTTACACTCGAATCCGGACGGGGCACAGGCTCACGCGTTTCCACGGCCACGTGCAGGTCAACAGATCCTCGTGATCAGTAAACACTACCTTTAACTCTCAACCATACACACACAAAGAAGGAAGACAACAAAAGCAAGTATGTGTATGCACCAAATAAATAGATATTACAAATAAAGAAAATATGCCAAAAACAACACATGTCAAATCAAAGAAACCCAAACAAGGGTGGAAGCGAGGCAAAGGTATCTTACCTCTAAGTACAAATCAACCGGTCAAACGCAAATGTGCCAACAGTACTCAATGCTCCCCATCGATATCTGATAAGCATGGATTCATACTCAACAATCGTACACGTGATCATGAATTTCTTTACTTCTATAATGCATGCTGAAATTAAATGGGCCTGGCCCATTATTAACTCAACCCAAATCTCTTAAGACTAATTGACAACTTTAATAGAATAATCCTCTTAATTAAATTTGTGGATAGTTCCCTTGCTTATATATATATATATATATATTGCCAAACGAATTATACACCTTACTATTTTATTTTAATAAATTAGAAATTATTTGGTATTAAATCCAATTCTTTTATTTATGGATAACTCTTATTATTTCATGGAAGAAATCTCATTAATCACTATTAACAATTCTCTTGTTAATAAAAAATATTTCACTAATCATATTCTTATATGTATTATTCATCACCAATAAACTATATACTAAATATCCTACTCTTATTAAATCAGAACTTATTAGTATCATTCCAATCTTTTATCTATGGTATAACTTACATAAATTCTTGGTGAATGTGTTCATGCCTTTAATGGGTTGGGACCCGTTTATTTGCTAATTTCAACCCCATCCAACCCATTAGATGATGATTAGATCCTATCTATTCTCACTTGCCAATTAGCTTGACTACGCCTAGCCCATCTCCTGAAATTGGTTCGATCATTGGGTTTCAACTTCTAATTCAAATACCTATTGCATGTGTGACCAGTTAATACTAGCTCATTGTCTCCCCCTTCTTTTCATCAGAAAATCTCTTTCTAGAGCTCTCAGATCACCTTCACTGGCATCCTTATTAACACCCTTCCTGTCTCCTATTGTATTCTATCTATGGTTTAAACATCATATCCCTTTCCTTCAATTCAGGCCTTGTTTCTCTAAGCCTATGGGAACCATGGAGGAGTTCAGTGGCCTATTACCCTCTATGCATGTTACTCAAGAACTTACAGTTATCTACTGCGACCCAAGCAGCTGAACCCTCACAGAAATATTCATGCATGTTAAGGTTCTCTCTCAGTTAAAACTAATATCTATTTAGAGGTCGCGTTCCCAAGGTTCATCATCTATTTATGTCACTCTTGGTTTGAAGAAAATCCTAGGAAACAAATAACAGGCCCCGTGTCTAATATTGGCAGTTTATAAAGGCTAAGAATCGTGCAACCAGATCAAGGGACCTATCATCCTTTTACTCATCAAGAATTTATCTTGTTATTCATGCCTATGTTTTCAGAATTCAGGACAACGTTTCTAACCTGGGTTCTTGTCTCCTCTACGGGTAAGATGGTGATCGAGAGGCGGCGGCGTCGCAGTAGGGCTCCTCCACTCTCCTCTGACGAGAATCAGATGAGAGACAGCGGCGAGCCTCCCCTCTATTTATATAAATCGTTGGGGAAATCTTATTTCGAATCTAATAAGGTCTTTATCCGCTCGGTTTGAAGAGATCTAAAGCCCGTTTGGAGCTTATCTGATCACACGGGCTGCTTCGTTGCAGCGGCGCGACGTCGGCAGCGGCGGCGCTAGGCGGCTGGCGCCCGTCCAGAGCCCAGCTCCTGTTCTGGGCCGTCCATGCTTCTGATCCAGTCGATCGCAGCCGTTCATCCCTTGCTTCTCATGCACGTGCATGGATGGTGGGGCGTTTATGCTAAGTAACCCCTGCGATTCTATCTATTTAATCATAGTTCATAGTTCTATAGAATAAAAATTCTCTCCCGGTCCTTCAGTAGGATAAATTGACAACTACGTCCCTAGCGTGTGAGATGGGAAAATTTTTTCATCCGGTCCTTCAAATAATTATAATTATATTCTGGTCCTTGACAGACCAAAAATCCCTACTTAGGATTTTATCCAAATCAACTATTTCCCTAACTTAGACCTGGTCTAAGTTTCCCTTTTAGTCAAAACAAGTGTAATATCTTATCCATCCAAAAATCAAAAATCTAGAATTTAAACTAGATAAACATCTCTTAAATCAACTAATTAATCATCTAATATTTATCCATGTTTTCTCCATCTCTTATCCAACAAAATAATTAACATATATAATTACCATATATGTTAATTAAGTTCTATCCGTTTATCAAATATAATCTTATATTAGCTACCTATTTAAACATATAGATAGCTGTGGATATCTCTCTCTCAAAACATCTGTCTCTCTATCTATATTCTTACACTTATTATAAAAATCTAATAAATCATCTACTTCGAACAAATTCAATTTCGAGGTGTCCATTATCTAGCCATAAATAATTCGGTCTTTCTCAAAATTACCAAAATACCCTTGATGACTCTTATGAACCCTAATTAAGGCATTATCTAATTTTATCTCTCTTTTCAAATTCAAGGGACCTTTCTTTTATTAATCACAGATTTTAGGAAAAAAAAATTAATAGCCTAAAATCTTCGGGTTTCACATGAATAGTGGAAGGTTAGGACAAACGCCCTCTACCAACCAAACCAGGCTCTGATACCACTTGCTAGTATTGGGGGGCAAGGATTTGAGAGGCTAGTGTTAGGATTAGGAGTTTAGATGACTAGAGACTAGTGGAAGAGGAGTAGTTTGTAGAAGAACTTTGTATTACACTTTGAAACTTTTTTGACTTGTTACAAAGAGTTACATCTCATCCCTTTATATAGGGACCTTTAGAAACTTCTAGACCATATTCTAGGACATTCTATATTCTAGAACATTTCACATTCTAGTACATTCTATTTTTACATTATAGAGAATATTCTAAGGTATATTCAAGCTCCTCCAAGCTTCTACTATTATGAAGAAGGTTCTAGTTGATGTAGGACTTCCTTGGAGCTTCTAGAAAATGGATCACATTCTAACAGGATAAAACTCTACATTTTGTATTGCTCGAAGCTGAAGAATATTGTAGAGTTCAACTGGTTTGCAATAAATGGACAGACTTTCTTCAGCTACTAGTGCTTCTTCAGAAGTTAAACGAACAGTGAATCTTTGAAGGCACATGTGATCTGTCCTAGGCTGGCCGCTACTTGATAGAATTAGATGCATGACATAAACAATCATCACATCATGTGAACTATTACCGCATTATTATAAGCAATAAATTTTAGAGAGATGAGAATGCACAAAATAAGGGTGAATCAGTGATCTAAAAGCGATTAACAGATATAAGTATGAAAAAATAAGAGGCAAATAAGAAAGGGGTAAAAACTTACGTAGTTTCACAAGCTGGGAAAGGCAAGCCTGGCATTCTGTATCGAGTGTTTGTAAATATATGTTCTCATAGTTTTCACCTGGCTGAGAATGTTGAGAATTGTCATTTAGATGTAAGAATGTCATCCCATCTGATTTCCCGCTGTACAAAGACAAAAGAATAAAATACTTACCGTTGACAGGAAAATGTAAATTAATATCTGATAATTTGATGCTTAGGGTCTGGGGTCTGGGGTCTAGGGTCTGGGGTCTCGGGTCTCGGGTTTAGGGTTTAGGGTTTAGGGTTATAGGGTTTAGGGTTTACCCGATCCCGCCGGGACCTAAGAAATGGTATCAGAACTTTGGGGAATGAGGGATAAGGAAGAGCCGAATTTTTCGGAAATTCTTACTGCATAAATTTTTACTGTAAAACATTTTTACTATAGTACAGTAAAAAGGAAAATATTTTACCTTAAATAAAAGGATAAAAAGAAGGAAATAATCAAGAATATTATTCAAAGACTTCACTAAAATGAAAATCTAAAACTAAAGTAAAAAGAAATGAAAATCTGTTAAGATTAATAATTATAGGAGAATCTTCTAAAAGATATACCGGAAGACTGTCAACATCATCAAGAAGACCTTCTCTATCTATTCCATTTAACCTAATGGACTGAAATTTCAAAATAAAAGTAGAATACAATAATGGAAGCCAATGGCTTGAGAGTTGAGAGTATTGTTTTAATAAAACCTTCAGACGAATCCTCCTTTATACATAAGATCCTAATACCTCAAGCAAAAGTTCATACTATAACTAATTCTTTTCAATATGAGAACTATTCAGAAAAGATTGTCCTAATTGACACCTCTGCACAATTGTCTATTAAAATTAGAAGTATAACTGGAAAATAATATCTTCCAAATATTCAAATCTATATCGACAATGAAATGACCAATTCGCCTTTCATTTTATTAGGAAAAGATTTCTTAGACAAAGTATTCCCTTGTGAAATACAAAAAGATAATTTAATGATCACCCTAGATGAACGACTCATCGTCATACAAAGGCACCGCTAAAACAAGTATATACAGTGTCTATGTACCTATAACAATACTATACAATGAATATGAAAGTGAAAAATTCCATGCCTTCATAGACACCGGATCTGGAATTACTTTAGCCAAACCATTTATCTTCCCTCAACACTATTGGACAAAAAATGAAAATATAGTAAAAGGGACAACAGTAGACAGTAGTCAAATCCTTTATAATATCAGCCTTAGAAATACTAAAGCAATTATAGCAGGAACTGTCGTCACAATTCCATTAATATTTGCCAGTGAATACATGGTTGCGATATTTTACTTGGAAATGACTTTCTTTCACAATTTATCACTTATGTACAAACCAGGATAATAGTTAAATTATATACCCCATGTAGACATTGGTTAATACTACCCCGTATATTCAATGCCTACGCCCGCAAACGTTTTAGGTTCCGCAGCCAGCGTGGTGAGAAAGTAGATCTAAAACATGTTCCAATATTACTAGCAAAAACCGACCCCATACAACCTGATTGGGTCAAGGCGATAGAAAAATCTCTAGAAACAACTTTCAGCGAGAATCCTCTTCATCTTTGGGATGTTGATAAAACATATGCAAATATAGAGTTAATAAATCCTAATGATATTATTAGGGTAAAACCTATGAGATACAATCAAGAAGATGTAGAGGAGTTTGACAAACAACTAGCTGAACTATTAAAACAAAATCTAATACAAAAATCCCAAAGTCCTCACAGTAGCCCAGCCTTTATGGTAAGAAATCATGCTGAGCAAAAACGAGGAAAAGCTAGAATGGTTGTAAATTATAAACAGTTAAATAATAAAACCAAATTTGACGGGTATTTCCTACCCTATAAAGAACTTCTGATCAACTTAATCATTGGAAAGAAATATTTCAGTAAATTTGATTGTAAATCAGGCTTCTGGCAAATAAAACTAACTCCCAAAGCTATTCCTTTAACAGCCTTCAGTGTCCCAAACGGACATTATGAATGGAGAGTAATGCCTTTCGGCTTAAAAAATGCTCCTCAAATATTCCAAAGAAGGATGGATAAAATATTTCAACCCATTAAACAATTTTGCATCGTCTACGTAGATGACATTTTAGTTTTCTCTGACTCTGAGAAAGAACATGAATGTCACCTAAAGAAATTCTGTTATATAGTCAAAAAACATGGTATTACTTTATCCGAAAAGAAAAGTGAAATATTCAAAACAAAATAGATTTTCTAGGATTTATAATCGACAATAATGGCATAGAACTTCAACCTCACATAGGTGAAAAAATACAGGCCTTTCCTGATAAACTAGAAAAATAAAAGACAACTACAAAGGTTCTTAGGGTTTTTAACATACATAGAACAATTCATCCCTAACCTTTCTAAACTTAGAAACGGATTAAATAAACTTTTGAAAATGTTCTTTGGAAATGGGAAGAAGAACACACGGAGTCTGTTAAATTCTTAAAACAGTTTTGCTTAGAATTGCCAAGACTAAAACTACCACAAGAAAGTGATAGATTAATATTAGAAACCGACGCCTCAGACGACTACTGGGGAGCTGTTTTAAAAATAGATCAAGATCGGATTTGTAGATATACTAGTGGTACTTTCAAACCTGCAGAAAGAAATTACCATAGTAATGAAAAAGAATTGTTAGCTATAAAAAATGGAATAAAGAAATTTTGGTTCTTTCTTTTACCAAAAAAGTTCATTGTTAGATCTGATAATTCTCAGGTCAAGTCTTTTATATTCAATAAGCTTCCCAATACTCCTGAATATAAAAAGTTTCATAGATGGCAGACATTTTTTGCCCAATATAATTTTGAGATCGAACAGATCAAAGGAACTAAGAATTGTCTTGCAGACTTTCTATCTAGAGAAGGACATCAAGCTCTATGATAAAAAGGATTCTATAGCTTCTTTCAAAAACTAGCAAAATACAAAGAAGCAGCTATTTTTAAGAAATCTAGAATCCAAAAGAAAAGTCTTATTAAACTTAGAAGAGATTCTTAGAAGACATCAAGACAAATGGAGAACATCACCACCATCACGGAGGATGGTCATCAATCAGGGCATAAACTTCATCATAAAGAAGTCATCACCAAACACTTGAAGTTTCGAGAAGAAAAGCAAGCTATCAAGATAGCTTTCAAGACTTTTGATAAACCTAAGTATAGCCTTTAAGACTTTCTTTAAGTCAACAAGGTTTAGAGTTTTATTTAAAATGTAGCCTTTAAGACTTTGTTGGGTCTAAAAAGGCATAGGCTTATGTAAATTATATAGCCTTTAAGACTTTTTAGGGTCTAAAAGGTTTAGGTTTTTACTTTTGTGTGTAATAGTCTAATAAATAGGCTATGGCCTATTAAGGGTATCCAATGTAAGAGAAAACCCTCTATATAAAGGGTTCTTCTCCTAGTGTTTTATCATACTCAAATCAATATCTATATTAAGTTTGTAAGAGTTGGAGTCTTGAAGTTTTCCTTTTAAGATTTATAATAAGACGAAGATTATCTCTTTGAAGATCTGTAAGTCTTCCTTATCTAGTTTGTTTTTGCATTTAGTCATTACCATGACTGAGTAAAACACTCCGCAGGGGGAGGGTGTTACCCTTCCCATAACCTCTAAACTCTTGAAAAAAATCAATGTTTTCATAAAGATTTTAAGATTCATCTAGGCTTCATATCTTTGTTTTTCTTTTAGTAAATGAGTCTTCATAGTCTATTTTCTTCTTTCAAGATGATACTTATATATGGCCTAATCTGCATAAGATTGGCGAATGTGATCACTAAGTGTTGCCTGAATAGTCCGTTGAAGTACCCAAGGAATGGGGAAGAAGGATTGGCGAGACACTTATATCATAGGATACTTTGCGAGCCTTGCTGGTTTCCCGAAAGGGTTGAGGGTTTAGTTCGGGGAGAAATCCACCTTCGGACAGTAAAGCCATATATAGGACCATTATCTTCTAAGAGAGATAGACGAAATAGTAACCTTACTGTGGAAGCTGTATTTACTAAGAGTAAAACAAGGGGAAATCACCGATTAAGTGATGGAAGCCGTGATGGACCTTGAATCTAGTGAAATTTTTTGGTTTAGGGTTTACCCGATCCCGCCGGGACCTAAGAAATGGTATCAGAGCCTTGCTGGTTTCCCGAAAGGGTTGAGGGTTTAGTTCGGGGAGAAATCCACCTCCGGACAGTAAAGCCATATATAGGACCATTATCTTCTAAGAGAGATAGAGGCAATAGTAATTTTACTGTGGAAGCTGTATTTACTAAGAGTAAAACAAGGGAAAATCACCGGTTAAGTGATGGAAGCCGTGATGGACCTTGAATCTAGTGAAAATTTTTGGTTTAGGGTTTAGGGTTATAGGGTTTAGGGTTTACCCGATCCCGCCGGGACCTTAGAAATGGTATCAGAGCTTTGGGGAATGAGGGATAAGGAAGAGCCGAATTTTTCAGAAATTCTTACTGCATAAATTTTTACCGTAAAACATTTTTACCATAGTACAGTAAAAAGTAAAAAGATGAAAGTTAAAAGAAATAAAAATAATTAGTAGAAATATCTTAAGGAAGAAATATTTAAAAAAGTCTTCTTGTAGTAAAAATAAATACTAAAAATACTAATTTTAGCCATAATTAATATGAAGGCTTTAAGTTGAAAAAGAAAACCATTGAAGAACTTCAAAAAGAATGCTTAGAAAAATTAAAATTAATCTTAGGAGAAAATCTTGAATGGGTTGAATTAATTACTAAACATTATTTAATTAAAAAATCTGTCAGACGAATATTATAAAAAAGTATTAGCTTTCTTACCATATCCAGTAGGGAAGATAATATATGAAAGATTTAAAAATAATATTTCTGTAGACGACGTGTATAAATATTTTAGTTTAAATAAAATGCACTCTTTTACATAAAATGAAGAAGAAAGAATAGATTTTGAGATAGGATTTATCTCTGGAGAAATTACAGGGTCACCACCCTATCAACAAGACTACTATGATAGATATGATGAAATATACGATAAAGTAAAATTAATCTTATTAATGAAGATAGTGAGAATGAATAAAAGGTTATTACCTATTCATGAAATACAAGATAGATTCTTAAAAAGATTAAATCTATTAACTTGGAATATTACAAGTTTACGAATCATAGAAAGTAATCAATCAGCCATAGAATTATTGGTTAAAGAAGGATTATGTTGTACTAAAACTGCTGAACCAAAGAAACTCGGTTGTAAGACTGATTATCACTCTAGAAAATATTACAAAATCAGGAAATCTAATAAAAAGAAATTTCACAAATACCGATTTCAGAGACGGTACTTTAAGAAATCCAGATACAACAATGATTATAAAAGAAAAAAAAAAATCCTGTCATTGTTGGTTATGCAAAGAAGAAGGACATTTTGCTAATGAGTGTCCTAAAAGAAAATACAATGCTAGAGCTAATAAAATTGAAAACAAGGAATTATTTGATTTTGAGCTTTGGAGAATTGAGTCGGCTAAGATATCGCCAAATAATTTAAACCATCTACTTAAATCTCATCTAGCTTAATTTTATGAGTAAACTCTCCGCACAGCAAGCGTGGTGGTATAAAGGTCTTGCATTCTTTATCTTCAAACTTTCGGCCACCTCGAAAAACTCTGAAAAAGCAATATATAGAAGCATGGTAAAGATATCCTCTCAAAATATATAGCCATGCAAAAAGAAAATGTTCATAAAAACTAGCCATGCAAAAATGTAATATTGGAAATCAAGTTGGAAGCTTAAGACTAAGCTTGACAAAGATTCAAAATGTTATACAAAGGATTATTATATTCATGAAAATCTATGAGATACAAAGAAATACAATCATCATGCAAAGTCATCAACATGAAAGAAGATATTCATAGAAGACCATCAACATGAATACATCAAAACATCTCTACCATCAAGTCATCATCTCCAAACCAAAACCATCAACAAGAAAAAGACATCATCATCAATCAAAGCACAATCATCATCATCAAGAAGTCACTTCAAAGGACTTGAAGAAAAGCAAGCTATCAAGATAGCTTTCAAGACTTTTGAAGAATCTAGGAATAGCCGTTAAGACTTTCTTTAAGTCTACAAGGTTTAGAGTTTTATTTAAAATGTAGCCTTTAAGACTTTGTTGGGTCTAAAAAGGAATAGGCTTATGTAAATTATATAGCCTTTAAGACTTTTTAGGGTCTAAAGGTTTAGGTTTTTACTTTTGTGTCTAGGCTTTATTAAAGCCTAGTAGTATATTAATAAATAGGCTATGGCCTATTAAGGGTATCCAATGTAAGAGAAAACCCTCTATATAAAGGGTTCTTCTCCTAGTGTTTTATCATACTCAAATCAATATCTATCTTAAGTTTGTAAGAGTTGGAGTCTTGAAGCTTTCCTTTCAAGATTTATAATAAGAAGAAGAAGATCTCTTTGAAGATCTGTAAGTATTCCTTATCTAGTTTGTTTTTGCATTTAGTCATTACCATGACTGAGTAAAACACTCCGCAGGGGGAGGGTGTTACCCTTCCGATAACCTCTAAACTCTTGGAAAAAAAAATCAATGTTTTCATAAAGATTTTAAGATTCATCTAGGCTTCATATCTTTGTTTTTCTTTTAGTAAATGAGTCTTCATAGTCTATTTTCTTCTTTCAAGATAATACTTATATATGGCCTAATCTGCATAAGATTGGCGAATGTGATCACTGAGTGTTGCCTGAATAGTCCATTGAAGTACCCGAGGAATGGGGAAGAAGGATTGGCGAGACACTTATATCACAGGATGCTTTGCGAGCCTTGCTGGTTTCCCGAAAGGGTTGAGGGTTTAGTTCGGGGAGAAATCCACCTCCGGACAGTAAAGCTATATATAGGACCATTATCTTCTAAGAGAGATAGGCAAATTCGTTCTCCATAGCTCTGTGAATTGAGACTTGTTTTAGATAGAAAATAAGGGAATAAACAACAATTTGTAAACTCACCACGTTTGCTGCGTATTTTAGTTAATGTTCCAAGACTATTTAATCTGTTTGGTATTTTCGTTAATAGATCCACCTTTAGTTTTTATAAACCAGGAGTAATATTGAATGTTTTTAATATTTCGATGGATGCAAGTTCCCTTTCTTTTAGGGTGACTTCATGGATTTTTCCATGTATGATATAGGCGACTATGTCCTCTAAGGAATCAAGTTTTAAACTTGTGATATTTTCGCATAATATTTTGTTAACAGGGTAAGGTAGTTGTACAAAAACTTGTTTGTAATAGCTTTGTATTATCTCTTCCATTAAAGGTTGTTCTGAAATAATCTCATTCCAGTATATTTCTATTAGTTTAACAAAGAATTCTGCTTGTAATTGCTCTATGTTTAGGGATTTAAACATTACTTTTTTCCTCTTCAGATTCAACCCACTCGAACCAGATGAGTTCGCGGTTGATGACATCATTTTCTATTTCAGAGAAACTATGCATTCGATTGCATCTATCATATTTATAGATATCTCATAAAGAAAAGTTATTAATGATATTTTCGTAAATGACTTTATTTACTGGAAAAGGTAGATATACTAAAATTTCTTTGTAGTAATCTTTAACTACCAAATCTATAAGAGATTTATGATATCTCATAAATTGTATGTTTATGGTTCCATAAGGAAAGATAGCTTTAATTTTCCGTAGAAATTTATGTTGCATATCTTCTATGCTTAGTAATTTATTCATCTTCCTCAGATGAAGAGGGTACATTAAAAAGATAATAAACATATCGTTTATAATTGTCACTTTTAAAGAAGTCTAAATCTACTTTTGCTATAGCTCGGTCGAAATTATAAAAGTTACAAGGTCGTCCTGTTCTACAATATAAATAGATTTCTTCTACAGGTATTTCTTTAGAGTTTTCATAAACAATTTTATTTATAGGAAAAGGTAAGTAAAGTAATACTCTTTTAAGATATTTTTTGTATGCCTTTTATATAGCATCTTGTTCTACATTTACTTTTTACCATAATGTTTCTCTATCAGGATAGAATGTTGGTAATTTGCTGTAATATTTTATTATAGCTTGCTCTAAGCTGTCCATTTTAATCAGAATACCAGTTTTCTTCATCGTCGTATTCTTCGTCGCTATAATTTTCTTCTACACAAACAATTGTTCTTACTTCTTCACAAAGAAAATTTATTTCTAGCCGTATTGTTTCTTCATCTCTTTCATTAAAAGTATGTATTCTTCGTAGGCATATATATTTGTATATTTCTTCAACAGTTATATTAGAGATAAAGTTTTCAAAGACTAACCTTCCTATTGGAAAAGGTAGGTAAGCAAGAATATATCCATAATATTTTTTAACTAATTCTTGAAAAGAATGATTTTTAGAAACAAATTCTTTCCATTCAAAATCTATCCAATTTCCATGGTTAGATTGTAGATTTTCTAAAAATTCCTCTTGAAGTTCTTCAATGGTTTTTAAAGTCATTTTTAGAAGAGTTTTTAACAGGTTTTTACTATTTACTATGGTGAAAATAATTTTTTCTTCATAGGTTTTCTTTTCAACTTATAGCTTGAATAGTAACCATGGCTAAAAATTAATATTTTTAGTATTTATTTTTAGTACAAGAAGACTTTTTTAAATATTTCTTCCTTAAGATATTTCTACTAATTATTTTTTATTTCTTTTAACTTTCATCTTTTTACTTTTTACTGTACTATGGTAAAAATGTTTTACGGTAAAAATTTATGCAGTAAGATTTCCGAAAAATTCGGCTCTTCCTTATCCCTCATTCCCCAAAGCTCTGATACCATTTCTAAATTAAGCATTAACCAATGGTGCCAAGAAGCCATGGACATTAGAAAAATGGGTAAAGCAGTTAAAAAAGGATTATGTTGTACTAAAACTGCTGAACCAAAGAAACTCGGTTGTAAGACTGATTATCACTCTAGAAAATATTACAAAATCAGGAAATCTGATAAAAAGAAATTTCACAAATACCAATCTCAGAGACGGTACTTTAAGAAATCCAAATACAACAATGATTATAAAAGAAAAAAAAAAATCCTGTCATTGTTGGTTATGCAAAGAAGAAGGACATTTTGCTAATGAGTGTCCTAAAAGAAAATACAATGCTAGAGCTAATAAAATTGAAAACAAGGAATTATTTGATTTTGAGCTTTCAGAAATCGAGTCAGGTGAAGATATCAGCAGCGACGAAACCATCTACGAAATCTCATCTAGCGACGATGAGTAAACTCTCCGCACAGCAAGCGTGGTGGTATAAAGGTATTGCATTCTTATTTTCGGCCACCTTGACACCTTGAAAAACTCTGAAAAAAGCAATATATAGAAGCATGGTGAACTCGGAAAAAGCAAGCATGGTAAAGACATTCTCTCTAAATTTAGCCATGCAAAAAGAAACTAAGCCATGAAAAAATGTAATATTAAACACCAAGTTGGAGCTTCATACAAAGCTTGACAAAAATTCAAAGTATTATACAAAGGAATATTATTCTCATGAAATTCATCATGAAAATCTATGAGATACATCATCATCACATGAAAAAAGATATCCAAAGAAGACCATCAACATGGATACATCAAAACATCTCTACCATTAAGCCATCATCAAAACCATCAACAAGACAAAGAAATCTTCATCAATCAAGACACAATCATCATGAAGAAGTCACTTCAAAGGACTTGAAGTTTTCCTATTTTTGGAAGAAAAAGCAAGATAGCTTCCAAGACTTTGATAAACCTAGGTATAGCCTTTAAGACTTTCTTAAGTCTAAAGGATTTAGAGTTTTATTTAAAATGTAGCCTTTAAGACTTTGTTGAGTCTAAAAGGCATAGGCTTATGTAAATAATGTAGCCTTTAAGACTTTTTAGGGTCTAAAAGGTTTAGGTTTTTTACTTTTGTGTGTAGGCTTTATTAAAGCCTAGTAGTATTTTAATAAATAGGCTATGGCCTATTAAGGGTATCCAATGTAAGAGAAAACCGTTTATATAAAGGGTTCTTCTCCTAGTGTTTTATCATACTCAAATCAATATCTATATTAAGTTTGTAAGAGTTGGAGTCTTGAAGTTTTCCTTTCAAGATTTATAATAAGAAGAAGAAGATCTCTTTGAAGATCTGTAAGTCTTCCTTATCTAGTTTGTTTTTGCATTTAGTCATTACCATGACTGAGTAAAACACTCCGCAGGGGGAGGGTGTTACCCTTCCCATAACTTCTAAACTCTTGAAAAAACTAAAATTTTCATGAAGATTTTAAAATTCATCTAACTTCATATCTTTATTTTTCTTTTAGTAAATGAGTCTTCATATTCTATTTTCTCCTCTTAAAATGATACTTATATATGGCCTAATCAGCGTAAGATTGGCGTCTGTGATCACTAAGTATTATTGCCTGAATAGTCCGTTGAAGTACCCGAGGAATGGGGAAGAAGGATTGGCGAAATGCTTATATCACAGGATGCTTTACAAGCCTTGCTGGTTTCCCGAAAAGGTTGAGGGTTTAGTTCGGGGAGGAATCCACCTCCGGACAGTAAAGCCATATAACCATTATTTTCTGAGAAAGATAGGGGAAACAGTAACACTACTGTGGAAACTAAGAGTAAAACAAGGAAAAATCACTGGTTAAGTGATGGAAGTCGTGATGGACCTTTGGTTTAGTGAAAATTTTGGTTTAGGGTTTAGGGTTATAGGGTTTAGGGTTTACCCGATCCCGCCGGGACCATAGAAATGGTATCAAAGCTTTTGGGGTTATAGGGTTTAGGGTTTAGGCTTTGGGGAATGAGGGATAAGGAATAGCCGAATTTTTCGGAAATTCTTACTGCATAAATTTTTACCGTAAAACATTTTTACCATAGTACAGTAAAGAGTAAAATATTTTACCTTAAATAAAATGATAAAAAGAAGGAAATAATCAAGAGTATTATTCAAGGACTTCACTAAAATAAAAACTTAAACGAAAAGTAAAAGGATGAAAGTTATAAGAGATAAAAATAATTAGTAGAAATACCCTAAAGAAGAAAATATTTAGAGAATCTTCTTGTAGTAAAAATAAATACTAAAAATATTAATTTTTAGCCATGGTTACTATTCAAGCTATAAGTTGAAAAGATAACCTATGAAGAAAAAATTATTTTCACCATAGTAAATAGTTCTAAAAATGACTTTAAAAACCATTGAAGAACTTCAAGAGGAATTTTTTGGAAATTGGATAGATTTTGAATGGAAAGAATTTGTTTCTAAAAATCATTCTTTTCAAGAATTAGTTAAAAAATATTATGGATATATTCTTGCTTACCTACCTTTTCCAATAGGAAGGTTAGTCTTTGAAAACTTTATCTCTAATATAACTGTTGAAGAAATATACAAATATATACGCCTACGAAGAATACATACTTTTAATGAAAGAGATGAAGAAACAATACGGCTAGAAATAAATTTTCTTTGTGAAGAAGTAAGAACAATTGTTTGTGTAGAAGAAAATTATAGCGACGAAGAATACGACGATGAAGAAAACTGGTATTCTGATTAAAATGGACAGCTTAGAGCAAGCTATAATAAAATATTACAGCAAATTACCAACATCCTATCCTGATAGAGAAGCATTATGGTAAAAAGTAAATGTAGAACAAGATGCTATACAAAAGGCATACAAAAAAATATCTTAAAAGATATTACTTTACTTACCTTTTCCTATAAATAAAATTGTTTATGAAAACTCTAAAGAAATACTTGTAGAAGAAATCTATTTATATTGTAGAACAGGACGACCTTGTAACTTTTCTAATTTCGACCGAGCTATAGCAAAAGTAGATTTAGACTTCTTTAAAAGTGACAATTATAAACGATATGTTTATTATCTTTTTAATGTACCCTCTTCATCTGAGGAAGATGAATAAATTACTAAGCATAGAAGATATGCAACATAAATTTCTACGGAAAATTAAAGCTATCTTTCCTTATGAAACCATAAACATACAATTTGTGAGATATCATAAATCTCTTATAGATTTGGTAGTTAAAGATTACTACAAAGAAATTTTAGTATATCTACCTTTTCCAGTAAATAAAGTCATTTACGAAAATATCTTTTTTTTTGAAAATAGGTGGATAAACCACATTTCATTAATTAAGATAGGTTGATCATTGGGTACATATTACTAGTGGTTACATAAAAAAACAATCCAAGTCAAGAAAACATGATATCTCCGTGTGAGCTCGGACTGGATGTGTTCGTCTCCCCGCCGCTACTCTCCCATGTGAGGCTGGCCGCCCCTTCCGACAACAGGAGCTGCCACCGGGTCCCTGTGGGGCTTCCTGCTCGAAATGAAGACTTCTTTTCACCAAGCTCTGGGCCTCCTGTAGCCGCGGCTTCTTCGAAGGATGTGCTGCATCAAACCAAGATAACAGAAGAAAGTTAATATCACGAGTTAGTTGCCAGAAAACGCGGCGTTTGTCTTGGAAACAGCGTGAGTTTCTTTCTTTCCACAGGGTCCAGTAGATTGCCATCATCGTGAGCTCCCATCCGCTTCTAAGGGTCCTCGTGACCTCCCGTGTGGTGACTGTCAGGTCCGTGGGTCCTTGGATAGGTCCCATTGTTGAACTCATCCGATAGAGTCTTCGGTAGAACTCCCATATCCGGCGGGCTAGTGGGCACTCTAGGAGTAGGTGAACGACCGATTCTGACACAGTGTCACATAGGTAGCATTCCAACCTTGATCCTCCCCAATGTTTCTTGTGAAGGTTATTGAGGGTGAGAATCTTGTTCTCCCTGGCAAGCCATACGAATAGCTTGATTTTGAGAGGGCATGGTCGCTTCCAGAAACTCAGGCGTAGGTCACTCCTTATTCCTGAGTCAATCCGAAAGCGGTAGCATGACTTAACCGTGAAGCTTGCGGTCGGGGTAAGTCTCCAAGTCCTTCGGTCATTACCGAACCCCTTGATGTTGCAAATGTGGTGGTAGAGGATTTGATACTCAGCCGCTTCCTGCTCTGTAAGGGGCCCCGGTTTAAGAAGCGAGGTCCCCCCAAGTAGTAGCTCCCGAGCCCTTGAGATGGGGGTGTTCATTTTTTGTATCAGGGGTTGCAGAGAGGGGAACAAGTTGTCCGGCGAATGCCCATCAATCCATTTGTCCCACCACATGTTAATGGAAGACCCGTCCCCTGGGTATGCTATGATGTTATGGCAGGTTACCAGCTTCTCCTTGCAAATCCCCTTCCAGAAGAAAGATGCTCTTGGTTGAGCCCTTTTGTGCACATCGAGGAAGCCTCTGGGGAAATATGCTTTTATGATTATTTTCCTGCACAAACTCGCCTCCCCCGTTAGCAGTCTCCACCACCACTTGCCCAAGAGAGCCCCATTGAAGTGTCACAGGTTTAGGATCGCCCAGCCCCCCTGCTCTTTTGGTTTGCATATCTTCTGCCAACTTACAAGGTGGTAGGCCTGCTTTTCTAAATCCGCGCCTTTCCAGAGGAAATCTCTTCTTAGTTTCTCAATTTGGTTGATCACCCACTCTGGTAGCCTGTATATTGCCATCAAGTGGATTGGGATGTTTGTCAGCACCGCGTTTATTAAAGTGAGTCTGCCACCAAGGGAAAGGGCACGTCCCATCCAGGAGCTGAGTCTCCTCCTGATTCTCGAGATTAGGACTCTCTAATCATTTCGTTTGGGTCGCCCATCCGTGATTTGAATGCCCAGGTATTGGATCGGAAGTGAAGTGATGGGGCAGTTGATGACCCGTGCAATGTCTCTAGCCGTGTAGTCTTCGGCTCTCAAGGTGATGATCGCACTCTTGTGAAAATTAATTCTTAGCCCCGAGAGACCTTCAAAGAGATAGAAAATGAGCTTCATGATCTTGAACTGTTGGAGATCACCTGTGCAGAAAACCAAAAGATCATCTTCATAGTATAGAGTGGTAATATTGTCTTCCGGAAGGTCGCCCACTTGGATGCCATTATACAGGTTGGATCTGGTGGCTTGTTGGAACATCGCACTTAGGGCATCCATCACCAATACAAAGAGAAGTGGAGAGAGCGGGTCACCCTGTCTAAGTCCTCTCTTGTTTCTAACATATCCCGTGGGGGCTGAATTGATAAGAAAGTTGGCCTTTGAAGTTGATAGTAGAGCCTGGATCCAATTGACCCACTTGGGTCCAAAGCCTCTAGCTTTAAGAATGTCAATAAGGAAAGCCCAGTCCACTGTATCAAAAGCCTTTTCAAAGTCCACCTTTACCAAGGTACCATTGATGTTTCTATTCTTCATGATGTGGATGAGCTCCTCGGCAGCGACTATATTGTCATGGATTACCCTGCCCTTAATGAATGCAGCTTGGGATGCATCCACTAGGTTATCTATCATCTTACTTAGCCTGTTTGATAACACCTTGGAGATTATTTTGATTGAGCAGTTTAGAAGGCTGATGGGGCTATAATCTTTACGAGTTGTTTGTGTCTCATGTTTTGGGATGAGTAGAATGTTGGCCCAGTTTAACCTTTCCAGATCGGCCCTTCCGTGATAGAAATCCTCGAATAATCTCAGGATGTCCCCTTTGATGGTCTCCCAACTGTGTTGATAGAAAGTCATGGGGAGACCATCTGGCCCCGGCGCCTTATCCGCCCCCAGTTCATTGATTGCCTGGAGGATTTCCCCCTCAGAGAAAGGTTCATCGAGATGCGATAAATCCCTAGCATCCCGATGGGTGAAGAGAGACTCACATGTGGTTTCGAACCTCCCTTCTCTTTCCATGCCAAACAGTTTATGAAAGTGGGATGTGATAGCCTCCCCTATATCTGATAGGTTTGTCAGCACTGTATCCCCATCTTGTAGCTGGTGAATCCAGTTTTTGTTCTTCCTTTGATTGGCTATCGCATGGAAGAATTTTCTTTACGAGATATCTATAAATATGATAGATGCAATCGAATGCATAGTTTCTCTGAAATAGAAAATGATGTCATCAACCGCGAACTCATCTGGTTCGAGTGGGTTGAATCTGAAGAGGAAAAAAGTAATGTTTAAATCCCTAAACATAGAGCAATTACAAGCAGAATTCTTTGTTAAACTAATAGAAATATACTGGAATGAGATTATTTCAGAACAACCTTTAATGGAAGAGATAATACAAAGCTATTACAAACACATTTTTGTACAACTACCTTACCCTGTTAACAAAATATTATGCGAAAATATCACAAGTTTAAAACTTGATTCCTTAGAGGACATAGTCGCCTATATCATACATGGAAAAATCCATGAAGTCACCCTAAAAGAAAGGGAACTTGCATCCATCGAAATATTAAACATTCAATATTACTCCTGGTTTATAAAAACTAAAAGTGGATCTATTGACGAAAATACCAAACAGATTAAATGGTCTTGGAACATTAACTAAAATACGCAGCAAACGTGGTGAGTTTACAAATTGTTGTTTATTCCCTTATTTTCTATCTAAAACAAGTCTCAATTCATAGAGCTATGGAGAACGAATTTGCCCACATGGAACAAAGGCTAAACCAAGCAATTGACATAATCCAACAAGCCCTGAGTATTATTGACTCGGTCGGCGAGGATTTATTTGTTCTTCAAAGAATTCACAAGGGAAAAGGTAGCACATCTGAAAATCTAGAAAAATCATAAACTACTTCTGAAGACAAAATGAAAACAATTCCTGTACAAACAACAACACAGGAAGAAGAAATAGACAAAAAAGAAGCTGAGCTAATCTCAAGAAGATTTGTTGAAGTTTCTCACAAAATACTTAGTCAAACTCATCACATATCTCCTAAAACACCTAGTGTTTCCAACATATGGAAATTGATACAAAGTCATATTTCGATGAATATTATAGGGTGAGTCAAATCGCCTTCAACATCAGAAACTCAGACAAATGCTATATAATCCATGGAGGTTTTTATCCAAAGCTGATCATGCTTCCTGGAGTGAAACTTGACGTCATAGCCGAAATGTTCAAGTTCGGTTATGTGCAAACCATTTATCCTTCACCAAACTTACAAGAATTGGTATATCTGCCTACTGAAATCCGAGAATCCTGCCGACAATTTAAAGAAGGAACAAAGACCACCACCGATATCTATTTACAGATAATCAGTGCTCCACCTGACTGGGAAGGAGAATCTTATTTCTCCGGACAACACCTTGTTCAAATTGGCATCTCAAAGCCAAGACCTTTCCAGAAAAATCAGTTCTACATGAAGTTTCCAGAACAGATGAACAAATCTTTCATTGAACAAAGAAGAGCTGCTGGTTTAAAGGCTCTTTATGACCGATTTATTCAGCATCTCAGCAATCGAAATATTTGGACATATCAGTTTTCTCCCTCTATATCAGTGGTTTCCATAGGAAATAAAATGATGTTTATGGCCTCTGTAAGCAAACTCAGAAATGAAGCTTCACGCATCTTCAAGAACAAGATCGCATCGAGTGCTCCAGTAAGAAGCCAATTATGCAAGTTCCTAAAGCATGAAGACCAAAGCTATGGACCCTGCTATACCAAAGATCCCAACACCAAAATTGAAGATGAAGAGGAAAATGAAGCAATTATTCGACTCTAGTCCCAAGACAAATCCCATGAAGACTCTTTCCAAACCTAGCAAAATAGCTTTTGAGACTTTTTGCAAACCTAAATGTAGCCTTTAAGACTTTCCCGAGTCTAAAGGATATAATATTTTATAATAGCCATGTAGCCTTTACGACTTTTAAGTCTGAAAGGCATATGTAGTCTTTTACTTTTGTGTGTAGGCTTTATTAAAACCTAGTAATAGTCTAATAAATAGGCTATGGCCTATTAAGGGTATCCAATGTAAGAGAAAACCCTCTATATAAAAGGTTCTTCTCCTAGTGTTTTATCATACTCAAATCAATATCTATCTTAAGTTTGTAAGAGTTGGAGTCTTGAAGCTTTCCTTTCAAGATTTATAATAAGAAGAAGAAGATCTCTTTGAAGATCTGTAAGTATTCCTTATCTAGTTTGTTTTTGCATTTAGTCATTACCATGACTGAGTAAAACACTCCTCAGGGGGAGGGTGTTACCCTTCCCATAACCTCTAAACTCTTGAAAAAATCAATGTTTTCATAAAGATTTTAAGATTCATCTAGGTTTCATATCTTTGTTTTTCTTTTAGTAAATGAGTCTTCATAGTCTATTTTCTTCTTTCAAGATGATACTTATATATGGCCTAATCTGCATAAGATTAGCGGATGTGATCACTAAGTGTTGCCTGAATAGTCCGTTGAAGTACCCGAGGACTGGGGAAGAAGGATTGGCGAGACACTTATATCACAGGATGTTTTGCGAGCCTTGCTGGTTTCCCGAAAGGGTTGAGGGTTTAGTTCGGAGAGAAATCCACCACCGGACAGTAAAGCCATATACAGGACCATTATCTTCTAAGAGAGATAGAGGAAACAGTAACCTTACTGTGGAACCTGTATTTACTAAGAGTAAAACAAGGGGAAATCACCGGTTAAGTGATGGAAGCCGTGATGGACCTTGAATCTAGTGAAAATTCGGGGTTTGGGGTTCGAGGTTTGGGGTTTGGGGTCTGGGGTCTGGGGTCTGGGGTCTAGGGTCTAGGGTTTAGGGTTTTAGGGTTTTAGGGTTTTAGGGTTTTGGGGTTTTGTGTTTTAGGGTTTAGGTCCACTGTTCCCCGCCGGGTTTAGTATAATGGTATCAGAGCTCAGCAAGCGTGGTGAGGACTATGTTTCGTCGCCAATCTATTTTTATTGCATGCAGTTATTCCGCCATACATGCAGTTATTCCACTTACTTGCAGTTATTTCGCAATATTTATTA
Source organism: Dioscorea zingiberensis (assembly GCA_026586065.1). Taxonomy (NCBI): domain Eukaryota; kingdom Viridiplantae; phylum Streptophyta; class Magnoliopsida; order Dioscoreales; family Dioscoreaceae; genus Dioscorea; species Dioscorea zingiberensis. The sequence goes on along the minus strand of JAGGNH010000109.1, from coordinate 19,503 downwards.
TTTCGCTCTCATATGCAGTCATTTTAATTTTAAACCCTTGTATGCATTTCGCCATATTTACTTTACAAACCCTTGAAAATGAACCCTATTCAAAAACCTTTATTACAGAACCTAAAAGTAAATTCATAAACCCTAATATGGCAAGTTCTAGTAAGAACCCTAACATAATAGAAATTTATTTATCATTACCTCCTTCAAAAGTCAAATCTATAGAAGCTGCACCATTAGAAGATTATCTACGTTTACCATCTTTATTTCCTGAGAAAGAAATAACATGGTATTCTTTAGATTGTCCTTGAGAACAAAAAATCATACAAGAAGCAACCAGAAAATACTTTAAAAATATTTTAATTTATTTACCCTATCCGGTAAATAGAATTATATATGAACATTTAAAAGATAGTTCAATCGAAGAAATCTACCAATATTGTAGATTAAGAAAACTTCATAGTTTTACTGAAATAGAAAAATTAATTATAAAACAAGAATTAGAATACTTTAAAAGTGAAGAATATAATCATCATTTATATTTCCATTTGAGTATACATTCTTCTGACGAAGATGAGTAAATTACCAAGTATAGAAGAAATACAAAATCAATTCTTAAAAAAGATACACCGCCTATTCCCGTGGGAAACTATGAATCTACAATTCATAATGAATGACAAAATATACATAGATCAAATTGTAAAAGACTATTACAAAGAAATATTAGTTTATTTTCCTCATCCAATAGGAAAAATTATTCATGAAAACATCAAAAACAATTTTGTATTAACCGATCTTTACAAATATCATAGATGCCATCGTATGCACAACTTCTCCGAAATAGAAGAAAAAACAATTACTAGAGAACTCCAATGGTTAGAATGGGCAGAACAAGAGGATAGTAACTTTTATACATCAGCCGCACATCATGCATCTGCAAGTGAAAATCACTATAGTGATCAAGAATTTTGGTGGTCTGATTAAAATGTTTAGATCATTAAATCTTGAAAATCTACAGGCATAATACTTTAGAAAACTCATAGAAATCTATTGGGAAGAAGTTATGAATCAACAATCTCCTATGAAAAGCATAATAGAACAATATTATAAACACATCTTTATCCGATTCCCATATCCAATAAATAAAATATTAATTGAAAACATAAACAATATGAAGTTAGATACTTTAGAAGAAGTAGTTGCTTATATCATATACGGAAGAATACACAAAGTCACAGAACAAGAAAAAGAATTAGCATATGTTGAGATTTTAAATCTCCAATATTATAATTGGTTTATACAAACCAAAGGAGGGACTATAAACGTAAAAACTAGAGACATAATATGGTCATGGGATCTACCTGAAGAAGACAATGAATGACATAACAAGTGAAATAGAAAACCCAACTATTTCTATAAATCTAGTAAACAAAGAAGATCTAATTGATCATAAATTAAGAGAAGTCAAGAACCATATTGACCATAAAACTTTAAACATAATAAAAACAGTAGAACAAAAAGGAGAAGAGATAAAGGAACTAATAAAGTGTAGAATGTTCACCAAAACACAAGGATTAAAAGATGTAGAACAAATCTTTAAAGAAAAATCAACAATTCCCGGAATCTCCGTGAAAATGTTAACAGTAGAACAGAAATTAGAAGAATTAGAACATAAATATTTAACAGCTTTAAATCCTGAGGAAATGGATAACATACAAAAGGAAATAAGCAATTTAACAAATCAAATGCAAAATGTAAAGATGGACCAACCCATGGAAGAAGCCGGCCCATCAGTACTAAATCCAAATCCATATAAAAGACCTGCTACAGAAAGACCTATTCAATCAGGAGTCCCACACTTAGGTGAGGAATATTCTGATGATAGGAGAAAGAAAAGAGATAATATCTATTCTAAAAATAAAGAAGATAATATCTATATGGACTTTAGAGAAACTCCCATAAATACGAGCGGAGTATGGCTCGATTTAGATAGTATAATCAATACTGACTTAGGAATAGAAACTTGGGCAAAAGCTACCTGGATAGCGATAGCCAACAAAGATTGGGGTGCAGAAGCCACTTCCAGATTTATTCCTATAACTTTTAGAGGAAAAGTTCATGATTGGTGGACTGGATTAAAAGAAACTGAACAAAATACGATAATATCCGGATATCCTACCGAAAAGGTAGCCAAAGATTCAACAAATATAGATATAATAACTAGAGTTGAGTACGCTATATGAAAAGAATTTTTAGGAGAAACTTGGAGTATAAATAGAGCCAAAGAATTAGAAAAAGAAAGAGCTATTAATACATGGAAACTCCAAAAACTAGAAATATGTGACATGTGCTATTTTCCAGAATATTGTTGTGAATTTGAAAAATATTACTATAAGATTTACCAAAGTTCTGACTCTAATAATAAGATATTCTTAGATATGTTCTTTGGAAAATTACCTATTCCTTGGAGCATAAAATTAATAAATAATTATCCAGAATATATAAATACCCAAGCCGACACTTTAGGTGCAAGAATACAATATGCCAAACTAAGCATAGACCAATGGTGCCAAGAAGCTATCGATATTAGAAAAATGGGTAAAGCAGTTAAAAAAGGCTGCTAAACCTAGAAAATTAGGATGTAAGAGTGAATATTCTTCAAAAAACTATTCCAAAAGATATAAAATAAGAAAATCTGATAAGAGAAAATTTCACAAGTATAGAGCACAAAAAAGGTATTTTAAGAAATCAAAATACAATAATGACTATAAGAGGAAAAATAAAACCTGTAGATGTTGGTTATGTAAAGAAGAAGGACATTATGCAAATGAATGTCCAAAAAGAAAATTCAATATGAGGTCAAATAAAATAGATAATATAGAATTATATGAAAATGAATTATCTGAAGTAGAATCTGGAGAAGAAATCAGTAGTGATGAAACCATCTACGAAATTTCTTCCAGTGATAATGAGTGAAAGAATAAACGATGTAATCGATAGAGAAGAAAATGAAGATAAAAACATGTATAAGGAAACAGTTCTCTTCGATAAACAACAATTCTTAAGAATACAAGGAAGAGAATTAGTACGAGCAAATAATATAGGATTCAAAAAGAGACATTTTCCTTGGATAAAGAGAAAAAATATAAGTTATTTCTGTACAACTAGCGGAGAGAAATCCCTAGAAATAACACAAACGACTGGAAAAATAAATATACCTCTATTAATTAGAGAGGAACTTGAGGTACAATTAAGAAAAATCCCCGAAAATGAAAGAAAGAAAATAAAGTTTGTGCACATAGGAAGCATACAGATAGCTATAAAAGCTCATTTTAGAGAAGGAATAAATAGTCCTATACAAATGGCAGCCTTAGATAATAGAATAAATAAAAGAAAAGAGGCATTTCTAGGAGGAATAAATGGAAATCTAATTTATCAAAAATTAATATTCAGCTTATAACCTAAATATGCTATAAATATCAATGATAAAAATATAAACAAAACCTTATGTTTAGCAAATAGGTTTGAGAGAACCGATTTAATGAAGAGTGGATCCATGCCATTCAGCATGTACTATATAATAAACTATGCCCTTACTAATTCTCATCAATCCGATTTATTTGGTGACAATGAATTCATAGAAATAGATGAAATATTTAGTGAAGTAGAGAATGTTATAACTCCAGAGCTCATAAATAACATAGAAGTACCGGAAGAATGAGAGTTAGATGTAGGAGAAAAACCATTATTGTTGAAAGAAAAAGTGGAACAAGAACTCATAGAAGACAATAATATGTTAAAATTAATAACCATAGGAGAATCCAGTAAAAGAGGAGAAAGAGGAGAATCTTCTAAGAAATACATTTCAAAAACTTCTATATCCTTAAGTTTAACAGAACCTCAACCTTCTGAAGATTTTCATATTAAAGCCCAATATAACAATGGAACCCAATGGGTAGATACAAATGTCAAGATAGACATAAGTGAGGGATTTTCATATATTCATAAAATCTTAGTACCACAATTGAAGACACATAATCTAGACAAACCACTACAATATAAAAACTCATTAGGAAAGATGTCCATCATAGATACATCCATACAACTCTCTCTAAAATTAAAGAGCATAACAACTAAAGAATATCCAATTGATATAAGAATATATGTGGACAATGAGATAACCAACAATCCTTCCATACTACTAGGACAAGACTTCTTAGATAAAGTATTTCCTTATAATATTCAAAAGGACAATATAACCATCACCTTAGATGAACATCTCGTTGTTATTCAACGACAACGCTAAAAAATAATACATATAGCACTAGCATTTATAGTGTTTATATACCTATTACAATTAGGTATAAAGAATATGAAGATGAATATTTTCATGCTTTTATTGACACGGGATCTGGAATCTCTTTAGCAAAACCCCATATATTCCCAAATCATTACTGGAAAAAGAATAAAAACATAGTGAAAGGAACAACAATTGACGATAAAGTGGTTCTTTATGATACTAGTTTACAAAATGCTCAAGCCATTTTGGATAATACTGTTGTTACTAGACCTTTATTATTTGCTAGCACAACACATGGAAGTGATATATTACTTGGAAATGATTTCTTGTCACAATTTATTACATATGTGCAAACCAGGGTCATGGTTAGACTTTACACCCCATGTAGACACTGGTTGACAGTGCCTCGTATTTTCGATGCCTACAGAAGAGAGCCCTTCAGATTTAGAAGACAGGAAACAGAAAAAGTAGACTTAAAGCTAGTACCTGTATTACAAATTAAAGTAAATTGGTTAGAGAAGATAGTACAACAATTAGAACCCAACTTTAGTGAAAACCCTTTACACTTATGGGATATAGACAAGACCTATGCCAACATTGAGCTTATCAATCCAAATGATATAATAAGAGTAAAGACCATGAGATATAGCCCAGAAGACATAGTAGAATTTGAAAAGCAAATTAAGGAATTAGAAAATGGACAATTAATTCAAAAATCTAAAAGTCCTCATAGTAGCCCTGCATTCATGGTACGAAATCATGCAGAACAAAAAAATAGGTAAAGCTAGAATGGTAGTAAATTACAAACAATTGAATGATAAAACCAAATTCGATGGATATTTTCTACCTTATAAAGAATTCCTAATAAACACCGTAATATGAAAAAATTATTTTAGCAAATTTGACTGTAAGTCTGGATTTTGGCAAATAAAATTAACACTTGAATCCATTCTTTTAACCGCTTTTAGTGTACCCAATGGACACTATGAGTGGAAAGTGATGCCCTTTGGATTAAAGAATGCCCCACAAATATTCCAAAGAAGAATGGATAAAGTATTTCAACCAATAAGACTATTCTGTATAGTCTATGTAGATGACATACTTATATTCTCAAACACTGAAGAAGAACATGAAGTTCATCTTAAAAAATTTATTTATGTGGTTAAAAAGCAAGGGATAACCTTATCCAAAAAGAAAAGTGAATTGTTTAAGCAGAAAATTGATTTCTTAGGCTTCACCCTAGATAATACTGGAATAGAATTACAACCACATGTTGGAGAAAAGATTCAAGCTTTTCCTGACAAATTAGAAAATAGGCAACAACTGCAAAGATTTTTAGGATGTTTAACTTATATAGAGCAATTTATACCTAATCTTGCTAAGCTAAGAAACAACCTTCATAAGCTACTTAAAAAAGACACCCTATGGAAATGGGAAGAAGAACATAGCAACCTTGTAAAACATATAAAACAATTTTGCTTACACCTACCTAGACTCAAACTACCAAAAGACACTGATAATCTAATACTAGAAACTGATGCTTCAGAAGAATATTGGGGAGCCATATTAAAAACAGATCAAGAGCAAATCTGTAGATATACAAGTGGAACATTTAAACCAGCCGAAAGAAATTACCACAGCAATGAAAAAGAATTACTAGCCATAAGAAATGGAATAAAGAAATTTTGGTTCTTCCTCTTACCAAAGAAATTTCTGGTAAGAACCGATAATTCCCAAGTAAAAGCGTTTATATTTAATAAACTTCCAAATACTCCAGAGTTTAAACGTTTTCATCGATGGCAAACTTTATTTGCTGAATATTCCTTTGATATTGAATTGATTAAAGGATCTAAAAATTGTCTTGCAGACTTCCTCTCCAGGGAAGGCCACGATGAGTCAATTAACTGACAGTAAGCTCGCTGAATTTATTACAAAACTCAATGAAGCTGGAGATCTAGTGCACAAAGGCTTAACAATGCTTGATGAAGTAGGAGAAGCATTTCTCATACTTCAACAAGAAAGAATGAATCTGAAAGAAGAATCTGCAAAACAACCTATGGATGAAGAAAAATCTATTGCGCCTCCGGGAGAAAAGCAAGAAGAAAAAGAGAAAGAAAATGATGAAGAAATTCATCATAAATTTATTCAAGTTGCTCACAAATTTCTCACAGGAACAAGTGATATGGAGAGTGATACTCCATCTAACAACAATTATGCTACATCTTATTTGGATGAATATTCCAGTATTACAAAAATTGCCTACAACATCTGAAATTCAGAAAAATGCCGCACTAACCATGCAGGCATGTATCCAAGATTGACAATGCTACCCAACGTCAATCCAGAAGTAGTAGCTGAAATGTTCAAGTTTGGCTACATCCAGACGATCTATCCTTCATCCAACCTTCAAGAACTTACTTATTTACCATCAAAAGTGAAGGATGCCGTCAGATTATTTCGTGAAGGAACCAAGACGACAACAGATATTTACTTGCAAGTAATTAGCGCCGGACCAGACTGGGAAGGAGTTGAATTCTTTCCTGCCCAACATCTAGTACAAATTGGCATTTCTAAACCAAGAGAACCAATGAAGAATTTATGGTACCAGAAGTATCCTGATAATCTCAACAAAGCTTATGTTGAAGACCGAAGAATCAGTGGACTAAAAGCTATCTATGATCGGCACACAGCAATCCTGAGCAACCGCAACACCTGGACTTATCCTTTCTCACCAAGTATTGCAGTTATATCTATCGAAAACAGGACTATGAACATAGCCTCTATTGGCAAGATCCGGAACGAGTTATTACGAATCTCGACCAATAGTATTCCGTCCAGTCAAGAGACCAAGAAGAAACTATGTAAACTGCTTCGATATGACAAGACCAAGTGTGGGCTCTGCCACACCAATAATGCAAATTCCCAAGAGAAAGAAGACATTGAAGCACCTATTCTTCTTTAAGAAGACCAATGTCATGTATGACGAAATTCACCAAAAACTTCTCATCTAGCACTATGGAGAGTTATGAAGCCCTACTAGTACAAGGACAAGGTTTTTTTCATCTAGTACAAGAAGATTTCAAGACCAAGACTTCTTTTTATCGCAAAGGTCAACAACACTATTACATCATAGACCTTAAGCTACAAGACCATACGAAGAGCATGAAGCTATGTACTCACTCTTATCTCTTATTAATTACCCTTATCATGTAGCCCCTTAGGTCTTAGACTTAGGTGGAAGCCTAAGATGTAATAGAAAATAATATGTAATCCCTATATAAAGGGATGCATAGCTAAGTAGAGAAGCACGCCTTTCATAGAATCTCTCTAAGGATCGTTGCTAAACCCTCCTTGGAAAATTCGCTGTTTCTCTTACTCTGTAAGTTATATATTTCAGCATAAATAAAAGCATGATATTTGCAAAAATCTCACCATGTTCGAGTAAAATCTCCACAGGGGAAAGGTCTTCCCTTCCCGACAACCTACCATGAACCTGTAAATCCTATACCATATTCCTTTAAAATATTTTTACTTCCAAACTATAGTCTTAACCTTGCATACTTATATTTTAATGGTTTATGCTGCTAGCTTTAACACAGCTAGAGTCCTTGCTCTTGAAGGTTTGAGCCTGAAGTTCTCAGAAGAGTACCCTGAGTGGTGAATAGAGAGAATTGGCTTTTATTACCTGAAAAGAGAGAGGAATGCTTTTCGAGCTTTGTTGGTCCCGAAAGGGTTGCGAGATAGGTTCAGGGAGAAATCCACCCCTGAGCAGGAAAGCAATATAAACTGTTTGAATATATTTCTGTTAAAAGGTTAAGAGTAAGGGCGGAAGTGAGGTGGGTTTCGGGTTTAAGGTTTCTGGTTTCGGGGTCCGGGTTATTCCGGGTTCCGGGTTCCAGGTTCCGGGTTATTTGGGGTCTGGGGTCTGGGGTCCAGGGGTTGAGGTTGGTCTCGGGGCTGGGGGTGGGGTCCGGGGTGCAGGTTGGGGTTGGGGTTGGGGTGGGGTCAGGTCCGGGGTCCAGTGGGGTTCCCAGGGGGGGTTCCGGGGTCCGGGTCCCGAGGTCCCAGTCCCAGGGTCCCAGTGGTCAGGGGTCCCCGAGTCCGGGTCCTGGTCTGCAGGGTCCCGGGGTCCCGGGGTACCGGGTCCCGAGGTCCCGGGGTTCCCGGGGTTTAGGGTTGGGGTTGGGGTTGGGGTTGGGGTTGGGGGTTGGGTTTGGGCTTTGGGCTTTGAGTTTTGGGGTTTGGGGTTTGGGGTTTAGGGTTTAGGGTTTAGGGCTGACTGTACCCTGCCGGGTTTAGTTTAATGGTATCAGAGCTCAGCAAGCGTGGTGAGGGCTGTTATGCCTATTTTATGCATTTCGCGGTTTTATGCAATATACATTTTGCTTACATGCAGTTATTTTACCCTCGTATACATTTCGCCATATTTACTTTACAAACCCTTGCATATGAACCCTATTCAAAACCTTTATTATAAAACCTATCATGGCAAGTTCTAGTAAGAACTCTAATATAATAGAAATTTATTTATCATTACCCTCTTCAAAAGTCAAATCCATAGAAGCTGCACAATTAGAATATTACTTACGACTACCATCTTTATTTCCTGAAAAAGAAATAACATGGTACTCTTTAAATTGTCCTAGAGAACAAAAAATAATACAAGAAGCAACCAAGAAATATTTTAAAAATATTTTAATTTATTTACCTTACCCGGTAAATAGAATTATATACGAACACCTAAAAGACAGTCCGATTGAAGAAATCTATCAATATTGTAGGCTAAGAAGACCTCATAGCTTTACTGAAATAGAAAAATTAATTATTCACCAAGAATTAGACTACTTTAAAAGTGACGAATATAAACATCATTTATATTTCCATTTGAGCATACATTCTTCTGACGAAGATGAGTAAATTGCCGAGTATAGAAGAGATACAAAGCCAATTCTTAAGAAAATTACATTGTATATTCCCTTGGGAAACTATGAATTTACACCTACACGACAAAACTTATGTAAATCAAATTGTACAAGAATATTACAAAGACATACTAGTCTATTTTCCTCATCCAATAGGAAAAATTATACATGAAAACATCATAAACAATTTTGTATTAACCGATCTCTACAAATATCATAGATGCAATCGTATGCATAGCTTCTCTGAAATCGAAGAAAAGACAATTACTAGAGAACTCCAATGGTTAGAATGGGCAGAAGAAGAAGACAATAACTTTTACACATCAGCTGCACATCATGCAAGTGATAATCATTATAGTGATCAAGAATTTTGGTGGTCTGATTAAAATGTTTGGATCACTAAATCTTGAAAGTCTACAAGCAGAATACTTTAGAAAACTCATAGAGATATATTGGGAAGAAGTTATGGATCAACAATCTTCTATGAAAAATATAGTAGAACAATATTATAAACATATCTTTATTCGATTCCCATATCCTATAAATAAAATATTAATTGAAAACATAAATAGCTTGAAGTTAGATACTTTAGAAGAAGTCGTTGCTTATATTATATACGGAAGAATACACAGAGTAACTGCACAAGAAAAAGAATTAGCACTGATCGAAATACTAAACCTCCAATATTATAATTGGTTTATACAAACTAAGGGAGGAACGTTAAACGTTAGAACTAGAGAAATAGTGTGGTCATGGGATTTACCTGAAGAAGATAATGAATGATATAATAAGTGAGATAGAAAACCCAACTATTTCCATAAATTTGGTAAACAAGGAAGATCTAATTGACCATAAATTAAGAGAAGTCAAGAACCATATTGACCATAAAACCCTAAACATCATAAAACTGTAGAGGAAAAAGGAGAAGAGATAAAAGAATTAATAAAGTGTAGAATGATTACTAAGACACAAGGACTAAAAGATGTAGAACAAATCTTTAAAGAAAAATCAACAATCTCCGGAATCTCCGTGAAAATGTTAACTGTAGAACAGAAATTAGAAGAATTAGAGCAAAAGTATTTAACAACTTTAAATTCTGAAGAAATGGATAACATACAGAAGGAAATAAGCAATCTAACGACTCAAATTCAAAACGTAAAGATGGACCAACCCATGGAAGAAGCCGGCCCATCAGTAATAAACCCAAATCCTTATAAAAGACCTGCTACAGAAAGACCTATACAATCAGGAGTCCCTCATCTAGGTGAAGAATATTCTGATGATAGGAGAAAGAAACGAGATAACATCTACTCTAAAAATAAAGAAGATAATATCTATATGGATTTTAGAGAAACACCCATAAACACAAGTGGAGTATGGCTCGATTTAGATTGCATAATAAACACTGATTTAGGAATAGAAACTTGGGCAAAAGCCACATGGATAGCCATAGCCAACAAAGACTGGGGCGCAGAAGCCACTTCCAGATTTATTCCTATAACTTTTAGAGGAAAGGTTCATGATTGGTGGACTGGATTAAAAGAAACTGAACAAAATACTGTAATATCCAGATATCCCACGAAAAAAGTAGCCAAAGATGCAACAAATATAGACATAATAACTAGAGTGGAAAATGCTATACGAAAAGAATTCTTAGGAGAAACTTGGAGTATAAATAGAGCCAAAGAATTAGAAAAAGAAAGAGCTATTAATACTTGGAAACTTCAAAAACTTGAAATATGTGATATGTGCTATTTTCCAGAATATTGTTGTGAATTCGAAAAATACTATTATAAGATTTATCAAAGTTCTGATTCTAACAACAAGATATTCCTAGACATGTTCTTTGGAAAATTACCTATTCCTTGGAGCATAAAGTTAATAAATAATTATTCAGAATACATAAATACACAAGCCGACACTTTAGGCGCTAGAATACAATACGCCAAACTAAGTATAGACCAGTGGTGTCAAGAAGCTATCGACATTAGAAAAATGGGCAAAGTAGTTAAGAAAGGATTATGCTGTTCCCAAACTGCTGAACCGAGAAAATTAGGATGTAAGAGTGAATACTCTTCAAAAAACTATTCCAAAAGATATAAAATAAGAAAATCAGATAAAAGAAAATTTCATAAGTATAGAGCACAGAAAAGGTATTTTAAGAAGTCAAAATATAATAATGACTATAAGAGAAAAAACAAGACCTGTAGATGCTGGTTATGTAAAGAAGAAGGACATTATGCGAATGAATGCCCGAAAAGAAAATTCAATATGAGATCAAATAAAATAGAGAATATAGAATTATATGAAAATGAACTATCTGAAGTTGAATCTGGAGAAGAAATTAGCAGTGATGAAACCATTTACGAAATTTCTTCCAGTGACAATGAGTGAAAGGATAAATGATATAATCGATAGAGAAGAAAATGAAGATAAAAATGAATATAAAGAAACTGTTCTTTTTGATAAACAACAATTCTTAAGGATACAAGGGAGAGAATTAGTACGAGCTAATAATATAGGATTTAAAAAGAGACATTTTCCTTGGATAAAAAGGAAAAACATAAGTTATTTTTGTACAACCAGTATAGAAAAATCCCTAGAAATAACACAAACTACTGGAAAAATAAATATACCTCTCTTAATCAGAGAAGAACTTGATATACAATTAAGAAAAATTCCCGAAAATGAAAGAAAGAAGATAAAATTTGTACACATAGGAAGTATACAAATAGCTATTAAAGCCCATTTCAGAGAAGGGATAAATAGCCCCATACAAATGGCAGCTCTAGATAATAGGGTAAACAAAAGAAAAGAAGCATTCCTAGGAGGAATAAACGGTAACCTAATCTACCAGAAACTAATACCCTAAATATGCAAATATCAATGATAAAAACATAAACAGAACATTATGCTTAGCACATAGGTTTGAGAGAACCGATTTAATGAAAAATGGGTCTATGCCATTCAGCATGTACTATATAATAAATTATGCCCTAACAAATTCCCATCAATCCGATTTATTCAGAAGTAATGAATTCATAGAAATAGATGAAATATTTAGTGAAGTAGAGAATGTTATAACTCCAGAACTCATAGATACCATAGAAGTACCAGAAGAATGGGAGTTAGATGTAGGAGAAAAACCATTACTACTAAAAGAAAAGGTTGAACAAGAACTTATAGAAGAAAATAATATACTAAAATTAATAACTATAGGAGAGTCTAGCAAAGGAGGAGAAACCTCTAAAAAATACATATCAAAACCCTCTGTAACTTTAAGTTTAACAGAAATAAATCCTCAACCTCCTGAAGATTTTCATATCAAAGCTCAATACAATAATGGAACCCAATGGGTGGATGCAAATGTCAAGATAGACATAAGTGAAGGCTTTTCATATATTCATAAAATTCTAGTACCACAATTAAGGACAAATAACTTAGCCAAACCACTACAATATAAAAATTCATTAGGAAAGACATCCATTATAGACACATCCTTACAACTCTCTCTAAAGTTGAAAAGTATAACAACTAAAGAATATCTAATCGATATAGGAATATATGTGGATAATGAAATAACCAATAATCCTTCCATACTACTAGGACAAGACTTTTTAGATAAAGTTTTTCTTTATAATATTCAAAAAGATAATATAACTATCACCTTAGATGAACATCTCGTTGTTATTCAACGACAACGTTAAAAATAATATCTATAGCACCAGTATTTATAGTGTTTATATACCTATTACAATTCGGTATAAAGAATATGAAGATGAATATTTCCATGCCTTTATTGACACAGGGTCTGGAATCTCTTTAGCAAAACCCCATATTTTCCCAAATCATTATTGGAAGAAGAATAAAAATATAGTAAAAGGAACAACAATTGATGATAAAGTAGTTCTTTATGATACTAGTTTTCAAAATGCTCAAGCCATTTTAGATAATACTGTTGTTACCATACCATTATTATTTGCCAGCTCAACACATGGAAGTGATATATTACTTGGAAATGATTTCTTATCACAATTTATTACATATGTACAAACTCGAGTCATGATCCGACTCTACACGCCATGTAGACACTGGTTAACGGTGCCTCGAATTTTCGATGCGTACCGAAGAGAACCCTTTAAATTTAGAAGACAAGGAACTGAAAAAGTAGATTTAAAACTAGTACCTGTCCTGCAAAACCAAGTAAATTGGTTAGAAAAGATAATACAGCAACTGGAACCCAACTTTAGTGAAAACCCTTTGCATTTATGGGATATAGATAAGACCTATGCTAACATTGAACTTATTAATCCAAATGATATAATAAGAGTAAAACCCATGAGATATAGCCCAGAGGATATAATAGAATTTGAAAAGCAAATCAAAGAATTAGAAAATGGACAGTTAATTCAAAAATCGACAAGTCCTCATAGCAGCCCTGCATTCATGGTGAGAAATCATGCAGAGCAAAAAAGAGGTAAAGCTAGAATGGTAGTAAATTACAAACAATTGAATGATAAAACCAAATTTGATGGTTATTTCCTACCGTATAAAGAATTCCTAATAAATACCGTAATTGGAAAAAATTATTTTAGTAAATTTGACTGTAAGTCTGGATTTTGGCAAATAAAATTAACACCAGAATCCATACCTTTAACCGCTTTTAGTGTACCCAATGGACACTATGAATGGAAGGTCATGCCCTTCGGATTAAAAAATGCCCCACAAATATTTCAAAGAAGAATGGATAAAGTCTTTCAACCAATAAGATTATTCTGTATAGTCTATGTAGATGACATACTTATCTTCTCAAGTACCGAAGAAGAACATGAAGTCCATCTTAAAAAATTTACTTATGTGGTTAAAAAACATGGGATAACCTTATCCAAAAAGAAAAGCGAATTGTTTAAACAAAAAATTGATTTTTTAGGATTTACTTTAGATAATACTGGAATAGAATTACAACCGCATGTTGGTGAAAAGATTCAAGCTTTTCCTGACAAATTAGAAAACAGACAACAATTACAACGCTTCTTAGGATGTTTAACATATATAGAACAATTTATACCTAACCTTGCCAAGCTAAGAAACAATCTTCATAAGCTACTTAAAAAAGATACATTATGGAAATGGGAAGAAGAACATAGTAATCTTGTGAAGCATATAAAGCAATTTTGTCTACACCTACCCAGACTCAAACTACCAAAAGATACTGATAATTTAATATTAGAAACCGATGCTTCTGAAGAATATTGGGGAGTCAGATTAAAAGCAGGAATCAAGAACAAATCACAGATATACAGTACAAATTTTAACATTCAAACCTGCCGAGAGAAATTACCACAGCAATGAAAAAGAATTACTAGCCATAAGAAATGGAATAAAGAAATTCTGGTTCTTCCTCTTACCAAAGAAATTTCTGGTAAGGACTGATAATTCCCAGGTAAAAGCATTTATATTTAACAAACTTCCAAATACTCCAGAATTTAAACGTTTTCATCGATGGCAAACATTCTTTGCTGAATATTCTTTTGATATTGAGTTGATTAAAGGATCTAAAAACTATCTTGCAGACTTCCTTTCCAGAGAAGGTCATGATGAGTCAATTAACTGACAGCAAGCTCTCTGAATTTATTATAAAACTCAATGAAGCTGGAGATCTAGTGCACAAAGGCTTAACAATGCTTGATGAAGTAGGGGAAGCATTTTTCATACTTCAACAAGAAAGAATAAATCTGAAAGAAGAATCTTCAAAACAGCCTATGGCTGAAGAAAAATCTATTACTCCTCCGGGAGCTGAAGAAAAATCTATTACTCCTCCGGGAGAAAAGCAAGAAGGAAAAGAGAAAGCAAATGATGAAGAAATTCATCATAAATTTATTCAAGTTGCTCATAAATTTATTGCAGGAACAAGTGATATGGAGATCGATACTCCATCGAACGACAATTATTCTGCATCTTATTTGAATGAATATTCCAGGATTTCAAAAATTTCCTACAAAGATTCGAAATTGTAAAAATGCCGCACTAATCATGCCGGCATATATCCAAGATTGACGATGCTACCTAACGTCAATCCAGAAGTAGTAGCCGAAATGTTCACGTTTGGCTACATCCAGACGATCTATCCTTCATCAAATCTTCAAGAACTCTCTTACCTACCATCAGAGGTCAAGGAGGCCGTTAGATTATTTCGTGAAGGAACGAAGACTACAGCAGATATTTTTTTGCAAGTCATTAGCGCTGGACCAGACTGGGAAGGAGATGAATTCTTTCCTGCTCAACATCTAGTACAAATTGGAATTTCTAAGCCAAGGGAACCAATGAAGAACATATGGTACCAAAAGTATCCTGATAATCTCAACAAAGCTTATGTCGAAGACCGAAGAATCAGTGGCCTTAAAGCTATCTATGACCGACACACAGCTATCTTAAGCAACCGCAACAAATGGACCTATCCTTTTTCACCAAGCATTGCAGTCATATCTATCGGAAACAGGACTATGAATATAGCCTCCATTGGCAAAATCCGGAACGAGTTATTACGCATCTCACTCAACAAAGATTCCCTCCAGTCAAGAGTCAAAGAAGAAGTTATGCAAACTACTCCGACATGACAGCACCAAGTGTGGACCCTGCCACATCAGCAATACCAATCCTCAAGAGAAAGAAGACATTGAAGCACCTATTCTCCTTTTAAAGAAGACCAACGTCATCCATGACGATTTTCTCTAATAACCTCTCATGTAGCACTATGGCGAATAATGAAGCTCTACTAGTACAAGGACAAGATTTTCTTCACGAAGACTTCAAGACCAAGACTTCTTTTCATCTTCAAGGACAAAGACACTATTACATCAAAGACCTTAAGCTACAAGACCTACAAGATCACTACGGAGAGCATGAAACAATGTACTCACTCTTATCTTGTATTAATTACCCTTATCATGTAGCTCCTTAGGCCTTAGACTTAGGTGGAAACCTAAGATGTAATAAAAAATAGTATGTAATCCCTATATAAAGGGATGTATAGCTAAGTAGAGAAGCAAGCTTTTATGGAAATCTTTCAAAGGATCGTTGCTAAACCCTCCTTGGGATTTCGCTGTTTCTCTGTAAGTTTATATATTTCGATATAAATAAAAGCAAGATATTTGCATAAATTTCACCATGATCGAGTAAAATCTCAGCAGGGGTAAGGTCTTCCCTTCCCGACAACCTACCGTGAACCTGTAAATCCTATACCATAATCCATTCCTCTTCCAAACTATAGTCTTAACTTTGCGTGATTATGTTTTAATGGGTTATACTGCTAGCTCTAACACAGCTAGAGTCCTTGCTCTTGAAGGTTTGAGCCTGAAGTTCTCAGAAGAGTACCCTGAGTGGGGAATAGAGAGAATTGGCTCTTATACCTAAGATAGAAAGGAATGCTTTGCGAGCTTTGTTGGTCCCGAAAGGGTTGCGAGCTAGGTTCAGGGAGAAATCCACCCCTGAGCAGTAAAGCAGTATACACTGTTCAAACATATTTTCCGTTGAAAAGTTAAGGGTAAGGTGAGGTGGGTGAGGTGGCTAAGGGGTTTAGGGTTTAGGGTTTAGGGGTCCCGTAGGGTTTTAGTTTAATGGTATCGAGCTCGTGGCTGTGGTGAGGGTTTGGGGTTTGGGGGTTTGGGGGTTCGGGGCTTGGGGCTGGGGCCTCGTGGGCTCTGGGGCAGGGGCGGTCGGGTGCAGGCTGTGGTCAGGGTCAGAGGGCAGGGCTGGGGCCTAGGGCCTCAGTCGGGGCTCCCGGGGCACCTGGGGCTCGGGGGCCTCTGGGGTCGGGGCTCTCAGGGGCTGTGTTCGGGGCTTCGGCTTTCGGGGCTCGGGGCCCTGGGTCGGGTCAGGGGTCGGGGGGTCGGCTCTGAGGTTCAGGGTTTCAGGGGTTCAGGGGTTCAGGGGTTCAGGGTTTAAGGGGTTTAAGGGGTTTAAGGGGTTTAAGGGGTTTGGGGTTTGGGGTTTGGGGTTTGGGGTTTATGGGGTTTATGGGGTTTAGGGTTTATGGGGTATGGGGTTTATGGGGTTTATGGGGTTTGGGGTTTGGGGTTCAGGGCCTAGGGTTCGGCCCTCTAGGTTCAGGGTTCTAGGGGTCTAGGCCTGGGGTCTGGCCGGGGTCAGGGGTCCGGGGTCCCAGGTCCTGGGTCCCAGGGGTCCAGGGTCCAGTCCCAGGGGTCCGGGGTCCGGGGTCCTGTGGCCCAGGGTCCCAGGGGTTTAGGGGTCTAGGTTTAGGGTTTAGGGTTTAGGGTTTAGGGCTTAGGGCTTAGGGCTTAGGGCTTAGGGCTTAGGGCTTAGGGCCCAGGGCTTTAGGCCCAGGCTTTAGGCCCAGTGGTCCAGGGTTCTAGGGTTCCCAGGTTCTAGGGTTCTCCAGGCCCAGGTCCCAGGGTCCAGGGTCCAGGGTCCAGGGTCCAGGGTCCAGGGTCCAGGGTCCAGGGTCCAGGGTCCAGGGTCCAGGGTCCAGGGTCCAGGGTCCAGGGCTTAGGGCCTAGGGCCTAGGGGTCAGGGCCCAGGCCCAGGTCCAGGGCCTCGTCCTAGGGGCCAACTGGGGTCCAGGTCCAGGGGTCCTGGGTCCTGGGGCCTGGGGGTCAGGGTCCAGGGCCTAGGGGTCCGGGGCCAGGGGTTCAGGCCCAGGTTCGTGGGTTTAGGGCCCAGGCCCAGGGGCTTCCAGGGGCCCAGGCCAGGGCCCAGGCCCAGGGCCCAGGCCCAGGGCCCAGGCCCAGGGCCCAGGGCCCAGGGCCCAGGGCCCAGGGCCCAGGGCCCAGGGCCCAGGGCCCAGGGCCCAGGGGCCAGGGCCCAGGGCCCAGGGCCCAGGGGCCCAGGGCCCAGGGCCCAGGGCCCAGGGCCCAGGGCCCAGGGCCCAGGGCCCAGGCCCAGGGCCCAGGGCCCAGGGCCCAGGGCCCAGGGCCCAGGGCCCAGGGCCCAGGGCCCAGGGCCCAGGGCCCAGGGCCCAGGCCCAGGCCCAGGGCCCAGGCCCAGGGCCCAGGGCCCAGGGCCCAGGGCCCTAGGCCTCCAGGGCCCAGGGCCCAGGGCCCAGGGCCCAGGCCCAGGCCCAGGCCCAGGGCCCAGGGCCCAGGGCCCAGGGCCCAGGGCCCAGGCCCAGGCCCAGGGCCCAGGCCCAGGGCCCAGGCCCAGGCCCAGGCCCAGGGCCCAGGGCCCAGGCCCAGGGCCCAGGCCCAGGCCCAGGGCCCAGGGCCCAGGGCCCAGGGCCCAGGGCCAGGGCCCAGGGCCCAGGGCCCAGGGCCCAGGCCCAGGGCCCAGGCCCAGGGCCCAGGCCCAGGGCCCAGGGCCCAGGGCCCAGGCCCAGGGCCCAGGGCCCAGGGCCCAGGGCCCAGGGCCCAGGGCCCAGGGCCCAGGGCCCAGGGCCCAGGGCCCAGGGCCCAGGGCCCAGGCCCAGGGCCCCAGGCCCAGGCCCAGGGCCCAGGGCCCAGGCCCAGGCCCAGGGCCCAGGGCCCAGGGCCCAGGCCCAGGGCCCAGGGGCTCCAGGCCCTAGGGCCCAGGGCCCAGGCCCAGGGCCCACAGGGGCCTCAGGGCCCAGGGCCCAGGGCCCAGGCCTCCAGGGCCCAGGGCCCAGGGCCCAGGGCCCAGGGCCCAGGGCCCAGGGCCCAGGGCCCTATGTGGCCTCAGGCCCAGGGCCCAGGCCCAGTGGGCCTCAGTGGCCCAGGGCCCAGGGCCCCAGGCCCAGGGCCCAGGGCCCAGGGCTCCAGGGCCCAGGGCCCAGGGCCCCAGGGCCCAGGGGCCTAGGCCCAGGCCCAGGGCCCAGGGCCCCAGGGCCCATGGGCCCAGGGCCCAGGGCCCAGGGCCCAGGGCCCAGGGCCCAGGGCCCAGGCCCAGGCCCCAGGGCCCAGCCCAGGGCCCAGGCCCAGGCCCAGGGCCCAGGCCCAGGCCCAGGGCCCAGGGCCCAGGGCCCAGGTGGGCCCAGGGCCCAGGGCCCAGGGCCCAGGCCCAGGCCCAGGGCCCAGGGCCCAGGGCCCAGGGCCCAGGCCCAGGGCCCAGGGCCCAGGGCCCAGGGCCCAGGCCCAGGGCCCAGGGCCCAGGGCCCAGGGCCCAGGCCCTAGGGCCCAGGGCCCAGGGCCTAGGGCTTCCAGGCCCTAGGGCCCAGGGCCTTCAGGGCCCAGCCTGTGGCCCAGGGCTCCAGGTCTATGGGCTTCCAGGGCCTAGTGGCCTAGGGCCTTCAGGCCCTAGGGCCCAGGGCCTAGGGCCCAGGCCTTCAGGCCCTAGGCCCAGGCCCAGGCTCGGGTTCAGGGGTTTAGGGCTTTAGGTCAGTTT